>JAPXFY010000024.1:41076499-41081499 GCA_030674185.1 Monoplex corrugatus
GGTGTACATGACGAGACTCTGCGATCAAAATTACTGGAAGTGCGACAGCTGACATTGACTGCATGTATTGATATGTGCAGAGCGCATGAATCAAGTCAACATCAAACCGTCCAAATGATGAGAAAAATGCAGGACACGCAGGAAGTCCAAGCTTTCAAAGAAAAGAAGACAGCAAAGCAGTATAGCAAAAAACCAGAGTACAGAGAGAAGTGCGGATATTGTGGTGGAAAGCACCCAAGAGCAAAAGAGAAATGTCCAGCATTTGGAAGAAAATGCAAAGCTTGTGGAGGAAATAATCACTTTGCTTCATGCTGCAGAACACCCAAGAAAAATCAAAAGAAAACAAGAGTTCGGGACTTCGAAGAAGAAGAGACTGACACTGAAAGCGATAATGAAATCCTCGGGATCGAAGACAAAACCAGAAAAAAGGAGAGAAACATACGAGCAAAAATGCTGATAAATGAGATGCCTGTAACATTTCTTCTTGACACAGATGCATCAACAAACGTGATGTCTGAGAGCCTGTACAGAGAAGTCACAGGAGATGAAAGAAAGTCTGACCTGCAAGAGACTAAGAAGAAGCTGGTGATGTTCAATGGAACAGAAATGAAGCCTGTGGGGGGAGATAGTGCTGCGAGTGAAAAACCCCAAGAACAGAAGGAAATACAAAGTCAACTTCGCGATCACCAAAACGGACTGTAAGCCAGTACTGGGACTGAAAGCTGTACAGCACATGCAACTGTTGACGATCAATGAAGAGAACATTGCAACGATAGCGGCGAATCAGAAAGAGGAGGAAAATGCAAAAGATATGATCACAAAGTACAACGATGTCTTTGAAAGAGAAGGAAAACTAGAAGGGAAATTACACCTAGAAACAGACTCCAGTATTGCTCCAGTGAAGATGCCTTGCAGAAAGTGGCCGATAGCAGTGCAAGAGAAAGTGAAGGACGAGCTGAAGAGATTGAAAAAACTGGACGTGGTCACTAAAGTAGACACGCCAACGGAGTGGATAAGCAGTTTGGTCGTAACAACAAAGAGCAATGGGAAAGTCAGACTGTGCATCGACCCTAAGCCACTGAACAAAGCCCTCAGGAGAAACGAGTACCCCATGCCAACCATTGATGACGTACTGCCTCTCCTCAAAGATGCAAAATACTTCACACACCTGGACGCGAAAAAACGGGTTTTGGCACGTTGAACTAGACGAAGACAGCAGCTACCTGACAACATTTGAGACGCCTTTTGGCAAATACCGATGGAAACGAATGCCCTTTGGAATTTCACCAGCACCAGAAGAATTCCAGAGGAGGATTGACATCGCTCTGGCAGGACTGCCAGGCGTGGTAGCGGTTCATGATGACATCTTTGTTTTTGGCAGAGGACCAACCGACGAAGCAGGAGCACAAGTTCATGATACCAACCTGAACCGTTTGCTACAACGATGCCAAGAGACTGGAATCAAACTCAACAAGGAGAAGGTTGAGATGAAACGAACAGAGATATCATATTTGGGACACATCTTCTCAAGAGAAGGCTTGAAAGCCGACCAAAGAAATTGGACCCGTCCAACAACTCCCAGTGCCAGAAGACAAAGCAGCTGTGCAGAGACTACTCGGTGTAGTCGGATATCTTCAGAAATTTGCACCAAACCTGTCTGAGGCAGTATCACCACTCAGAGAACTGGTCAAAAAAGACGTCCACTTCAGATGGGATGAAGACGTACACGGAGAAGCCCTGAAGAAAGTGAAGAAGATACTCTCTGAGCCACCGGTACTTCGCTACTTTGACTCTTCAGGAAAGCGTACAACCACCCTTCAGTGTGATGCTTCACAGTTTGGACTTGGAGCTTGTCTCATGCAGGATGGTCAACCGATTCAGTACGCATCACGAGCCTTGACCGAGACAGAAAAAAGCTATGCTCAAATAGAAAAGGAGATGCTGGCAATACTCTTCGGTCTGGAAAGGTTTGAGAGATACGTCTATGGAAGAGACATCCTGGTGGAGACCGACCACAAACCACTAGAGACCATTCACAGAAGAGCCTGCTCTCAGCACCTAAGAGGATTCAGAGGATGCTACTCAGAACTCAGAAATTCAGGTACACGGTAGTATACAAGCGTGGATCTGAGATGCACCTGGCTGACACCCTCAGCAGAGCAGTTGTGGAAAAGCGGAACAGCAAGTCACCCACAAGGAAGCCGTTTTCCTCACAGACCTGGAGAAAACAGACTCGTTACAAGAACTGGCCATCAGCCAAGAGAGACTGAACAGTCTGCAGCAAGCAACTCAGGAAGATGCAATCATGAAAACCCTGAAAGCTGTCATTCTACAAGGCTGGCCAGAGGAGAAACAACAAGCTTTCATTACAGTTACAAGAATACTTTCCTTTCAGGGAGGAACTGTCAGTCCACAACGGATTGTCTTCAAAAGCCACAGAGTAATTGTACCTGAAAGCGAAAGAGCAGACATTCTTGAGAAACTTCATGCAAGCCACTCAGGAATTCAGAGCTGCATAAGAAGAGCCGTGAGGTAGTCTACTGGCCCAGGATGAACATGGACATTGAAGATTTTGTCAAAACATGCAGCGCCTGTAACACATACCAACGTGGTCAGCAGAAGGAACCACTTATCAGTACAGAGATTCCTGACCTGCCCTGGCAACACATCGCTTGTGACATCTTTGAACATAATGACAATGAATACCTGGTCACGGTCGATCACTACTCTGATTTCTTTGAGATTGATCGGTTACAAACAAGAGAATCCAAAGAGGTCATCATCTGTCTGAAGAGACACTTGGCAAGACACGGAATACCAGAACGCCTGACAACAGACTGTGGAACTCAATTCACATCAAACCAGTTTGGAAAGTTCAGAAAAACATATGGGTTTGAACACGTAACAAGCTCACCACACTACCCTCAGTCCAATGGAAAAGCAAGAGCGCGGTGAAGGCTGCAAAGACGTACATGAAGAAAGCAGAACACAACAATCAAGATCCCTTCCTCGCTTTACTTGAGCTGAGAAACATCCCGACAGAGACTGTAAACAGTTCGCCTGCTCAGAGACTGTTCGGCAGAAGAACACGAACACAAGTGCCGACATCAAAGACATTACTCCAACCTACAGTTGTACCAATCAAGAAAGAACTTGAGAAAAGGAAACTGAAGCAAGCGCACTATTACAACAGAAGCGCAGTAGAGCTGACAGAACTGAGTCCGGGACAGATTGTGAAATTCCAACCTCCAGGATCCAAAAAGTGGATCAGCGCCAAAGTAGACCAACAGATGAACATCCGGTCATACAACATTTCGCACAGAGACGGACGTCAGTACAGAAGGAATCGTCGTCAGCTACGAGACACAACAGAAACGGAGCTTCAGCAGACAATCAACCCTCAACGATTTATCCAGAGAAGGATGATTTCGGGAAGACATCAGGAAAGCGACACATTGGGCAAGCAACAGCAAATCATCATTCCATCAAAACAGATGCTGGAAGATAAAGAAAACTGGAACTGGAACAGATGTCAGGACGCCAGCATCGTCTGTCCTGAGAACTCATCTGATCAGTCACCAGTCATCAAAATGTCTGAGACAACCAGCATCAAGGAGCCAGATGAAGTTATCAAACAAACAAGGACAGGACAACCCGAACCATTAGTTCTCCTTACAGAACAAGATCTGGAAGACAAAGCAAAAGGCCAGATTTCCTGAAATATGAATGAAACTGAAGACTCTACCACAATCAGATAAACTGAAAGCATTGCGAAATATGGACATGATGATGAGATGGATAGTATAATGATCCGAGATAAAATGAGGTGAATGAATGATTGGGCCCTGTGCGTGAGAGAAAGAATGAGTGTTTGTTAAGTTAATGTTGTGATAAAGGTAGGAAACACATTTATTTCGTATGGACTGAAAGATAGGAAAAATGATTGATTTTGTTTCCTTAAAGAAAGGGAGATGTGACGTGTGTTAACAGTAAACAGCGTGCGGGTAACAGCACGGCATGATATTCGTTTAAGTGATAACTGATTGATGTTCACTGTGATATGTATATATACTGTAGTTAGTTGAGAATCGGAGAGCGACGAGTAAAGACGAAGAAGCATTGCCCTGTCTTTCGAGTTGGCTGTAGAAAGAACGAGACGAGAGAGAGAGAGAGAGGAGAGAGGAAGGAGAGAGAGAGAGAGGAGGAGAGGAGAGAGAGAAGAGAGAGAGAGAGAGAGAGAGAGAGAGAGAGAGAGAGAGAGAGAGAGAGAGAGAGAGATGATCTAAAATCTTCTGGTGAATCAAATACCACTTCAGCAAATTCGTATGTTGTACTTCTCAAGGTCACTAGGTAATCTTGAAAGAACTTCGGTTTCAATCAAACGTGACGTGCATCAAGCAACGGACTGTTACAACAGTGAAAAGATATTTCAAATATTGTTAGAAGTTCCCGAGAAAGTGCTATTCACACACTTTCCTGAAAATATGCTGATTTTAATCACCAGTTTCTGGTCCATATCGGTGACTTCGCAAGCTTAAGTTTTCGCGACTCCTGAACTGTCCAGAGCTTAGACGAAAATTTGGTAAGATTTACCAATAGAGAGCTCAACAGAATTATTTTTCTCACATGTTTGTAACAAGAGAGGGAGAGAAGGAGAGAGAGAGAGAGAGAGAGAGAGAGAGAGAGAGAGAGAGAGAGGAGAGAGAGAGAGAGAGAGGGAGAGAGAGAGACACAGAGAGGACAGAGACAAACAGAACAGAGAAGAGAGAGAGAGAGAGAGAGAGAGAGAGAGAGAAGAGACAGACAGACAGACAGACAAACAGACGGGTCGATATTAAAAAGGGTTGCTCTCTGACCTCAACGGAGAGTGGGGAAGTGAGGGGGCAGCACCTCACTGCTGAGGGGGTTGTTGCGATGGTGGTTATGGTCCCATATCCTCCCCCTCTCCCACACACATCAACAGATCACTACGAATGATGGTACAACCATATAACTTCTCT
>JAPXFY010000024.1:41093999-41103999 GCA_030674185.1 Monoplex corrugatus
AGATACATGTATTAAAATATGCTTACTCATATAAAAATGAATGAAAAGTTAAACCCTTTCGCAACTCTACGTTTACGATTAACTTCTGATGCTTTTACACAGAGAGACAAAACAATGGCTTAAAACAGTATGTAGCCTGCAGGAGATAAATTTCAGATAAAGTGCCCACACACTACTTTATTTTGTATTTAGATTTTATTGAAATTCGTCTAATCAAATTTTCAGAAATTTATTCCATGTTATTATCACAGCAACTCTTCTATTAAAAACAGACATATGCTTCATTTAAAGCCTTTTAGTGTTATGCCCTGTTGCCCACGAACCAGACCCCCAGCTATAGGTAAATAGCACCACTGCCTTGTGGTTATCTCGGGAGAGAATAAGGCTAAGGAACGACAAAGGCTGGCAGACAGTCCGTACACAAACCGATGGAAGGCAACTGGAAACCACCATTGTATTTTCCCAAGATTAATCATGGCCCCAAGAATCAATGCAAAGCACCGGAAGTTACAATAATAATAGGGGATTTTAATGCTAAAGCGGGACAGGATAGGGTGGAGGATATAGTTGGACCTCGTGGCCTTGGTACACAAAATGAAAGGGGAGAGAAACTTGTAGAATGGGCACAGATGAATGAGTTCATAGTAGGAAACACCTGGTTTGAGCAGCCTAACAGAAGAAAGTGGACATGGATGAGTCCCGGAGATAATACCAAAAATCAAATTGACTACATCCTGATCAACAAAAGATTTAGAAATTCTTTGCTGACAGCAAAAACACTACCAGGCGCAGACTGCAACAGTGACCACAATCCTGTAGTGGGAAGATTTAGGCTGAAATTAAGGAAAAGAAAACAGACCAAAAGTAACATCAAACTAAATATTTGACTCTTAAGAACAGATGAAGCAACCTGTAAAAAATTTAGAGCGCATGTTCAAAACAAATTCAGTGCTCTGGAAGACGTTGGTGACAGTGAGGAACAACGGGTAAGTTGAGAAACTCGACAAATGAAGCTTGTGTAGAAATCCCTAAAGTAGATAGAAAAGCAAAAAGGAACTGGATGACAAAAGGAATTCTAGGCTTGATGGAAGAAAGGACGAAGGCAAAGGGAAAAGAAGAAAGATACAGGAGACAAACAAAGAAATCAGAAATAGGTGCGATGAAGCTTAGGACGTTTGGCTGAAAACAAAGCGCAAAGAAATAGAAGATCAACACAAAACAGATCCTCAGGGTATGTACAGAAGAATTTAAGAAACTGCCGACAGGAAAAGGACATGCACATCAACTGGTTGCTTAATATCGAAAGATGGTACGCTTCTCATGGAAAAAAGACAAAATATTAGAGAAATGGGGAAAGTAGATTAAAGACCTTCTCGATGATGACGGAAACAAAGAACACATCTTAAGAAAGAACGTTGAAGGACCGCCCATAATGAAAGATGATGTTAGAGCAACATTCAAACAGATGAAAGCAGAAAAGCTACAGGACCAGACAATTGAAGCCCTGGATGAATTCGGTAATGAAAAATAACTGTCCTAAATGAAATTTATGGCACCGGAAAAATCCCCAAAGATATGTCAAAACCAATTTTCAATGCACTTCCAAAGAAAACAAGGGCTATAGAATGCGAACTCTATAGTACAATCAGCTTGATGAGTCATGTAACAAAAATCTGTTAAGAATAATCATGATGAGGACAAGGAACAGAATCAAAAGAGAAATAGCAGAAGGATAGTGTGGATTTGCGGAAGGGAAAGGAACTATTAATGTCCCTATACATCCTAAGAACTATTATAGAGAGGTCAATCGAGATGAACAAGGATTTACATTTATGCTTTGTTGATTATACCAAGTCTTTCGATCCGGTAAGACATAAAGACTGATCAACCAACTAGAAAGACGTAATATTGATAGAAAAGGTCTACAAATAATCAGACATATGTATAAACAGCAGCAATGAGAATAGAAAACGATATAAGCTCTTTCCAAAATATCAAACAGGGGTCAGGCAGGGCTGTGTTCTGTCACCAGATTTGTTTTCACTTTATAGCGAAACCATCATGAGACACCCAGAAGAACGCCCTGAGATAAAGGTTGGAGGAAAAATGATAAACAAAATTTGTTATGCAGATGACGCCATGCTAATTGCAGAAAATTAAAGGGACCTACAAAATCTTGTGAATATAATAGAATAGAAGCAAAATAAAGGGTTGGAGCTAAATAGCAAGAAGACAGAAGTCGTTGTAATCAGTAAAAAACATGAAAACCCCTCATGCAAAATAACAGCAAATGGCACAACTTTGAGAAAGGTTGATAAATTTAAATGTCTGGGAACGGTCATCTCACCAGACGGCAGATGCACATCAGAAATAGCCAGCAGAATCGGCCAAGTCAAAACAGCATTCAGAAAGATGAAAAACGTTCTTACCAACAAATGCCTATGAGTTAACATCAAGAAGATAGTTCTTGAATGTTGTATAGAACCGATAATATTATACGGTTGTGAGGCATGGACAGTCAACAGGCAAAGCCAGAACAAGATTGAGGCAGCTAAAATGTGGTTTCTAAGAAGAATGTTGAGAGTTCCATGGACAGCAAAGGAAACAAACAAAACATTCTTGATGGAGGCAGACACAAGAAGATCATTGATAAGGAAGATTAGGAACAGAAAAACAACATTTAGAGGCCATTTTATGAGGAAAGTGGAATTAGAGCACCTGATCATAACAGGAAAGCTGGAGGGAAAGAGACCACCAAATAGACAGGGGAAGAAAATATTGGACAGATTTGCATGGTGGCTGAGAACAGGGTGGAAGATGTGCTTACGGCGACAAGGGATAGATACATATGGAGGGCCATTATTGCCAACACCATGCGGCAGGGCACATGATGATGATGGTGATGATGATGATGATGATGATCCATAAGAAATTCACAAGGACTGAGTCATAGCCTGAAATAATATTTGGCATACACATTTACCATTTCCCCAATATTTTCCCTTGAATTTTCATTGTTCATTTTTTTCATACATGTTGACTGGATGGAGCACCAGTGAAGTTTAAGCTTTTCCTCCTAATTTTTTGTATTTGGTGTTTATTCGTTTGCGATGTTACGTTACGTTGGTAAAGGCCAGTTGACCGAAAATTTCCTCCTGTCCTGTTGGTTGTATTAAATGCGCGTTCTGATTCTATTTTCGTGTTTTTTGGTTCCTGTAAATACGACAAATTGTACCAATGTCTAGATAATAGAGTACTGGTGGTTATTTTCATAGTTGTGTATTCGAAACACATTGTTGTTTTGTTTTTGTTAATTTTCGTATAAAAAGGAGACTATAGAATGGCTTGACCATCTTGATTTTTGTTGTTGTTACTGTTATTGTTTGATTTTCTTCTTTTTCAGGTTGGTTGACTGGTTCATTTGGTTGTTTGAATGGTTAGTCTGTCTGTTGGGTGGTTGGGCGGTTATGTGTGAGAGTAGTTATTGTGTTGGTAGTTTGGCGGTTATGGTCAGGTTGGTAAACGGGTTTAAATCCTATTTTTATTAAATCATTTTTTTTACTGATACCATGTTCATCTGTAGTCTTGAGACGTCATCTCCTGTTATTTTCGTCTGCTATTGTTAATATTTTGTCATGTTTGCTAGTTAGTATCGGGATCGTATCGTCAATCCATCGTCATCGCCATTACAATCATTGTCGTTATTGCCGTCGTCTTCCTCATTATCATAGTCCTTGTCGTTCGTCCTCTAACTATCATAATATTCATCATCTCCTCAGCCTCCACATCATCAGCATCACCATCACCGTCCTTCTTCTCCTGCTCTATTCCTCTTCCTCCTCGTCGTTATCGTTGTCGTCATCATCATCATCATCGTCGTCGTCGTCGTTCGTCATCTCATCATCATCATCATCATCATCATCATCATCATCATCATCACATCATCATCACCATTATCATCACGTAACACCACCACCACCACCACCACCATCATCATCTTTATCTTTTTCATCATCTTCATCATGACTATCATCGTCGTTGTTATAATCGTCGTAATCATTTTCGTTGCAATCATCGTCGTCATTATCGTCATCATGATCATGATCATCGTCATCAACATCACCACCATCGCCATCACCACCGCCACCAATATCACTGTGAATGCACTGGTTGTCATTGTTTGCCAAATAGAATCATTGCCAGCAGTGACAGTATCAACACAATCTAAGTTATCGCTTCATCGTTATTTTCATCGACAGTTTGCTTTTTACATTCAACAGTTTGTTGATTTGTCAGTGGTGTATTGTGTTTGCGCATCAGTGCGTGCGTGTGCAGAATTGCCTGTCAAATTGTGTGTGAGTAAACAATAACAAGCTGATATTGCTGTATGGGTGTGGGTTGGGTGTGCGCACGTGCGTGCACAAATTTTGTGTGAAATGATGTGTTTGCTTGTGCTTTTTACTGACAATCTTCTTAAATTTTTTTCACAAGCTATTCAACATGTTTTTTTCTCCGTCCTTCGATCAACAAAATATAAAAATTAGTGACAAAACCAGAGAGAGAGAGAGAGGAAGAGAGAGAGAGAGAGAGAGAGAGAGAGAGAGAGAGAGAGAGAGAGAGAGGAGAGAAGAAGAGACAGACAGAAGACAGAACAGAGACAGACAGAGATACAGAGAAAAAGAACAGAGAGAGACAGAGAGAGACAGAGAGAACTCAAGAGTTCAAAAAGTTTAATGTATATCGGCCTATGGGCTACAACAGAAACAAGGGGACGGATCGGGGTGGGTTTGTGGATTTGCATATATTATACAAATTAAGAAAAATTAGAATCCGCTGGTGCTATTCTTCAATATCATATGATAAGTTATTTACACCAACAACGAGAGGTTACAACAACATAATTATGCGTTACATTATATCCGATTTTGATCAATAATTCATCAATCTACCTGTCGATGAATCATTCTTTCTATGAATCATTTATTCACCACCATCATCATCATGTGCCATCATCATCCTGTGCCCTGTCGCATGGTGTTAGCGATCAAGGCACTCCATACGAATCTGCCTTTTGTCGCTGCAAGTACATCGCCCACCCTTTCTGTCTTCATCCACTGCGCAAGTCCGTCCAATATTTTCTCGCTGGGTCTACCCGGTGCTCTTTATCCCTCCAATTTTCCTGTTGTGACTAGGAACTCTAATTTCTCTTGCTTCATAAAATGTCCTGAAAATGTTGCTCGTCTTCTCCTAATCTTGTTCATTAATGTTCTTTTTGTGTTTGTCTCTTTTATGACTGTCTCGTTTGTTTTCTTTGCTGTCCATGGAACCCTTAACATTTTTCATAGTAATCACATTTAAGTTGCCTCAATCTTGTCTTGACTTTGCGTGTTGACTGCCCACGCCTCAAAACCGTACAACAGCATCGGTTCTATATAACACTGACGAACTGTCTTCCTGATCTTAATTGTTAGGCATGTGTTTGGTAAGAACACTTTGAATGCTGTTTTGGCTCGGCTGATTCTGCTGGATATTTCTAATGTGCATCTTGCTGTCTGGTGAGATGACTGTTCCTAGATATTTAAACTTACCAGCTAGTCTGAATGTTGTACCATTGGCTATTACTTTGTGTGCAGGGGTTTCTTGCTTTTTACATGATCACCATGACTTCAGTCTTCTTGCTCTTTTGCTCCAGCACTTTATTTCTGCTGTCCATTTCTGTTATATTCACAAGATTTTGTAGTTTTTTAAATATATTTTTTGCAATTAGAACGGTGTGATCTGCGTAACGAAGATTGTATTTCATTTTCCCTGCAGCCTTTATCCCAAGGCATTCTTCTATGTTTCTCATGTTTCGCTGTAGAGTGGAAACAAATCTGGTGACAGAACACATCCCTGCTTAACTGATATTTTGGAAGACCTTATATCATTTGTATTCTCATTGCTGCTGTTTGATTCTAATACATATTCCTTATTATTCTTAGATCTGTTCCATCAACACTGAATCTTTCTAGTTGGCAGATCAATTCTTCGTGTCCTACCCGATCAAAATCTTTGGTATAATCAACAAAACATAAATACAAATTTTTATTCAACTTTATAAATCTTTCTGAATCTTTTCACTTAATAAATCACTCAATCACTCGATCAATCATGACAAAGATAAATCAGTTGACAAATCCTCCTTTTAATATCAGTTCGAAGAGAAATCAATTGACATATCAACTCATCATCATCATCATCAGGTGCCTTGCCGCATGGCGTTGGCGATTATGGACTTCCATTTGTCTCTATCTCTTATTGCCTCAAGCATCTCTTCCACCCTCCTCGTCTTCAGCCACTCTGCAAGTCCGTCTAGTATCTTCTCCCTGGGTCTACCTGGTGCCCTCTTTCCCTCCAGCTTTCCCGTTGTGACCAGGTGTTCCAATTCCCCTTTCCTCACAAAATGGCCTATAAATATTGCCTGTCTTTTCCTAATCTTCCTTATGAGTGATCTACTTGTGTCTGCCTCCATCAAGATCGTCTCGTTTGTTTTCTTTGCTGTCCATGGAACTCTCAACATTCCTCTCAGAAACCACATCTCGGCTGCCTCAATCTTGTTCTGGCTTTGCTTGTTGACTGTCCAACAACTGACATATCAACTAATTACTATTAAATCAACCAAATAATTAAAGAGAATGCAATGCACTGTAGTATCAATGTCAGAATGTATCAAAGCATCGAGAGTAATCCTACTATAATACTCCAATGTTCATTCCCATTAACAATGTTATTGCACTGCTAATGGACTATTAAGGTCATATGTTGTTGGGTGCAGTGTGTACGGGGGCATATTAAGTAAATCACCTGAAAACATTATCAGTGTATGTAGGGCATATTAAGTAAATCACTGAAAACATTATCAGTGTATGTAGGGCATATTAAGTAAATCACCTGAAAACATTATCAGTGTATGTAGGGCATATTAAGTAAATCACCTGAAAACATTATCAGTGTATGTAGGGCATATTAAGTAAATCACCTGAAAACATTATCAGTGTATGTAGGGCATATTAAGTAAATCACCTGAAAACATTATCAGTGTATGTAGGGGGCAGTGAAACAACAATGATTTTTCATTTTGTGTTTTTCTACATAATCGACATGAATTATCTAAAAATTAGCATTAAGTGGGAAATAGCAAACCCAAAACAATGTACCATAGAAAATCATTTCAAAGTGTCTGAATGTCGATAAGTTTAAATCACCTGAAAACATTATCAGTGTATGTAGGGCATATTAAGTAAATCACCTGAAAACATTATCAGTGTATGTAGGGCATATTAAGTAAATCACCTGAAAACATTATCAGTGTATGTAGGGCATATTAAGTAAATCACCTGAAAACATTATCAGTGTATGTAGGGCATATTAAGTAAATCACCTGAAAACATTATCAGTGTATGTAGGGGGCAGTGAAACAGCAAATGTTTTTCATTTTTGTGTTCGTTCTACAAAATCGACATGATTTATCTACAAATATTAGCATTAAGTGGGAAAAATAGCAAACCCAAAAACAATGTGTACCCATACGAAATATTCATTTTTCAAAGATAGTCTTGAATGATCGATAAGTTTTGTACCTGTCTGTCTCTAAGATTGCCCGACTATTCTGGAATAAAGTCTCCCTTAAACACACGTAAGGCAGTTTTCACATTAACCACACTTTGTTGCAACCATACAATATTGAAAACAGTCTCGCGCAAATTTTCCTTTACATTCGAAGCTCAACATTGTTTCCCATATCTGTCTGACTGGTATGTTTTGAAAGATAACATGTCCAGATCATACTTTAAACCAACAAGTGACAAACAAGTTCACGAATGGAGGGAATCTTCTTGATTTTGTGAGGTGTCCTTGTATGTACACTTGAGACTTTTTTACCCGCTAACGTATTATAATTACTTTCTTGACATGTTGCAGTATGTTCACACTCCGTGTCTGTGAAGAATGTGATGGACTATTACGTATATTTGTACATGCTCAATCGAACTTGTGTGTAGAAACATATTTAAAGGACATGAACGTCACGTACAATTATATCGGCGCAGATGTAAAAGTGCACAAGTGCGCACACATACACAACAAGCACAGGGTTACACACACAAATTTGCATGTAGTCATAGTGTATACAGCGTATACACATATACAGTAATAGGAAAGAAGGGGACAACGACAGCTAAATAGAAGTAACGAACAACAAACAAACAACAAAAATGTATATACCCCCCCCCCCCCAACACACACACACACGAAAACGAACAATGAAAAATAAAAGACAAAACAAAACCATACGCCGAGAGGCAGATATATGTGTCGAGAGAGGAGGGAAGAGGGGAGAGGGAGAGAAAAGAAAAGAGAAGAGAAGAGGCGGGTGAGAGAGAGAGAGAGAGAGAGAGAGAGAGAGAGAGAGAGAGAGAGAGAGAGAGAGAGAGAGAGAGAGAGAGAGAAAGAGAGATCAGACTACGCCATCAATCCTTACTGATGGGATGCTTTAAATCATCAATAACACCACAGAACGAGATTAAAAACTACAATAAAATAGCAACTACTTATAATGATATCGTACTCGCCCTTAGTTTAAATGCTTTAAGTACAAACAATCGGAAATTCTAAACAAACTTTTTACAAGCTGAGCTTAATTACAAGACCAGTTTAAATATGTTTGGATTTCTGTGGTATTTTTGTTGGATAAACTTTGGTCAAAGGTCATCAAAAGATGGACAGCAAAGAACAAAGTGTATCTCATCTTCCTTTGCATGCATACATAAAGGACACACTAAATAAGATTTTCTATAGTTTGTACTAGATGAATCTTCAAACTTGCTAAATCAAGCTTAAATTTTGCAATCTTTCTTTTGAAATGAATGTCCAAATCAAGGCTGATAAAGGCTTAATGCTGTGGGAATTTACGAAAGACCGGTAAATGTCTTCATCTGTATATGTTCATTACATTTCTGCCATCTGCAATCGAAAACCACCAAACCCACATTCACTTAAGCATGCACGCGCACTTTTTGCCAAGTTCTTTGCTCTTTCTTGGCAGTCTTAAATCTTCCATAGTCAGCAATTTTAACCAGTATCGTATTGGCAGTCTTAAATCTTCCATAATCAGCAATTTTAACCAGTAATGTATGGCAGTCTTAAATATTCCATACTCAGCAAATTAACCAGTATCGTATTGGCAGTCCTAAATCTTCCATACTCAGCAATTTAACCAGTGTCGTATTGGCAGTCTTAAATCTTCCATACTCAGCAATCTTAACCAGTATCGTATGGCTGTCTTAAATCTCCCATACTCAGCAATTTTAACCAGTATCGTATTGGCAGTCTTAAATCTTCCATCATCATCATCATCAGGTGCCTTGCCGCATGGCGTTGGCGATTATGGACTTCCATCTGTCTCTATCTCTTATTGCCTCAAGCATCTATTCCACCCTCCCTGTCTTTAGCCACTCTGCAAGTCCGTCTAGTATCTTCTCCCTGGGTCTACCCGGTGCTCTCCTTCCCTCCAGCTTTCCCGTTGTGACCAGGTGTTCCAATTCCCCTTTCCTCATAAAATGGCCTATGAATGTTGCCCGCCTTTTCCTAATCTTCCTTATGAATGATCTACTTGTGTCTGCCTCCATCAAGACTGTCTCGTTTGTTTTCTTTGCTGTCCATGGAACTCTCAACATCCTTCTTAGAAACCACATCTCGGCTGCCTCAATCTTGTTCTGGCTTTGCTTGTTGACTGTCCACACCTCGCAACCGTACAACAGCATCGGTTCTACATAACATTCAAGAACTCTCTTTCTGATGTTAATTGATAGGAATATAGGATTTGTTGGTAAGAATGCTTTCCATCTTCTTGAATGCTGTTTTGGCTTGGCCGATTCTGCTGGCTATTTCTGATGTGCATCTGTCGTCTGGTGAAATGATCGTTCCCAGGTATTTAAACTTATCAACCTGTCTCAAGGTTGTG
>JAPXFY010000024.1:41111499-41141499 GCA_030674185.1 Monoplex corrugatus
TGTATTTGATTCTATCAGCGACAGGAAGCCAATGCAGAGACCGAAGGAGGGGACTAACATGATCAATTTTTTTCTTTCTAAGGACGAGGCGGGCAGCTGTATTTTGTAAGCGTTGCAGGCAAAGGAGACGAGAAGCTGGTAGGCCAGATAAAAGAGCATTGCAGTAGTCCAGGCGTGACAGAACAAGGGAAGTTACTAATTTAGATGCAGCATCGGTTGAAAGGAATCGGCGAATGCAGCCAATGCGTCGAATCTGAGGGTAGCATGATTGACAGGTCTGGGTGGTAAATTTCTGCATACAAAGAGATTTATCAAGAATCACACCAAGGTTTTTTGACAGAGTTCGAAAGAGGGATGGTGTTGTCTCCGAGTTGAATGTTATTAATTGAAACAGCATCTAGTTTATTTTTGGTGCCTACAAGCATGGCTTCAGTTTTATCTCCGTTTAACTGTAATTTATTTTGGGTCATCCAATTTTGGATGTCAGTGTAACAGCTGGAGACTTCCGACAGAAGAGAACTAAGGTTTTCAGGGCTAGTGCTATTGTAGAGTTGGGTATCATCAGCATAAAAATGGTGTTTCATTTCATGCTGATTAATGATATTGGCAAGAGGAAAAGTATAGAGGGTAAACAGGACAGGCCCGAGTACAGAGCCCTGAGGAACTCCACAAGAAAGCTTAACTGGATCGGACTTAATCCCGTTAACAAGGACTGATTGAAAGCGATCAGACAGATAGGAGGAGAACCAAGACAGGGCGGTACCGTGAATGCCGAAAGTGTGCTCAAGGCGATAGAGTAGTATTGAGTGATCGATGGTATCAAAAGCGGCAGACAGATCAAGGAGTGTAAGCAGAGAGATTTTACCAGCATCAGAAGCAAGAAGAAGATCATCTACTATATGAACAAGAGCTGTTTCTGTGCTGTGATTTACCCGGTAGGCTGATTGATGAGGGTAGTTAAGATTGTTTAGAGATAAATGATCATTCAATTGTTGTAGTACTACTTTCTCAAGGAGCTTAGACAGAAATGGAAGATTTGAAACGGGTCTGTAATTTTTAAGGATGTTAGGATCGAGGTTGCTTTTCTTGAGGAGTGGTCGAACAAGAGCAGTTTTGTACTCAGATGGAAAAACTCCAGAGGTCAAGGATGAATTGATAATAGATGTGATTAACGGCAGAAGTTGGGGGTATATCTGTGAGAAAAGAGAGGCTGGAATTGGGTCAAGTTCACACGATTTGAAACACATTTGCTTGAGGATGGTTGAAACTTGTATTTCAGACACTGGGCAGAAAGAATAGAGAGAGGTGCCCGTGAATGGAGGATCTGGGAGCGTAGACTGAAAAGGAGTTGAATCAAGTTTTGTTCGCAGATCAAGAATTTTGGAAGAGAAAAATTTGGAAAAAGCAGAGGGAAGAGCATCGAGAGTAATGTTTGACGGCAGAGGACTTGATTTGTCGGTTCCAAGTAAATCGGAAACGGTGGCAAAAAGAATTTTTGTGGATTTAGCTTCAAGAATCTTTGAGGAGAAATAATGGATCTTTGTTTCAGCGAGGAGATTGGTGAACCTATTCCGAAAAGACTGGAAAATTTGACGGTGGATTTCAAGTTTTGAAGATCGCCATTTACGCTCGGCCCTACGACCTGCACGTTTAAGGTCACGAAGTTCAGGTGTGTTCCAAGGGGCACAAGGGCGGTCTGGCAAAACACGGGTAGAAGGAGGGGCATGTTTATCAAGTAGCTGACGAAGAACAGATGTATATAAACTGGCAGGGTCAGTGGAATCATTGACGGAAGAAAGAAGGTTGACTGCTTCGGTGGTGAAGACATTTATGTCAATAGATTTAAAATTTCTACGAATTACGGAACGTTTATTTCTCTGATGTTTTGAAAGATTAAGTAATGGCATGAACAGCAAAGTGATCGGAAGAGAGTTTGTTTGTAATTGTAGTTGAAGTTAGCAGCTTGTCAGAGTCACGGGCGATAACCCAATCGAGGATATGCCCTTTCTTGTGTGTCGGCTCGTTCACGGATTGGGAAAGTGAGTGGTTGGCCAGAGAGAGAGAAAGGCGCTTGATGTGAGGAGAATTTTTATTGTCAAAATGAAAATAAAGCACCTACGATTAGTTTGAAAGATTTTTGGAGAAAAAATCAAGCAGAGATTTAATTTGTAATGTGTAGTTAAGTTGCGTTTGTCATAGGTCAGGGCGATAAGAAATCGAGGAAATTTGCTCTTTCTTGTGTTCGGACTCTTCACAGATTCGGAAATTTGAGGGTAAGTCCTGAGAGAGAGAGAGAAAGGCGCTTGATGTGAGGAGAATTTTTATTGTCAAAATGAAAATTAAAATCACCTAAAACGATTAGTTTGCCTTTTCTGAGAGAGTAAAAATCAAGCAGAGATTCAAATTCTGGGTGGAACATGCTGTCAGTCAAGTTGTTTGTACTACTATGGGGAGGGCGGTAGAGGCATGAGAAATTGACAGTCTGATCTGGGGTGTTGAGGACAACTTCTACAGATTCAAAAGAGAAATGTTGAAAGGGTAAGTCCTGACTGAAAGAAAGAGATGACTCTAAAACATCCCTATACAAAACAGCAATGCCTCCACCAAGAGAAAAACGAGGAAAAGATTTAATTTTGTAACCAGGAGGAGTTAGCTGTTTAATTTTTGGTTCATGGCCTCGATGATGATGATAGTTTATTGTTAATTACTTAGATAACATCAGAAAAAGCTAAGAATGACTGAACTCTGCTATGAGCTTATTGGATATTGGATAAACAAAGGTATTGATATTGGTATAAACGAAGGTATTGATATTGGGATAAACAAAGGTATTGATATTGGGATAAACAAAGGTATTGATATTGGGATAAACAAAGGTATTGATATTGGGATAAACAAAGGTATTGATATTGGGATAAACAAAGGTATTGATATTGGGATAAACAAAGGTATTGATATGGGATAAACAAAGGTATTGATATTGGGATAAACAAAGGTATTGATAAAATTGGGATAACAAAGGTATTGATATTGGGATAAACAAAGGTATTGATATTGGGATAAACAAAGGTATTGATATTGGGATAAACAAAGGTATTGATATTGGGATAAACAAAGGTATTGATATTGGGATAAACAAAGGTATTGATATTGGGATAAACAAAGGTATTGATATTGGGATAAACAAAGGTATTGATATTGGGATAAACAAAGGTATTGATATTGGGATAAACAAAGGTATTGATATTGGGATAAACAAAGGTATTGATATTGGGATAAACAAAGGTATTGATATTGGGATAAACAAAGGTATTGATATTGGGATAAACAAAGGTATTGATATGGGATAAACAAAGGTATTGATATTGGGATAAACAAAGGTATTGATATTGGGATAAACAAAGGTATTGATATTGGGATAAACAAAGGTATTGATATTGGGATAAACAAAGGTATTGATATTGGGATAAACAAAGGTATTGATATTGGGATAAACAAAGGTATTGATATTGGGATAAACAAAGGTATTGATATTGGGATAAACAAAGGTATTGATATTGGGATAAACAAAGGTATTGATATTGGGATAAACAAAGGTATTGATATTGGGATAAACAAAGGTATTGATATTGGGATAAACAAAGGTATTGATATTGGGATAAACAAAGGTATTGATATTGGGATAAACAAAGGTATTGATATTGGGATAAACAAAGGTATTGATATTGGGATAAACAAAGGTATTGATATTGGGATAAACAAAGGTATTGATATTGGGATAAACAAAGGTATTGATATTGGGATAAACAAAGGTATTGATATTGGGATAAACAAAGGTATTGATATTGGGATAAACAAAGGTATTGATATTGGGATAAACAAAGGTATTGATATTGGGATAAACAAAGGTATTGATATTGGGATAAACAAAGGTATTGATATGGGATAAACAAAGGTATTGATATTGGGATAAACAAAGGTATTGATATTTGGGATAAACAAAGGTATTGATATTGGTATAAAACAAAGGTATTGATATTGGGATAAACAAAGGTATTGATATTGGGATAAACAAAGGTATTGATATTGGGATAAACAAAGGTATTGATATTGGGATAAACAAAGGTATTGATATTGGGATAAACAAAGGTATTGATATTGGGATAAACAAAGGTATTGATATTGGGATAAACAAAGGTATTGATATTGGGATAAACAAAGGTATTGATATTGGGATAAACAAAGGTATTGATATTGGGATAAACAAAGGTATTGATATTGGGATAAACAAAGGTATTGATATTGGGATAAACAAAGGTATTGATATTGGGATAAACAAAGGTATTGATATTGGGATAAACAAAGGTATTGATATTGGGATAAACAAAGGTATTGATATTGGGATAAACAAAGGTATTGATATTGGGATAAACAAAGGTATTGATATTGGGATAAACAAAGGTATTGATATTGGGATAAACAAAGGTATTGATATTGGGATAAACAAAGGTATTGATATTGGGATAAACAAAGGTATTGATATTGGGATAAACAAAGGTATTGATATTGGGATAAACAAAGGTATTGATATTGGGATAAACAAAGGTATTGATAAAAAAGGGATAAAACAAAGGTATTGATATTGGGATAAACAAAGGTATTGATATTGGGATAAACAAAGGTATTGATATGGGATAAACAAAGGTATTGATATTGGGATAAACAAAGGTATTGATATTGGGATAAACAAAGGTATTGATATTGGGATAAACAAAGGTATTGATATTGGGAAAAAAAAAAGGTATTGATATGGGATAAACAAAGGTATTGATATTGGGATAAACAAAGGTATTGATATTGGGATAAAACAAAGGTATTGATATTGGGATAAACAAAGGTATTGATATTGGGAAAAAAATGTATTGGATATTGATAAACAAAGGTATTGATATTGGGATAAACAAAGGTATTGATATTGGGATAAACAAAGGTATTGATATTGGGATAAACAAAGGTATTGATATTGGGATAAACAAAGGTATTGATTGGGATAAACAAGGTATTGATATTGGGATAAACAAAGGTTTATGATGGGATAAACAAAGGTATTGATATGGGATAAACAAAGGTATTGATATTGGGATAAACAAAGGTATTGATATTGGGATAAACAAAGGTATTGATATTGGGATAAACAAGGTATTGATATTGGAAAAAAGTATTGATATTGGGATAAACAAAGGTATTGATATTGGGATAAACAAAGGTATTGATTTGGGATAAACAAAGGTATTGATATTGGGATAAACAAAGGTATTGATATTGGGATAAACAAAGGTATTGATATGGGATAAACAAAGGTATTGATATTGGGAAAACAAAGGTATTGATATTGGGATAAACAAAGGTATTGATATTGGGATAAACAAAGGTATTGATATTGGGATAAACAAAGGTTTATTGAGTTTGGAACAGTTGATATTGGAAACAGTTGATTGAACAAAATATATTGGGATAAACAAAGGTATTGATATTGGGATAAACAAAGGTATTGATATTGGGATAAACAAAGGTATTGATATTGGGATAAACAAAGGTATTGATATTGGGATAAACAAAGGTATTGATATTGGGATAAACAAAGGTATTGATATTGGGATAAACAAAGGTATTGATATTGGGATAAACAAAGGTATTGATATTGGGATAAACAAAGGTATTGATATTGGGATAAACAAAGGTATTGATATTGGGATAAACAAAGGTATTGATATTGGGATAAACAAAGGTATTGATATTGGGATAAACAAAGGTATTGATATGGGATAAACAAAGGTATTGATATTGGGATAAACAAAGGTATTGATATTGGGATAAACAAAGGTATTGATATTGGGATAAACAAAGGTATTGATATTGGGATAAACAAAGGTATTGATATTGGGATAAACAAAGGTATTGATATTGGGATAAACAAAGGTATTGATATTGGGATAAACAAAGGTATTGATATTGGGATAAACAAAGGTATTGATATTGGGATAAACAAAGGTATTGATATTGGGATAAACAAAGGTATTGATATTGGGATAAACAAAGGTATTGATATTGGGATAACAAATAAGGTAAAATATTGATATTGGGATAAACAAAGGTATTGATATTGGGATAAACAAAGGTATTGATATTGGGATAAACAAAGGTATTGATATTGGGATAAACAAAGGTATTGATATTGGGATAAACAAAGGTATTGATATTGGGATAAACAAAGTATTGATATTGGGAAACAAAGTATTGATATGGATAAACAAAGGTCAGATATATGGGATAAACAAAGGTATTGATATTGGGATAAACAAAGTTTGAATTGATGGGATACAAAGGTAGTTTGATATGGTAAACAAAGTATTGACATTGGTAAACAAGGATGATTTGGATAAACAAAGATGATATTGGATAAAAAAGGTATTAATTGGATAAACAAAGGTATGAATGGGATAAAACAAAGGTATGATATTGGGATAAACAAAGGTATTGATATTGGGATAAACAAGGTATTATATTGGGAAACAAAGGTATTGATATTGGGATAAACAAAGGTATTGATATTGGGATTAAACAAAGTATTTATGGGATAAACAAGGTATTGAAATTGGATAAACAAAGGTATTGATATTGGGATAAACAAAGGTATTGATATTGGGATAAACAAAGGTATTGATATTGGGAATAAACAAAGGTATTGTATGGGATAAACAAAGGTATGATATGGGATAAACAAAGGTATTGATATTGGGATAAACAAAGGTATTGATATTGGGATAAACAAAGGTATTGATATTGGGATAAACAAAGGTATTGATATTGGATAAACAAAGGTATTGATATTGGGATAAACAAAGGTATTGATATTGGGATAAACAAAGGTATGATATTGGGATAAACAAAGGTATTGATATTGGGATAAACAAAGGTATTGATATTGGGATAAACAAAGGTATTGATATTGGGATAAACAAAGGTATTGATATTGGGATAAACAAAGGTATTGATATTGGGATAAACAAAGGTATTGATATGGGATAAACAAAGGTATTGATATTGGGATAAACAAAGGTATTGATATTGGATAAACAAAGGTATTGATATTGGGATAAACAAAGGTATTGATATTGGGATAAACAAAGGTATTGATATTGGGATAAACAAAGTATTGATATTGGGATAAACAAAGGTATTGATATTGGATAAACAAAGGTATTGATATTGGGATAAACAAAGGTATTGATATTGGGATAAACAAAGGTATTGATATTGGGATAAACAAAGGTATTGATATTGGGATAAACAAAGGTATTGATATTGGGATAAACAAAGGTATATATGGGATAAACAAAGGTATTGATATTGGGATAAACAAAGGTATTGATATTGGGATAAACAAGGTATTGATATTGGGATAAACAAAGGTATTTGATATTGGGATAAACAAAGGTATTGATATTGGGATAAACAAAGGTATTGATATTGGGATAAACAAAGGTATTGATATTGGGATAAACAAAGGTATTGATATTGGGAAAAAATTAAATCAAAGGTATTGATATTGGGATAAACAAAGGTATTGATATTGGGATAAACAAAGGTATTGATATTGGGATAAACAAAGGTATTGATATTGGGATAAACAAAGGTATTGATATTGGGATAAACAAAGGTATTGATATTGGGATAAACAAAGGTATTGATAGGATAAACAAAGGTATTGATATTGGGATAAACAAAGGTATTGATATTGGGATAAACAAAGGTATTGATATTGGGATAAACAAAGGTATTGATATGGGAAAACAAAGGTATTGATATTGGGATAAACAAAGGTATTGATATTGGGATAAACAAAGGTATTGATATTGGGATAAACAAAGGTATTGATATTGGGATAAACAAAGGTATTGATATTGGGATAAACAAAGGTATTGATATTGGGATAAACAAAGGTATTGATATTGGGATAAACAAAGGTATTGATATTGGGATAAACAAAGGTATTGATATTGGGAAAACAAAGGTATTGATATTGGGATAAACAAAGGTATTGATATTGGGATAAACAAAGGTATTGATATTGGGATAAACAAAGGTATTGATATATGGGATAAACAAAGGTATTGATATTGGGATAAACAAAGTATTGATATGGGATAAACAAAGGTATTGATATTGGGATAAACAAAGTATTGATATTGGGATAAACAAAGGTATTGATATTGGGATAAACAAAGGTATTGATATTGGGATAAACAAAGGTATTGATATTGGGATAAACAAAGGTATTGATATTGGGATAAACAAAGGTATTGATATTGGGAAAACAAAGGTATTGATATTGGGATAAACAAAGGTATTGATATGGGAAAACAAAGGTATTGATATTGGGATAAACAAAGGTATTGATATTGGGATAAACAAAGGTATTGATATTGGGATAAACAAAGGTATTGATATTGGGATAAACAAAGGTATTGATATTGGGATAAACAAAGGTATTGATATTGGGATAAACAAAGGTATTGATATTGGGATAAACAAAGGTATTGATATTGGGATAAACAAAGGTATTGATATGGGATAAACAAAGGTATTGATATTGGGATAACAAAGTGTGAAAAGACTGAACACATGAAGAAGAAAATATTTCTGAACAAAGAGTTAGAAGTCAGTTCGCTATTAAATCAGGTCAGGACCACTACAAAGACAATATGTAGGACATTTCGTACAACTAAGGATGATCTTGGTAGGGCAAACTTCTACAAGACAATATAAGCATTTGTAAAAAAAAATATGGTTTAACCAAACCACACAAGAAAATCTAATAAAATCGGTTTCGATCAAAACGCCTTTGGCAAAATGTGAGAAAACTTGGCAAAACTAAATCCCAGCCCCCAAATGACGTAGTATTGGATGGATAGCTTTATAATTTCCAAGAAGAACTGGAACACGATTAGGATTTACAAACTGAAGAAACCACTTATGATGATATGGTTGACAGTGATAGTTAACGAGATAGACGTGTTTCAAAGGACGAAATAGCACACACTGTCAGAAAACTGAAAAGAGCAAAGCAGCAGGTGCAGATGGTATTATTAGTGAAGTGCTCTGATGATGTAACTAGGATTTTTTGTTGTTGGTAATAGTCTTTAATGTTTTGTTTGATGATGCCATATATGCAGTAAACTAGTCACCAAGTATCATGCTACCTCCGTTTAAAAAGGAAATCGACTCCAACAATTACGGGAAAGGGGGGGGGGGGGAAGTCACTTTTACAAGATGCAAGATACATTTCATTAAACCACACAGAATTCAAGTTCTGTGGTCTTTGAACTTGGCAATAAAATACTTTATGTCTTACATCACACTCACATCCTTGCCCATTACGTGGCAACTCCCCCACCCCCGTGGCCCCGCCATTCTGCAATCTCTCAGTAAAAGATGCTCATTGAAATCAATAGAATAAAATCACATAGGTATTTACAGAAACACATTGTTATGTATACATAGGCCTGCATGCAGATAGAGACAATCAGAATATGTCAGACTGGTACATTGTAATATCTGACGCCTCCTCTCCTTCCCATCCTCATCCTACCCACCATTTTCCTTGTTTTTAAATGACTCCCCATCCTTATCTCCATTCCACTCCTCCCTCCCTCCCTCCAAGTCTGTCTGTCTCTCTCTCCCTCTCCCCCTCTCTCTTTGTTTCTCGCGCGCACACAATCTCTCCTCACCGAGTTATTTCGCCTCCAAACATTGACCCCCCATCACCTTCACTTTTCTGTCTCCCCCCATACTCAAATTCCATTAGCTGCACACCCACGGGAAGATTCCGCTAGTCCACTGCGTCCCTTTCCCCCAAAATACCCCGAACATTATATCTCCAAAAGACACAATTAAGCATACACACACGCCAGCACACGCGCTTAAAAGATACGTATCAAGAAAACCCTTTAAAAGTGTTGTTTGGTTTATTCCTGGAATCTCATCCAGCAAGTATACAGATATAAAGCAGTCATGTGTCAGGCTTACTAGAAAAATGGTCTACAAAAATCTCAAAGTGGAGGGAGGGTTTCGATACCTGGTTCATGGCCTAGTTTACTCTCAGAGAGAGAGAGAGAGAGAGAGAGAGAGAGAGAGAGAGAGAGAGAGAGAGAGAGAGAGAGAGAGAGGAGAGAGAGAGAGAGAGAGAGAGAGAGAAAGAAAGAGGGAGAGAGAGAAAGAGAGAAAAGAGAGAGAAAGAGAGAGAGAGAGAAACAGACAGAGAGAGAGAGAGGCAGAGAAACAGACAGACAGAGAGAGAGGCAGGCAGAGAGAGAGAGAAACAGACAGAGAGAGAGAGAAACAGACAGAGAGAGAGAGAAACAGACAGAGAGAGAGAGAGGCAGAGAAACAGACAGACAGAGAAAGAGGCAGGCAGAGAGAGAGAGAGAGAGAGAGAGAGAGGAGAGAGAGAAGAAGAGAGAGAGAGGCAGACAGACTGGACAACAGACACACAGAGGCATGGATAGAAGGACAGAGAGATACACGAGCAGAGAGAGAGAGAGAGAGAGAGAGAGAGAGAGAGAGGAGAGAGAGAGAGAGAGAGAGAGAGAGAGAGAGTGAGAGAGAGAGAGAGAGAGTACAAAATCCATCTGACCCTTCAAATTATCTCCCCTGTACAAGTTCTGTTTCATCCTCCTCCGGTGAAGAGCACCTCCGGAAATAAATGGACGGTTGATCTGATTTTTCCCTGGCTGCAAGATGTGAGCGTGGCAGGTTTGGCTGAGACTGCAACGTCTCACAGAAGGAAATGAATTTTGCAGAATGGATCAGTAGATTGCAAACGGTATGGATAGATACGACAGAGTTTGTCTCTTGACAAGAAGATTCACGCATGGCAAGGATGATGGAATTGTGCAGAAAAAAAGAAGATTCTCGCATCTCTGCTGCCATTGTCCTTTGGTTAACATCCCTGCTGTATTATATATTATATCTATATATATATATATATATATATTATATATATATATATATATATATATATATATATATATGTGTGTGTGTGTGTGTGTGTGTGTGTGTGTCCGAGCCAAGGCCATAGCACGTTATTGTTCAGTCAGCACTATGAAGACAAAGATGCAGGGCCACTGTCCCTTTTTCCTAACCATGCAGGACCCTTTGTGATTTGTGCTGTGGACATTACAGTTTGTGAATGTGTGTGAATGTCTATATGTGTCCATGCGTACGTGTGTATGTGACATGTATGTACGGTATACGTGTATGTGACATTGTATGTACGGTATACGTGTATGTGACATGTATGTACGGTATACTGTGTATGTGACATGTATGTACGGTATACGTGTATGTGACATGTATTGTACGGTATACGTTGTATGTGACATTATGTACGGTATCAGTGTATTGTGCACATGTATGTACGGTATACTGTATGCACGCAAGGCGCGTTATTCTATGTGTTAGGTGTCATTCATATCGCGTGATGCGTGTCAATGTGACATTGTACGGTTATATTTACGTGTTGTGCGCGCAAGGCCGCCGCGTCGGTGGTGGTGTGTGTGTGTGTGTGTGTGTGTGTGTGTGTGTGTGGTGTGTGTGTGTTGTGGTGTGGTGTGCATTGGTGGTGCGTGCGTTCGTGTATGTGTCTGTGTGTGTGTGTGTGTGTATGTGTGTGTGTGTGTGTGTGTGTGTGTGTGTGTGTGTGTGTGGTGAGTTGTGAGGGTGCGTGCGTGCGTGTATGTGTCGTGTGTGTGTTGTGTGTGTTGTTTGTGTGTGTGTGTGTAGTTGTGTGTGTATGTTTGTTGTTGTGTGTTGTGTGTGTGTGTGTGTGTGTGTGTGTGTGTGTTGTGTGTGTGTGTGTGTGTGTGTGTGTGTGTGTGTGTGTGTAAAAGTAAAGATTTGTTTTCTCCGATTTAGTCAAATGTGTATACCCCTATACATCCACTCGTACATCCCTCTGTCTCTCTATCTCCACCAAAACTATCTTTTCTTCCTCCTCTTTTTGCTTATTTCTCATTCATTCAGTGTCTCTGAAATCGCCATTTCTCGGTTTGTTCTTTATGAAAAATGAAGGTAATGATACTAATGTATTTTCATCTTACAATTGCTATATATGCAAGTTTAGACGTGTGCAGTAGTTTGGACTATTTTCTATTGTCCATGTTTTTTACTTGTTTATCTCTCTCTCTATGTTTATGTGTTTCTATTTTTCATTGAATTAACAATGATAGGACGAATAGTTAAATGATTATTCACTTTAATTATCTTTGTTTATCTCATTGTGTTTTTACTCATTTCCTTTAATTTTAAATTTATATATTCTTTCATTGTATACAATTTTATCTTCTTTCTATTTTCATAAATCTACAATTCTATGTTCTTGCTATCTTCATATATGTACATTAAGGAATCAACACTATTTCATTATATTTACCTGTTATCTTTCTGCTTATTACTTGCCACGTGTTGTTTAGTACCACTTTGGATGAGGGTTAAATGTGAAATGTGAAAAAAGCCGTGCTTATCTACTGTACTCTTTCTGTGTCTGTCTGTCTGTCTCTCTATGTTTATCTGTCCCTCTCTCTCCCTTTCCTTCTCTCTCTCGTTCTTTGTTTATCTGTCTGTCTTGTCTCTCTGTCTGTCTCTCTTTATCTCTCTGTCCGATAAGATGACTATTTTTCCGCTTGAAACTAAAACCTTATCAGTGATATTTCCCATTTTTTTTTTTATTGTTGATTACGTTTCAGATGATGCGCTGGACAACGTATTTCTTTTCCTTGTTGTGTTGAAAAACTGTTTGTTGACTTCACAGCCTTTGATGTGGGACTGTCGCCACTGTGAATCCATTTCAAGATACTGAAACCTCCCTTACTGTGTTTCTCTGTTTGTCTCTCTTTCTCTTCTGAATTTCAATTTCTGTCACAATCTGTCTTTTTGAAAATCCATTTTGAAACATTCTCTAAAGCGTCAAATACTCTTACAGCGATCTTTCCTTTAGGTTGTTGTAATTTTCACTCCAGATTATTGGATAAACACACAAACAAAACAAAAAAACAAACAAACAAACAAACAACAAACAAACATACAACAAAAAACGAACGAACAAGAAACAAACAAACGAACCAACAAACACACACACAAAAACCAAATGGTCAGTCCATTCTTGCAGTCTCCCTTTTCATACAAAATTTATCACAGAAATTCTGACTTTCTACCTGTCAAGGCCACTGTGACCTTGAAGAAGCATTAGACAAAACCTGAACATGAACCACCGACAGTAGCAGATTATAACAACAGTTAAATCAGAACAGAAATGTGACAAGAAATCCCCTCAACAATAAATGTCACAACTTTGAGACAGCTTAATTAGTTTAATATCTGGAAACGATCATCTGAGCAGACGGCAGATGCACACCAGAAATAGCCAGCAGAATCAGCCAAGCCAAAACAGCATTCAAGAAAATGAAAAGCGTTCATGCCAACAAATGTCTGTCAATTAACACCAGGAAAAGAGTTCTTGAGTGTTATATAGAATAGATACTGTTGCATGGTTGTGAGGCGTGGACTGTCAATACGCAAAATCAGAACAAGATTGAGGCAGCCGAGATGTGGTTTCTAAGAAGAATGTTGAGAGTTCCATGGACAGCAAAGAAAACAAACGAGAAAGTCTTGAAGGAGGCAGACACAAGAAGATCATTAATAAAGAAGATTAGGAAAAGATAAGTAATATTTTATGGGACATTTTACAAAGAAAGAAATTAAAGCACCTGGTCACAACAGGAAAGCTGGCGGGAAAAGAGAACACCAGGTAGACAAAGGGAGAAAATACTGGACGGACTTGCAGGGTGCTGATAATGGAGAGGGTGGGAGATGTACTTGTGGCAACAAGGGATAGATTCGTATGGAGGGCCATGATCGCCAACGCTATGCGGCAAGGCACATGATGATGATGATGACTGTTAAAATGGCTTAACCATCTGTTTATCGGTTCGGTTTTGAGAAATACTTGAAAAACGAAACAAGTGAAAGAAGGTCACGATAGATTTTTCTTTATGTTTATTTATTTATTTACTTATTTAAAACAAAAATTTATGTTGACTGATTTATTCACTTGTTTATTTATGTTTCTTTAAATTTTGCTTTTTTCATTTCGTTTCTCTTTATTTTTGTTGCTGTTTTTTTTTTTTAATTGTTCCGTTCTTTTCTCCTTCCTTCATTGAATGTTCACACTAACAGCGCACTGCGTAGCGTTATTAAGGGGGGGACAAATTCGAAGACAGCCCGGGGGAAGTTAATCTAGGTGTCTGCAGTGTCAAACAATTGTACGCCCCAGTAACTCCCCCGCCCTCCCCGCTCTCTCTCTTCCTCACCCTCTCTGTCCTGTCGTGTGCACACAATCTCTCTCTCTCTCTTTTTCTCTACCTCTCTCTCTCTCTACCTCTCTCTCTCTCTCTTATTCACACTTTCTCCTTCTTTCCTTCTCTGCATTGTTCTCCCCCCGCCCCCGTTTCCCTGTCCATTGTGCGTTACAGTAATAGAACAAACACTGCATGCACACACACACACACACAACACACACACACACACACACACACACACACACACACACACACACACACATGTACATACATACACACACACACTCTCTTTTTCTCTCACTCACTCACTCACTCACTCACACACAGAAACACACACATACAGGGTGCTGAGGGTGCTGAGTTCAGTCAGCTATCATGACACACCAGCATCTTTGCCATACAGGCAGTGGAAAATGGGAGTTTGGTAACATTGGCAGGTATGAACGGTGCCACGCCCGTATAGTTCTCTGCATGACCTGTCATACTGCTTTTTGTTGTTGTCACAATGGATTTTGCATGTGCAATTCTGGCTGTTCTCCCCGTTGACAACACATTGTCACAGTGTAACGTCATCCGTTTTTTTTTATTTAAGATATTTATTTATTTATTTATTTGTTTATTTATTTGTTTATTTATTTATTTATTTGTTATTTATTTATTTATTTTTCATTTATTTATTTATTTATCTATTTATTCTGACCACTACGTCAGAAAGGCAAGCCGGTTAACTGGCCTTCGAGGGGAGGGATCATGGAAATAGATCTATTTGTTCTACATTTTATACCAGGGCCGCTGGGCGAATGCCCTGCTCTTCACGATTTTCAACTGCCGTGAGATCTTAAGCGTGCTCAGGCCAGAAGGCACACGAGTCTGACTCGTTGTTCGTCCCCTTTCCAAGGACTACTAGACGTTCAGTTCAATTTTCCGGTCAAACTGAAGAGAAAAGTCTCGAGTTTGCTTATTGGCAGGTGAACATCTGAAGAAACTAGCGGTCTTTTCCATCATCCTGGATATACGTTTTGTTGGAACGCAAGTATGGAGGTTACAGATCTCCAGACAATCAATCCTTCAAGTGGACAGAATTAACAAAACATTACAAAACAAAGTTAAATAACATTACAAAATCATTTTAGCATACCTTTCTTCAATTATTCAATGTGGAAATCAAGACATTACATGTATGTTATACATCATGTATATTCTAGATAATTGGCAAAGTACCAGTTCAAGGAAATGTCTTCTTCAAATGGGTTTCTCCAAATGTTCTCGGCAAAATAAAAAAAAAAAGTAATTGGCCACTATTTAAAATCCAGTGCGCCAAACGTTGTTACTGATGTCTTCATTCAGCTTATCTCCTCCTCCCCTTCACCTCCCCCTACCGCCACTAGCTGACAGTGTACGAGAGACGTTCAACTGTTTGGGATACATCTCCTTCAATAACTATGACACCGCTTCAGACCGGCAGAATTATCGTTCCATCCCAAACAACAAAGCATAATCAGCCACGCCCTGGTACAACACAACAGAACCATGACATTCCTTCCGCATGTTCTTTGTCCAAACAATAATCTGCACCACCCTCCTCCAGCCCCATCACTGCCAAAAAATCTATACTGAAGAAACTGTGACATACTCTCAATCTCCATCTTCACCAACTCTCTCCCTCTCCCCAGCAATCAGTACATCACCAATGGTCGTGCCTTTATGCTCCTCCTCCTCCAACAACGAACTACAGGCATAGGATACAGATTCAACAATACTCTGTGCTCAGCAGCTTCTACGTTTTGTCATACCATCCATAGAAACCAACTATGAAGCTGCCACTATCCTTTTATCTTCCGCCTTACCTATGAACACTCACACAAACAAAGACAATACCACCTCTCTCACTGCGTGTCATGCTAAACCTATTCAAACTACGGCTGATGTCAATATGTACAACAACCCGTCCTGACTGTCGAAACTTGTAGATACAAAAACAGTGACACATCTTCAAAAGCAATGTATCAATGCCATACTCGCTTTTTCTAGAATGCAGACGGAAATACAGTCACTTAGCACGCAACTTGCCAAAACAGCAGAGAACAGGCAGAAATACAAAACTGAATGTATTGATACTATGAAGTCATCATCATCATCGAGTGCCTTGCCACGAATCAGAAATAAAAATCTAAAAAAAGATGAAAGAAGAATTCTCGTGACAAATACAAGAAAGACATTTTAGCCACAAGAACATATAAAACAAACTTAAAGAGCTCACCAACAAGCTGCAATCCATCAAAGACAGCAAAACCTCACCTCTGACACTCACACACACACGCGCACGCGCGCGCACGGACGCACACACACACACACACACACACACACACACACACCACCGCATAAAACAACTTCAAACACTGAACATTAATAAATAAATACAACACACAGAGAAATCAACCAACAAAACCGACATCTACACCATCATTAGCACTGAATTCACCAACGCAAAAGAGATGTATGATATATCCATAACCAACATATTTACGGTCCTTTCTGACACCGTTAATACTGACACCCCCCGCCCCCACTACTGCTCACAATTCCGCTTGACTATCATGAACCACTGTCCATGAGAAACCACATCCCCATCTCTTCCGCCTTGGGCAGAAAATTGTTCCGTCGAACTGCAATGCTGTCCTGCTGAGTGATTCAGTGTAAGAAAATATGGACGAGGAGAAAACGCCAACAATGTCAGGAACCTCTCAGCACTTGGTCTGATATTCCATCATATGTGGCAGTGGCTGTCTTCTCGCTCACCATGTAACAACATAAAACAGGTTACCTTTCATGCAGAGAAGTGCCAATAAATGCTGTGGCTCGGGAAAAACGGATAGGTCTGCGACAAAATTTTTCCCCAAAGCTACACATGCTGACTCATCTATTATCGCTCCTTACGCCCGCCGTACACTAAACGAGACTTCACCAGGGTCCACTGCCAAAAATCAGCACACCTGTCTACAGATGGGAATGTATTCATTGTCAATACCCCATCCCTCCTCACCGAATCAAGTTTACCAAAGAAAGACATGTACCGTGATGTGACTGACCCAGTACAAATGATCCTTCGTACTGAACACCCGCCTTTATGGCATTCTCTACAATCTCTACCTCCTGTCTCTAGTTACCCACAACGGCGTACTCAAGTCCCCCGCCTTATGCAAAACCCAGCCTCGATACCCAGTTCCCTACAGCATCCCAAGTACAATTTTCAACGAATCACAAAACCAACACGATCAACAAGAAATCCACGGTCCTTGAGCTCATCACTGAAGCAATCATTAGCAAATGGAGACCGCTAATCACATAACCAGGATTAATGCTCAGAGAAGTGGTCTCCAGCCTGAGGAGGATCGTCGTTTCCATGGTGATCACCATGTCCTAAACCACTTGGAGCAGTCTATTCCTGTCTTTAACAGACGGAGCGAGATATCACCTGCAAGCCAGGCTATGGAGGTAGGAACTGCATATCAGCTCAGCATGACACCAAGAAACATTATACTGACTTCCCACCCCCACCCTTTCTCTTCTCAAAAGACAAGAATCTTCAGACGGAGCGAAAGTGATAGGACTTAGTGCCTCAAGTTTGTCATTTGAACAATACCCAACATCTATGATAAATACACTAGCACAAATACTGAAGCCTTTCATGTATCAAATGCATCAAATATAAATGATTACAGACCAGTCTCAATACTGTCCTCGTGCACATAAATATCTAATAGAGTATCTTAAGCAGCATGCTTTACTCAGTTTGAATCAATCAGGCTTTTGTCCTAAACACTCGTGTCTGACAGCATTCGTTTATTTCACTGACGATTTACTGTTATGTATTATCATCTCAAAGCTTTCTGGTATGGTGTTCCTCGATCCCAGAAAGCTCTCAATTTTGTTAACCATGAAATACCTCCTGAAGAAGTTCTGATTGTATTGAGTAAGTCCAAATACCAGTATATTCTTCAATTCTCACTTGAAAATAACAAAAGAAAATCTAAATGTATTCTTCATTTTTATTAAAAGAGAGTAACAAAATAGGTGTCCCACGAGGTTTTACACTAGATCCCCTGCTTTTGAACACTTCTATCAGTGGTCTCCCATCATGTACCTCATCCCTTGATGTAACATGTGGCATTTTACCGAAGATTCAGCTTTTCAGACCAGTGCGGCTAGTGTCTATCACATCAATTCAAAATTGCAAAAAAGTCTGTTTGATGTTTCTTATTGTTATTCAGACAATACCGAGTTAATAAATTCTGAAAAAATGATATCTCCGAGTAGCCTATTCTGAAAAAAAGATATCTCCAAGTAATTGTAACTACTCGATAAAAGCATCAGTGTAAAATGCCTTCAGCAGTGTTATCGATCAAATGTCATATGACTCATTAGGTTTCAGACAATCAGCATTTTGGTGTTACAGTTGAGGGAGATCATATCAACTGCGTATCTAATTCTAATGCTTAAATCATATACTTCTTATCTCGCCTGCGACATGTTACAGGTCCTGAAACTTGTCACCAGTTCTTCCATTCCAGTATTATAAATGACGTTTAAAATATTTTGGATAATTGTCCGCAAGTATGTATGACGAAAATTGAATATGTATACATACATACATGCATACATACATATATATGTATATATATGTGTATATATATATATATATATATATATATATATATCATATATATGTATATATATTATATATATATATATATACACACACACATATATATGTATATATATACACACACACATATATATATATACATACATACATACATACATATATATATATATATATATATATATATATATATATACATATACATAACCATCTCAGTTGTAACGAAGGCATTTTAATACACAAAATTATTAACAACAAAGCTTCTTCACATCTAAAGCAAAATATTTCCTACATAGAGAAACATGAATACAATTTGACACCTCCCCCACTTCCTTACCAGTGAAGTCTCGAGTCTTGGCTTTCTTAGCTGCACATACGTTTCTTTACTTGTTGTAGGCTCAGCCGAGTCTGAATATGGTTTAAAATTTTTTTTGTTCTGTTTTTCCCTTCAGCCCTTCGGCTGTTGGATTTGGATTTATTTTACTTCTTTTCCAAGATCAGACTGGATTTTTTGCACTAGACACAATCCATTGACGTCAGCCTTACTCCATTGATTCGACCATAACGTTATGTATATTTTGTGTGTGTAGACATACACATCTTCCCTCAAGACAAAACATTCAAACAGTGCATCATAGATGGCTACTTTCCAACATACACTTTCCCCTATTTCGTCCCTGAGGAATCTCAGGTTAGGACAACAATCATATGACATAACCACTTTTATGTTGCAAAATACATTTATTTTCCCTGTTTCTTAATTGCCAGCATACACATCTGCCATTTTCTCACGTCCAAATACCACGATTGGGAAACTGTCTATCGTTTTTCGAGCTAAGTGTTATGCATTTATTCTTTGCTGTATTTTTTACACGCTTGACAATGGCCACTTAGCCACAACTTTGCGCCTGTCTTGTTTTGCTATATTGAATGCGCGTTCTAATTTTATTTTTGTGTTTTTCTGGTTCGTTATATTCTTTGTCAGTTGGTCAGGCACATAGTACATTAAAATGATGAATAACACAGAGATGCAACTGATCTCTGAGGGATACCCATGTGAAGTCTTCTCATGGACATGCATGTATTGATTTTCCCTGAATGTTTATATTCTAAGAAACATTTTGTAAAGTGATAAATGTGGTCTGAAAGGCGAATGGTTTAAGGTTTTAGTCAAAGCTACACTTAATGGCATGTTTCAGTTATATCAACAATGTCATTAATACACGTTTTCCCCAAACAAACTGAGTAGCGTATTTTACCAAGTGATCCATGGTTGATTTCCTTTTCCGAAACACGCCTCATTCCTGGGATGATTCTGTTTTTGTTTTTTTCACAAAAGTGTACATTTTTGTTTAAGACCATATATTTCATGAATTTCCGACGTGTGAGTTATGTACTGTTGGTTTATAGTAAATGATATCCGTTTGGATTTTTGCCTTTTTATAATCTGGAACCACATTTGACTGTTTCCAAATTCTGGATACACAACCGAAGCTCCTGCAGAGTTCAAATATTCCAAGACAGTTGTTGACCGGAATTTTTTTTATTGTAAATGTTGATAATTTGATTGCATATTACATCATTTTCTACCGAGATTTTCCTATTTGAAATTGAATTTTGTGTGAATTTCGTGTATTTTGTGTGTGTGTGTGTGTGTGTGTGTGTGTGTGTGTGTGTGTGTGTGTGTGTGTGTGTGTGTGTGTGTGTGTGTGTGTGTGTGTGTGTGTGTGTGTGTATGTGTATGTGTATGTGTGTGTGATATTGCTCTCATTAGTCAAGCCATAAACATCATGCTCATCATAATACTAAACAGAATGAGATAAGAAGTGGAAGTGGAGCTGACAGACTGTCAGTCAATTACAGGGCCAACAGAGGAACCACTGGCATACTGTTAGTTATATAAATGATGATCGAGCAATCAGAAACAGCGAACCGTTTGACAATGTCATAAACCATCATTGTTTTGATACACGAAGAGGGTGGGCTCCACCAAACATCTAATTTCCCTTATACAACGAACAAAAAGCAACAATTTGATGGAACAGCAAAAACTGTGAATATTCAAGCATCAAACAAAAGGACCATCAAGGCTGAATGCTCTTACCTCATCTCTTCAACAGATGCACGGAGCAGGTTGTGAGAGAAGCAGATACCGAAGACATGAGAATAAAAACTGGCGACCTAAACATAACAAATCGCAGTATGTTGATACTGAGCTGTTTGGACAATACTATTAGCATGAAAAAAATCTGTACGAGCAGATGCAGCGAGTAAAAAGGCAGATCTGCATCTAACTGCCGAGAAAACAAAAGTAGTGCACCTAGAAGGAAAAGAAAGCCAAGCATAATTATCAAGCTATTCAAACCAACAAGACTGCATTAAGAAATGTGAGTAAAAAATTTCAAATATTCAAGCTCAGTTAAAACTCATGCTGTACTAAAGACATCAAAATAAAAGAAGAAATGGCAAAATAGAAAGTGATTTAATTCAATAACACACACACACACACACACACACACACACACACACACACACACACACACACACACACACACACACACACACACACACACGCGCGCGCGCGCGCGCGCGCGCGCCAAATAACCCCCCCCACCCTACTTTGAAACATTTGGGTCAAGGAAAGAACAGTGGTCACAGCGATCGAACGCAGACAGGATACGATACATCCCCCCCCCCCGCTCCACACCCTAAAAGACAAAACAAACAAACAAAAATCATTGGCCTACAATGGCAAAAACCCAGACAGCGAGAGAGCCCCCACCACCTGATAATCCACCAGATCACGGGACGGAAACGTCGTCTCCACGTTAAAGTGACACTTGCTGGCGCATGTGCCGTTCTCAATTCCGGTCCAGGGACACTTAGGGGCGCATGCTAGGCTCGTCTTTCTTTGCTCATCAAGCGTGTTTATTTGAATGCCGGCTGTTGGCGGAGGTTGAAGTTGTCTGCTGGATTTTATTATGGCAGTCCATATTTGTTAGCGTTACGTGTAAACCAACAGAAAAAAATAGAACGATGTTTTCGGAACTCCTGCTAGGAACAGCGTGGCTGATAAAAAGTAAGGAAAGATAAAGGAAGGGACGGAAAAGGAAGACAGAAGAGAATGAAAAAAGGCAAAGAAATGATGGAGGAAAGAAGACATAAAGTTGATGTATCATGCTAAATAGACAGAAGCGGTAGAAAGAATTTAATGGCGACGCCCCCCACCCTACTTTGAAACATTTGGGTCAAGGAAAGAACAGTGGTCACAGCGATCGAACGCAGACAGGATACGATACATCCCCCCCCCGCTCCACACCCTAAAAGACAAAACAAACAAACAAAAATCATTGGCCTACAATGGCAAAAACCCAGACAGCGAGAGAGCCCCCACCACCTGATAATCCACCAGATCACGGGACGGAAACGTCGTCTCCACGTTAAAGTGACACTTGCTGGCGCATGTGCCGTTCTCAATTCCGGTCCAGGGACACTTAGGGGCGCATGCTAGGCTCGTCTTTCTTTGCTCATCAAGCGTGTTTATTTGAATGCCGGCTGTTGGCGGAGGTTGAAGTTGTCTGCTGGATTTTATTATGGCAGTCCATATTTGTTAGCGTTACGTGTAAACCAACAGAAAAAAATAGAACGATGTTTTCGGAACTCCTGCTAGGAACAGCGTGGCTGATAAAAAGTAAGGAAAGATAAAGGAAGGGACGGAAAAGGAAGACAGAAGAGAATGAAAAAAGGCAAAGAAATGATGGAGGAAAGAAGACATAAAGTTGATGTATCATGCTAAATAGACAGAAGCGGTAGAAAGAATTTAATGGCGACGCGTTTGTTTACACCACCACACACACACACACACACACACACACACACACACACACACACACACACATACACACACACACACACACACACATACACACACGCACACACACACACACACACACACACACATTCCAGAAAAGAGTAACAGAAAGAAGGGATAAGCGGGAAGAAATCCTACACAGAAAGTACACTGGCAAACAAACATTCAGGCACACACACATACACACTTACACACATACGCCTACGCTCACACCCATGCATAAACATACACGTGCACGCATGCACACACACGCTCATGCACGCACACGCTTGCGCGCTCATGCACGCACACGCTTGCGCACACATGTACTCACAAGTGCACACACAGGCATACACGTCGCGTACAAACATATAAACACACACTCATACACACACGCGCGCGCAGCACACACACACACACACACACCACACACACACACACACACACACACACACACACACACACACACACACACACACACACACACACAGAACAGAAAGGAGTGACAGAAAAAAAAAGAATGAACAGAAAGAAAGAGAAGCACAGACACAGCACACACCCATGCACAAGAACGCAGACACACACACACACGCATGCATGTATACATACACGCGTGCACACACTTGCTTACACGCGTATGAACGCGCATACACACACACACACATACGTGCACGCTCGTTCCGTCTCCCTTATACACACACTAACATGAGTAATGAAGAAACACGCTACACTAGTTGTGGCTGTCGGTGGATTTTTATATGGAAAAAACAATGTTGACCAACACTCAACAGTTATCAGAAGTGAAAGAAACCCAAGAAACCGAAGAAGACAAAAAAATCACAATCAAAACCAGTATCACATCAGAGGGCTGTGTGCTTATATACAAAGACTGTTTCAGAAAACCTACATTGCCTTTCGAACATTCTATGTTTTATGTAGAAATTATATATCAGCACCATCTGTGCGGCTAGGTACAATATGTGTAGGTGGTGTATGTGTGTGTGTCGGATCGGAGGGTAGAGAAAAATATAGCAGGGGAGGTACAAATGTTTTGAGTGCAGTAAACCGAAAGTTGAAACAAAAGTGGAAACAAACACTAATAATGTAGAACTTATACCAGTAATGAAGAGGGGACAAGCAGCTTGAAAAGAGTTCCAGCAGGAGGAACAAAAGTGAGCTTCATGAGGCTTCAAGCTGACCTATAGGTTGCCTGTGTGCGATAGCTAGGTGGTTTAAGACATCGTCACAATAGTAAATTGGCTTTGAGACGCCTGACCACCTTGGACCTGTCAATATGAACCCAGGTGGAGGACAATTATTCTATTAAAAATGGTGTCAGCAGAGGGGCACCCGGGAGTCCATGACCAGGGCGCGACCAGCCCCTGTAAGGAAGTGTGGGACGAAGCACTTGCTTGGCGGGGGCCTGAGAACCTTCTACTGTCATGGAATTGCTCGCTGAGTTGAGTTTGAGGTACAACTCCTAATTTATCACTTCTGTGCGCGAGCCTTAGCAAGGATATGTAGGAGACCAGTTGTTGCCCACGATGTAGGACTACATTCTCTGTATCACTGATGAAGTCCCAGAGAAAGGCAAGAGCCAGTGCAGCTTTGGGGACTCATAGTTCTGGATTTAGTCTTCCTTTGCCTTTTCTTTTCCCGAAGATAAGTGAGAGGCAGCATGGCTTTATGGGTGGCCATTGATTCTAGCTAAAATCATCCGCCATTCGAAAGACATTGTTTTTAGTCTCATGTAAATCCCAATATCGACCCGACAGCAAACCAAGTAGGCGAGGGTGGGGGGGGGGGGGGGGGGGGGAGGGCGTGCAGTTTAGGTGCTGACGGCTCGACCTTGAACCATATAGGATTACATAGTTACTGATGGCAGACCAGTAGCATGACCTGACAATCACTACTTTAACATTAACAACACAACGAAAGCCAGATATTTGTCAATTTTCTTTTTTTTAAATAAAACGCAAATTATGATGAAAGTGTGTGTTTGAGAACATGCATGTGCCAGCGACGATGCAACATCTATAGATGGACGTACCAGAGTTGACTTTCAGCGTCTACTTGAAGTTGAATGGTCATTTTTGAACAATTAATCTAGTTATACCATCATATTTCTACATATAAATGTACAGGTTTATAACCACTGAAACAGAGAGAAAATTGAGGTTTAGTAAAAGAAACAGAAGAGGAAAGAGAAGAAAAAGAAACGGAAGAAGAAATGAAAGAGAGAGGGGAGAGAGAGAGAGAGAGAGAGAGAGAGAGAGAGAGAGAGAGAGAGAGAGAGAGGAGAGGAGAGAGAGAATGCCTTGATTTTTCCGGAATTCAAGTGATCTTTGTTCACTTACAGCTGTTTCAGAGGTCTTATTTCTCCAATCCATCAAAACAACACTAAGCGCACATAAACGATATCCAAGTGAGCTGTGTGCCACAGAGTAAAGCAGTGACATTTTCAGACATCTGGTTCGTCGGCTGAAACGACGCTGTTTGATGTTAACAGGAGAACGCTGTGAAGAGTGTCTGTCCCCAGAAATCGAGAGAGTGTTACATTTTGAAGACAGCTGCATAATTATGTGTGCATCATGTTTGAGGGTGGACGGAAGTCGTCGCTTTCAAACCTACAAAGAGCCAAGGTGAGCTAAACAGCATGACAATACGAAGATTATGTGTCCATGAATATGCTCAAGCCATACTGTAATTATGCCCCGTCCCTGAGCAGCTACCCTTGTGCCTCCAAAGCTTTTGAGACAGATTTCAATAGATGGACACTCCGAACAACAAAACTGCGCCTGCCAAGTCCATTGTACATGTGGCACTTTCTATGCGAGAACGTGGGGGAAAGGATCGCTTGCCTCCTCGACCATGTAACATTGTTGGTGCTGGCCTGCCTCACAGGCAAGCCAAAACAACGAGGCAAAAATCGAGTCTCCAAATTAAACTTGCCAACCATTCAGTGTCTATATCCCAAGTGCCTTGAAAGCAACGGCATCGCAACGATGCCCCCGTACAGAGAGCTGCAGCAAAGACGTGGTAACCAGGGAAAACTATTTATCTGATACAAGGACACTCTGAAGGCCAGTCTCATTACCTGCGGCATCAACAATACAAGGATATTCTGAAGGCCAATCTCATCACCTACGGCATCAACAATACAAGGACACTCTGAAGGCCAATCTCATCACCTATGGCATCAACAATACAAGGACACTCTGAAGGCCAGTCTCATCACCTATGGCATCAACAATACAAGGATACTCTGAAGGCCAACACCTATGGCATCAACAATACAAGGATATTCTGAAGGCCAACACCTACGGCATCAACAATACAAGGACACTTTGAAGGCCAGTCTCATCACCTACGGCATCAACAATACAAGGACACTCTGAAGGCCAATCTCATCACCTATGGCATCAACAATACAAGGACACTCTGAAGGCCAATCTCATCACCTATGGCATCAACAATACAAGGACACTCTGAAGGCCAATCTCATCACCTATGGCATCAACAATACAAGGATACTCTGAAGGCCAATCTCATTACCTATGGCATCACAATACAAGGATATTCTTAAGCCAATCTCATCACCTACGGCTATCAACATACAAGGATACTTGAAGGCCCAATCTCATCACCGTACGGGCATCACAATACAAGGATACTCTGAGGCCAATCTCATCACTACGGCATCAACAATACAAGGATACTCTGAAGGCCAATCTCATCACCTATGGCATCAACAATACAAGGATATTCTGAAGGCCAACACCTAGGCATCAACAATACAAGGATACTCTGAAGGCCATCTCATCACCTACGGCATCAACAATACAAGGACACTCTGAAGGCCAATCTCATCACCTATGGCATCAACAATACAAGGAACTCTGAAGGCCAGTCTCATCACCTATGGCATCAACAATACAAGGACATCTGAAGGCCAATCTCAACACCTACGGCATCAACAATACAAGGACACTCTGAAGGCCAGTCTCATCACCTACGGCATCAACAATACAAGGACTATCTGAAGGCCAGTCTCATCACCTATGGCATCAACAATACAAGGACACTCTGAAGGCCAATCTCATCACCTATGGCATCAACAATACAAGGATATCTGAAGGCCAATCTCATTACCTACGGCATCAACAATACAAGGATACTCTGAAGGCCAATCTCATCACCTACGGCATCAACAATACAAGGATACTCTGAAGGCCAATCTCATATCTATGGCATCAACAATACAAGGATACTCTGAAGGCCAATCTCATCACCTATGGCATCAACAATACAAGGATACTCTGAAGGCCAGTCTCATACCTATGGCATCAACAATACAAGGATATTCTGAAGGCCAGTCTCATCACCTATGGCATCAACAATACAAGGATACTCTGAAGGCCAGTCTCATCACCTATGGCATCAACAATACAAGGATACTCTGAAGGCCAGTCTCATTACCTACGGCATCAACAATACAAGGACACTCTGAAGGCCATCATACCTATGGCATCAACAATACAAGGACACTCTGAAGGCCAGTCTCATCACCTATGGCATCAACAATACAAGGATATTCTGAAGGCCATCATCACCTCTGCATCAACAATACAAGGACTATCTGAAGGCCATCTCATTACCTATGGCATCAACAATACAAGGATACTCTGAAGGCCAGTCTCATTACCTGTGGCATCAACAATACAAGGACACTCTGAAGGCCAACACCTATGGCATCAACAATAAAGGATATTCTGAAGGCCAGTCTCATCACCTATGGCATCAACAATACAAGGATACTCTGAAGGCCAGTCTCATTACCTGCTGGCATCAACAATACAAGGATATTCTGAAGGCCAGTCTCATCACCTATGGCATCAACAATACAAGGACACTCTGAAGGCCAGTCTCATTACCTGGCATCAACAATACAAGGATATTCTGAAGGCCAGTCTCATCACCTACGGCATCAACAATACAAGGATACTCTGAAGGCCAATCTCATTCACCTATGCATCAACAATACAAGAAACTCTGAAGGCCAGTCTCATTACCTACGGCATCAACAATACAAGGATACTCTGAAGGCCATCTCATTACCTATGGCATCAACAATACAAGGATACTCTGAAGGCCAACACCTATGGCATCAACAATACAAGGACACTCTGAAGGCCAGTCTCATCACCTATGGCATCAACAATACAAGGACACTCTGAAGGCCAACACCTATGGCATCAACAACACCAGCTGCAACACAGTGTGCTAACGACAGCGTTGACGTTGGTCAGTCACGTCTGAAAATTGCCGATTTTAGGCATTTTTCTGGTCCGTGTGACCTTGACCATACGAACAGATTCTACCTCTTACACAGAATACTGAACAGTTTGTATTTCCATTTCAAGTGTGTGTATATCCGTGCACGGGTGTGTGTTTGTGTGTGTGTGTGTGTGTGTGTGTGTGTGTGTGTGTGTGTGTGTGTGTGTGTGTGTGTATGGTGTTGTGTGGTGCGTGCCCTGCGTGCGCGTGTTGTTGCGTGGTGCCTGCGTGCGCGTGTGGTGTGTGTGCACTGTGTGTGCTTTCCATTTGAAGTATGAGTGTGTGTGTGTGTGTGTGCACAAGCGTGCACATAAGCATATACACGATACATTATCTATACATAACGACATAGCCTACTTTTTGACTTCTATGGAAAACTTTATTTTCAAACCTTTTTATATTACACTGTATACCAGGTTAATCCAAATGCCCATGAATATGTCATACGAACACTTTGAAATATGGAGCATGTTTATCACAGTGTATTTTACACACACACTCAAGTTTGATTTTGTTAATAATGTCTATATGAGTGAAGACTTGCATGATGGATATCACTAACCTCAGCTGGAAACCAGCTCTGAAGCCTGGACATAGGGACCAGAAAGAAGTGAATGAAAATAGGTATTAAAAGAATCAAACAGAAATGATAAGTCAGAAAAAATCGACGCAGTTGGTGACGAAATCATTTATGTGGAAGTTGATGTACATCTTGGAACACATATTCAGTCTGATGATGGAACTGTCACCAGTTGAAATAATTGACAGCGTCACCACTATTGTGTGATAGGGATGAGTTTGGTACATTTTGTCAGATCATTCACAAATGAGCTACCTCACAGCAGAGGAAGAACAATTATTGACAGCTATTGAACAAACCGACTCAGGAAAATGTGCAATTTAGAATTTTTAAGAATCTTTTCGTAATCAGAATGACGAAATCAAGTGTTTTACAGAACTTATAGCACTGTCAGTTTTGTTTGATTTTCTTGTTTCTCACCTACATGGGGTACACTGTGATCCAGGCGTACACCATTTGTCCTTTGGCCAGTTTGTACGAGTTTGCCAGTTCAGTTCAAAGTATATCTACGGAAATGGCGCATCAATTATTGACTATTTTGAAATAATCTTTGAGAGATCTTCTAGTTCAGACACAAATGTACTGATATGGTCATATTACAACCATGATAACACAATCAAATATCTGATATCAGTTACATCACAGGAACATATTTCTTTTACATTCAAATAATAGGGTAGCAGGATTAGTGACGAAACTATGTGAACAGTGGGGATATTTAAACAATTGCCTCTCAAATGATATTGTTTTGGCAGACAGGTTTTGATGTATTGAACTAGTTGCCATACAAGGGGCTGCAGCAAAATTTCCTGCTTCCTCAAAAAGTCAACTTCACTGAGTGCATTACAAAGTGAGTCAACAAGAAATCTAGCATGTTTACAGTTTCATGTTGAACATGTAATTGGAATGGTTTGCAAAAATAAAAAATTCTCAGCAGCTAAAATTACTGTTTGATTATGCTGAGGGACAGATAACAACACTTGACTGTAATAGTGTCATGTGCTCCCGTTAACATGTATCCCATTGTTTCATAAAAATGGGCAACAGTATTATTTTTTTCAGTTGTAAGCATGTTTCCGCACAGTACATGTCTGTTGTGAGACCCAAACATAATCTTCAATCACAACATAACACTGAACTGTCTTTTACTGCC
>JAPXFY010000024.1:41146499-41193999 GCA_030674185.1 Monoplex corrugatus
TAAGAATGTGTGTGTGTGTGTGTGTGTGTGTGTGTGAGAGAGAGAGAGAGAGAGAGAGAGAGAGAGAGAGAGTGTGTGTGTGTGTGTGTGTGCGTGTGCTATGTTTGCATGCGTGTGTGTGTTTATGCATGCAATAGTTGTACATAAAATTATAATCAATATTTTGAATGAAGATAAAAAACAGAAAAATTCTAATCCATATACAGGAAAAACATTACAACTTCAGTATTACAGCATTAATACCTTGACAATCAAAATTCCTCACAAATTATGAACTATTCGCATATCATACATCACAATTTACATACAAACAAAGATTTGAAAAAGTTTCTTAAAGTATTTCAGTCTCTTTCCCACTCAATTTCTCCCCTATCCCTTCCTCAGCTGTACACATACAGTGATACAGTGCCTGCCTCTGCTTCAAATCTATTGAGTCTTCCTGTCCTGAGTATCTCACCCATCTGTTACATCTCTACATGCCATCTCGAGCTTTGCGGTCCTCATCTGATACCCGTCTCTATAGTATCCCCATAGTCCGCACTAAAAGGTTTGGGCAGCGTTCTTCTTCCTATCAAGCTCCAACCATCTGGAATCAGTTACCTCGCTCTCTTAGATACTCACCCTCTCTGTCCACATTCAAACGCTCCCTCAAAATCTACCTGTTTCCCAAAACTGGTAATCTCTGCCCCCTTCCCCCATGTAATGTAATGGTGACATTATAGTGTCTTAGTGTCAATGTGTCATTGTATTTGCATGTCATGCTGTGTGTGTGTTTGTGTGTGTGTGTGTGTGTTTGTGTGTGTGTGGGTGCTTCTGTGGGCGTGTGTGTGTGTGCTTGTGATTCTGGTTATATGTTTTGCCATTGTAAACGCCTAGGGCATTAATTTGATTAGGCGTACTAAATGTTCATAATAATAATAATAATAATAATACACACACATGCTCACTCAAGCACACACACACACACACACACACACACACACACACACACACACACACACACACCACACACACACACACACATGCACGCACACACACACCTTGCTCTATAGGCCCTTATACAAAATACTGTTATACAGGCAGGAGAGATTAGTCTGATGACAGACTTGCAAACTAAGGCTCTTCAGGTTAGATGAGTTTGAAAGAGGTGGGTTTTCAGGTGCCGTTTGAAGGTTGAGAAACACTTAGTTTTTCTGAGAGACAGTGGTAGAGAGTTCCATACATTTGGGCCAAAGACAGAGAAAGATTTTTTACCAAAGGTGTCTAGAGAGAAGCGAGGAACAGTCAACAGTGAGGTGTCAGAAGAGCGGAGCGTTCGAGAAGGTTTGTAACCCTGCAGGAGGTTGGCAAGATAGCATGGCATGTTCTCGTGATAGATACACTGAAAGCAGAGACAGGCAACTTTATATTGAATCCTAGCCTTTACCGGGAGCCAATGAAGTGTTCTAAGCAGAGATTTTGCACTCTCACGCCTGGGCTTGCGGAGAACAAGGCGAGCCGCGTGGTTCTGTATGCGCTGAAGTTTAGATAGTTGATTGTCATGGAGACCTGCGAATAGAGAGTTACAATAGTCCAGTCTAGATAGTATGAAAGAGACAGCAAGCTTGTTGGTAGCATCAGTGGAAAGGAAGGAGCGAATCTTACCAATTCTGCGTAGCTGATAGTACAGAGTACGGCACAACTGTTTGACATGGGCTTCCATAGACAGTGTTTCATCCAGATAGAAGCCAAGGTTTCTAACAGTTTGTGAGAAAGATACATCACAACCAGAGATAGACATGTGTCATAATGTGTTTGTGAGTTATGGTAAGAAATGGGGAGAGGGGAGGCAAATATGATGTCAGAGGGGAAGTGAGATGAATTCTGCAGTTTGGAAAATGGTCATGCCATATTAGTATTGTTTTATCCTGAAGAAGGTCCAGGCCTAAAACTGTGAAAACTATGATGCACTAGCTAAGAGTAGTTTTTGGATTGCAACATATCTTACTATTAAGTAATGCATACATATACATATATATATATATCTGCATACATACATACATATATCTATACACATGCATACACATGGATACACATAAGTCCCCACATGAATATGGAAAATAAGGTAAGTGATCGACTGAATCTAAAAATATATAATCAAGAGGTAAGGCTGATGTAAATGGATCGTGCCTAGTGCAACGAATCCAGTCTGATCTCTGCTCCAAATAGGAAGAAACACATCCTAAACCAACAGCCAAGGGGCTGAAGGAAAAACGGTAGTCCCCGGAGAAAAAAAACCCTTAGTCAGACCTGCCTTTTGAAACGAGAATTAAAACAGATTAAAAAAAAAAAAGGGGGAGGGGCGGGGAATATGTGCAGCCACAAAGCCAACACCTCACTGAGATAGGAAGATGGTGATAATATGGCCTATTTACAGTAATTTCAGTAGGATAAGATATGGAGAGGGAGAAAGATAGTATCGCAAATCACCATTGAGGTAAAATATACGTGGACTCAAGGAAAGAAGATTGCATGCATCAGTATATCCAAGCATAAACATAAACTATGCATGAAGGACAAGGAAGTTAATACTTATACATTCGAGCAAATACACACATACACACACACACACACACACACACACACACACACACACACACACACACACACACACACACACACACACACACACACACAACACCACACACACACACACACACACACACACACACACACACACACACACCAAGATAAAAGTATATGCACAAAGAGCTACGTCCGATTAAAGTACATGAAGTGGCATTAACTGAATTCTGTTAAAGGGAAAATCTTTATGGTTTGTCATTGAGACCATGTTGCTTGCGTGTTCCGAGTTTATCTATGAGATGGGATTCTCTGTCTTTCCTGTCCATGGTGTTGTTATTGTATAGAAGCCACAGACCTTTCACCCTTTGATCGAGTGGTCTGATTGGTTGAAATGATTTGAGATAGTTTTATCTCTTTGATGTCGGATATCAGCCAAGTGTTCTTTGAAACGTGTATCAATGGTACGTCCAGTTTCACCAATGTACAGTTGAAAACATTTAGAGCAGCTGATCTCGTAGACAATGTTATAAGTTTGACAGTTGAAATGTTTTGTAATTTTCATATGAGATTTGGGGCCTTTGACTGAGCACACGAAAGGACATGTTCTGCATTTAGGTTTGTTACGTGGAGAGGTTCCTCGATGTTGGCTGGCTGGTTTTCTGAGTCTTGAACGGACCAGCAAGTCACGGAGATTGTGTCTCTTTTGTAGACAATTAAAGTAGCTGGTCAAAGATTTCGGCTACAGTAGGACTGGACTGTAGAATGTCCCAGTTGGACAAGATGAGTTTTTTACACAGTGCATAGAAGGGTGACAGACTAGACTGATAACCGGACGATCGTCTGTGGCAGCTTTTGGCTCAGAATGGAGGGCGTTTGATTGAGAGACAGAGTTGACTTTTACGGCTTCATTGATGACACTGAGTGGGTAATGTCTATGTAAGAAGATTCTGGTCATTTCATCAGCTTTGCCAGGAAAAACATCACCATTTGAGCAGAGGCGTCGTAGTCGATAGAGCTGAGAGTAAGGAATGCTGTTTTTTGGTATTGGAAGCGTGGGATGATCTGATGGTCGATAATCCAGATAAGAATCCAGATGTTGGTTTGTAGCGGACTGTGGTAACCAGTTTTTCAGATTGAAGTGAAATTTCGGTGTCCAGAAAACACACGAATGTGTTTGAAATTTCATACGTGATCTTGATGGATGGATGAAAAGTCTGAACGTAGTGAATGGATTCTAAGAGTTGGTCATGACTGAGGGATGTCACACCAATGCCTTCATCAATGTATCTTTTGTACATTTCAGGTTTGGGTTTCTTGTATTGCTGTAGGATTTGTTGTTCCAAGAATCCCATGAACAGACGCGCATATCCGGGGCCCATTTTCGTACCCATTGCGACTCCGCCGATTTGTGATTTTTTTTACCTTGATGATGATTTGCGATACTTTCTTTCCCCTCTCCATATCTTATCCTGCTGAAATTACTGAGATAAACCATATTATCACCATTTTCCATTCTCAATGAAGTCTTAGCTTTGCGGCTGCACATAGGCACCCAGACTGTCTCTCAATGTCCTGTGGAATGAGGAGAAAAATATTTGTTGGATCAGAAATCGAACCTGGATTTCATACATCATAAGTAGGTTCCTACAAATACAACTTTTCTCTATACTTTAAACATACATATCGCTGCTTACTGGATTAAGATGGATTGAAATTAACACAAATATAGTCGTTACTTGTAGCTATTGCTGCATTACTGAATGGACCCAGTATCCCCACCCTCATCTTGTTTATATATATATATATGCGTGCGTGCGTGCGTGTGGTGTGTGTGTGTGTAGTGTGTGTGTGTGTGTGTGTGTGTGTGTGTGTGTGTGTGTGTGTGTGTGTGTGTGGTGTGCGTGTGGTGGGAGGTGTGAAAGACTGTATTTGTCAGATGGGTACATACAATTTTCTTCTTTTCATATTTTTTATGGACAAGTTCACCAGTATCCATTTCTGACTTCATGTAATAATCGATTGTTATTTTTGACGAGGTATGTTTATGCTGCGTTCATGTGAGTATCGGACGTGTTTATGCTGCATTAATGTATTGAGATGACAGCTCCCCTCTCCCACCGGTCTTTTGATTCTGTTTGCATAATAACAATAGTGATGACTCTACCCATAATTTCCATGAAAATAATACATGATCATGGTAAGAAAAGAAGAAGAAGAAGGAGAAATTGAAAAAGAAAAAAGAGAAGAAGAAGGCTATGATGGTGGTGATGATGATGATAATGATGATGATGATGATGATAGCAATGATGATGATGATGATAATAACCATAATAATAATAGTAATAGTGACAGTGATGATCATGATGATGATGAAAATGGTGATAGTGACAAATCAGAATGAGAATGATAACGACGATAACGATGATGATGTTTGTGATCATAATTACAACATTAGACGGGATAACAATGATAATAAATGATAACAATGATAATGACGATTACGTCAGACCATGCTAACATCTGAAAATACAAACAAAAACCCTAAACCCTTCCACGCTCCAACCCTGCCTTTCTACCGCACAGATACAACTCACAACAACTCAGTCTCCAAGAAGACGGGTTACAAAAATCAAACCAGGTTATATTTACAGCACTATCATAAGCACAATAAACAAACACATACCCAAATAACCCCAAATCAAACACAACACACACACACACACACCACACACACACACACACACACACACACACACACACACACACACACACACACCACACACACACACAACACACAAACTACAAAAAAGCACACTATACAAGTGCCTGAACTACGTATTATCAACTCCTTCACCAAGTTATTCTGTCTCCCACCCCAGGTACACCATTTCACTCGCGTACCCTCTTTATGTAATTTTGTAATTTAAAATCACATACGACAAGGAAAAGGGAAAATATAAAACAATAGTATTTGGTAAATAACTTGATGTCCAAGCGGTGTTTAGGATATCTGGTTTGTCGATAGCTGCGAGTGGATGCTCAGTTCAGATGTTCGAGAAAATTAGGACTAATGGATAAGTTATTCTCAATAGAGTCGTTTAGTTTGTTACAAAGTATATGCACTATTCCTGGAAACCTGGTCTCACCCTCCGTCCAAATGCCTAACTCCAGCCATACAAAAATTCGTCACAGCAAGTTTGAATGCTACGACACACTTTCTTTTACCAATAAATCAACGATATATACCACACTAATGGCAAAGCCTCATTTGGTATTCCCTTTCGTCCATTTGTGTTAATCCATCATTTATCTGAAAGCAAACCCAAGTCGAAGCACAAAAATTAAGAACGGCTTGAGTTTAATGAAAACAGTCTATCTACTGGACACAAATCACTCCCCTCTCTCCAGAATTATTCACGATCAAATGTTTGCGACACAACGTTGACTATGTCATTTTTTCTCTAGGTGATAATCATACGCAAGCGCTGCGCTTTACCCGTTCCAGCACACGACCATAAAGGACATGGGCACCCCGACATAATTTACACAAAATGACTGTGTACCCAAACAAGAAAACAACTATTCACACCGAAATTTAACTTAATTCGTTGTCAAAAAGTGCATTATAACACCACACGTGCGCACACATTAAACAGCGTGAGTTACTAATTCCCCGCGAACACCAACACAATTCAGACAGCCTCTTGCGAACCTCTTGCACACTTCGGGACCTAAGTTTGATAATATATACACTGGCAGCGAACGCAAAGATTGGTACTTACAGAACAGCACACAGTTTGCCTTTCAACTTCCATGGGCGAAAACATTTGCGGACATATGGATAATTGTTAACACCTGGCTTCCTACCAGTATACCTTCCCGAAGATTCTTATCATGTAACACAATACCCAACGAGCATTCACACACCTGTGTAACAACGTGATACCAACGATTAGCCATTACAGTCACGAGTGCTTTCAGCTCATAAAGCATGACACACGAAACACAGGTTATGTTACCTACACATAACACACCCTAAACTCCAATGGTAACACATAATAAACAAACTTGTGGGTATCTGATAGGAACGTGAAGACAAAGACGAAACAGGATTGAAACTCCAGACAACGGACAGACTGGCACGTCACTTCCGCCTTCCTTAAGGCACTGACGGCTATTGAGCAGTGACGATGACTACAAGGGGCAGTACAGGCGTTGACCACCAAGGGACGGGATCACATCAACAAGACGATTTCTTCCTTTCTTCAACGTCCTAACGCACCACACCCATCAACGACACTGATCTTCTTGTCGGACAAACTGACCCAGCGAACCCATTGCTGCCAGACCGCACGCAAGTGGTTCATTCCTCACCTCTAACCGGTGCTAGAATATCATTGTCGATATATCCTGCCAGTGCTAACCTGGAGTTCACACAACAAACTCACACAAATATAACAGTGAGATGTGATACCCACAAAACGCACCAAACATGAACGAGCAAACAAACGAGAACTTCTATGAAAGTGCCACACACACAGATATGCACAAATGCACATAAATATAAACACACAAACACGCTTAGGAATTAATACACGCCAATATACACGCGGTCTACACACGGCCAAGGCGAAATCCGCATGTGAATGTTTGGGGACAGGTAAAATAAATGCGATAAGGCCCGCAAGAACTCTGCACAATGGGGGCAGTTGTGGTTGAACTGTTGTTGAACAGCACGATTCAAATCGTATTGAGGACCAGGCGTTTCCGTGACAGATGATAATGATGATAACGATGACACTACAACTACTGCTACTACTACTTCTACTACTACTACTACTACTAATGATAATGGACTGGATGGAATTGATTTTTCTTTGGTCATAATAGAAGTTTACAGTGTGAAATGCAGGCCTTTCTCCATGGGGACAACGTGTGGCCGCAGTGCCGCTTTCCCCCGTCTTCCCCTCTGTTGTTTTCTGCATACGTGCATTGCTGTTGACCTGTCAACGTGGATTTTCAACAGAATTTTGCCATGGACAACTCCTTTGTTGCTGTGAGATCTTTATCGTGTGCTGAATACGTGTTGCACATGGAACCTCAGTTTATCGTCATATGAAAGACTACCATCCTGACTACCTGTTAAGATTTGATGGACGCCTTACCTGTCACTGTCACCTGTCAGCGCGTCCCCCACAATACTGTGCGTCTCCAAACGGTTCCGTCTTGACATTTGTGGACGACTTCTTGAATATTTAAGCCACTGATGTTATGTTCTCGATGTACGATATTGGGGTCTGCGTTTTTTTTTCATTTTTGCTTCTGTTTTTTCCTTGAAAAATGGCTGCCATTAGGTCTGTGTTCTTGTTACGTGACACATGCCCAATGTATTTTGGTTTTCTCTTGTTGATATAGTTGTTAGTAATTTCCTGGTGATATCAAGTTTTCAAGTCATTTTGTATGCCTCTGTCTTTGCAGATATTGTTGAGTTTAACCATTTTGGCTTTACCATTCCAATTCTAATTTTGATGTCTTTACAGTATGTTCCATCATCAGTCTTAACAGGACCAAAAGATTTGAATTATTTATTTTCTGAAGGAAATTTATTATATAATATTAATAAGATGTCTTGAATGTTTTCAGTGTCTTTGTCCTTAACATATAGCACTTTTGTTTTCTTGGCGTTCAAGTTAAGACCAGCCTTTTTGCCCGCTGCATCCACCCTTTACATATTTCTTTTCATTCTGGTAATACTGTCTGCTAATAGCGCAGGATCATCGGCATAGCGCAGGTTTGTAAGGGTTTTCCTCCTATCTTTATACCCATATCTTCTGTATCAGCATCCCTCATGGTGGAAGGGGGGAGAAAAATTCCTGCCTGCTCCATGATTCAAACCGGGTTTTCCACAACTAAGGTGCTTTAATCATTAAGCCGCACATTGTAGTATAGTAATAACTGCTTGTGTCCTGCTCATGGAACACAAATGGTACAGAGTCAAGAATATCTCCCGATGTTTGTCCTTTATGTCATCGTATCGGCATTATGATATAGCAGATATTGAATCATCAGTAAAAGTACTTAAAGTATATAAGATCACGTTTGATATCGATTAAGAGTTACGTACAGGAGACGACTTACACATTCAGCAATACTACGCACATTCACAAATAGTGACACACAGCGTTGTTTCATAACTAAGCTACACTCCATTGTAGAAATCAAAGCACAAACCAGCAAATTATCTGTTGTAACCGAGTCCGCTGAAAGTGTTTGAAAGGTCCTGTTCCAGTCATTCTGGAGGTGTCAGCTAAATGTTTTATAGATCCCGTTCTCTCTCTCCCTTCCCCCATCCTTATCTCAATCCCATTTCCAAACTTTGTTATCGTATGTGATTTTGCGCAGATTCGAGGAGTCTGCCTAAATAAATACAGTTAGACTTATGTGGAGTTAAATGGAATTGCGCCTCTTGATCAAGCTCCAACTTTTACTTACCAGTGGTTTGTTGAGCACATTGATTTCGCTTTGCATTTGCTGGTAAGGAGCAACACTATGCTACACTCCACTGCGGAAATCAAGGCACGAACCAGCAAGTTCCTTTTTTACTATCCATCCCAGCACAAGTTAAAAAACAAAGTAGCACAGTTCATGGACAAAAAAAACAAACAAACAAAAAAAATCACACACACACAGTAACTGTTTAGTGTACAGTCGTAGTAGATATCATGTGCAATGCGCACCGAACAAAATGGCACTATTTACTGAACCGAATGATATCGCCCAATCAAAATAGAGAAAGGAACATCATCGTGAAATTAAAAGCTTAATGATCCAGGTGAGGAATTTCACGACGACCCTGATGGAGTTTGCCGATCGCGATGTGTCGTCACCCGGCTTGGGTATCTGCTGCTCGTGTGACATCCTTATGGCCTGCTTGCTACCTTTGGTATTTTGCAGAATCAGATGACAGGAGGTTTTAATGAGGCTTACAACTTGGATATGAGAGTGACTGAATGACCTGATTCTATCATATTTCAATAGTATAAAAATAAAAAATAAACTTCTTTATATCCTCAATATCTTTAAACAAAGAGAAAAATAAATAAGTACGGCTGATATCGTCAAGATAGGCTAACATTCTCCCCGTTAATTATTGTGTCTATATTCATATATGATATGAACAAAAGTATAACTGGACTGAAAGACGATTCTTAACAATTAACCGTATATGCATTGCGATACCTTGTTTTTTCATCCCCATTTTTACACCGATCCTGTTTCAGAAGTATCCCCACGCCGTTCATTTTGGCTGTCACACATCTCCAAATCCGCCATGACTATGGGCACACAGGGTCACAGAAACAATAACACTTTTTCTCAGTGCTATGGTAATGAGAAGGATCCTTCTGATAGCAATGAGGCTTTGGAGCTTCACTGAGGATTAAGGCTGTGTGTCATCCAGGGTCCGGTCGAAAATGTGCAACACATTAATGATGAACCCGTGAAGTGGACGAGACTTGACATTGGTCCCAATTTTCCCACAGAGCTCAACTCCGGGAAAAGCAGGACAGGGTCGAAAATTTCCACATTATGTTTTTAATGAAGGGTTTCGAACACACGACCTTCTAAACATAAACCACTTCGCCAACATTGAACTAGTTAATAGAAACGTTTTGGCTAGATTTTATATTTCATTTCTTTGAAAGAGACAGAGCTCCATGCAGTCATAGGGAAGCGAGATGCCACAGGTCTCAATCTATGTGATGGCAAGCAATATGAATCAATAACTAGATCCTCTCTCTTGCTACTTAATATTTCTCGTCCACAAAGAGGGACAGAAGCCTACTTACAGCTGGATGGACCGGGATCAATCAGTCAGTTAGTCTACAGCATCACTCCTTGGAATGTTGGCTGCCCGCACTGCTCTCTGGGCCTCTGTCCTCCACATCTGTCTTTCCTCAACCAGAGTGAAAAAGTCTGGATTGTTACGATGTTTCCTAGATAATTTGTTTGTGCTCTTCCCCTTTTTCTTTTGCCTTCGACTTTTCCCTGAACGACATCTTTCATGAGAGTACATCTCTAGTTTCTGCGCACATGTCCAAAAGAAGGTCACTTTCTTTTAAAGGATGACCTGTACAAGTTTTCTCCGCGTTTTCAGCTCGTGGAGTATGCTGTTGTCACTTTTCTCCTAAGAGACGTCTATAAAACCACATTTCAGGGGAAATTATTTACTTCATGGTTTTCTTTTTGAGAGTCCATTATTCAGCCCTATATGTCATGATGGTCCAGACCAGACATCTCATTAATGTCATGTTTAGTTTTGTGTCTATCGTTTTGTCTTTCCAACTGTTTGTGAAGTCTATCGTCTGTTTCTTAGCCATGCCAATTCTGGATTTGATGTCGGTGGGACAACCTGCATCGTCAGATTTGATCGATCCTAAATGTTTGAACTGGCGGACTTCTTCCACTTGATCTTGACCTGTCTAGATGGATTTTGCTGGACCCGTCCAGTGTGTAAAAAAAATGGGTTTCTTGGCATTCAGTTTAAGGTTCTTTTTTTCAATGATCTTATTCAGGACACTTATCATAGATGATCTTATTCAGGACACTTATCATAGATGATCTTATTCAGGACACTTAACATAGATGATCTTATTCAGGACACTTAACATAGATGATCTTATTCAGGACACTTAACATAGATGATCTTATTCAGGACACTTAACATAGATGATCTTATTCAGGACACTTAACATAGATGATCTTATTCAGGACACTTAACATAGATGATCTTATTCAGGACACTTAACATAGATGATCTTATTCAGGACACTTATCATAGATGATCTTATTCAGGACACTTAACATAGATGATCTTATTCAGGACACTTAACATAGATGATCTTATTCAGGACACTTAACATAGATGATCTTATTCAGGACACTTAACATAGATGATCTTATTCAGGACACTTAACATAGATGATCTTATTCAGGACACTTATCATAGATGATCTTATTCAGGACACTTAACATAGATGATCTTATTCAGGACACTTAACATAGATGATCTTATTCAGGACACTTAACATAGATGATCTTATTCAGGACACTTAACATAGATGATCTTATTCAGGACACTTAACATAGATGATCTTATTCAGGACACTTATCATAGATGATCTTATTCAGGACACTTAACATAGATGATCTTATTCAGGACACTTATCATAGATGATCTTATTCAGGACACTTATCATAGATGATCTTATTCAGGACACTTAACATAGATGATCTTATTCAGGACACTTAACTTAGATGATCTTATTCAGGACACTTATCATAGATGATCTTATTCAGGACACTTAACGTAGATGATCTTATTCAGGACACATCATAGATGATCTTATTCAGGACACTTATCATAGATGATCTTATTCAGGACACTTAACATAGATGATCTTATTCAGGACACTTAACATAGATGATCTTATTCAGGACACTTATCATAGATGATCTTATTCAGGACACTTAACATAGATGATCTTATTCAGGACACTTAACATAGATGATCTTATTCAGGACACTTAACATAGATGATCTTATTCAGGGCACTTATCATAGATGATCTTATTCAGGACACTTATCATAGGTGATCTTATTCAGGACACTTATCATAGATGATCTTATTCAGGACACTTAACATAGATGATCTTATTCAGGACACTTAACATAGATGATCTTATTCAGGACACTTATCATAGATGATCTTATTCAGGACACTTAACATAGATGATCTTATTCAGGACACTTAACATAGATGATCTTATTCAGGACACTTATCATAGATGATCTTATTCAGGACAGTTATCATAGATGATCTTATTCAGGACACTTATCATAGATGATCTTATTCAGGACACTTATCATAGATGATCTTATTCAGGACACTTAACATAGATGATCTTATTCAGGACACTTATCATAGATGATCTTATTCAGGACACTTATCATTGATGATCTTATTCAGGACACTTAACATAGATAATCTTATTCAGGACACTTAACATAGATGATCTTATTCAGGACACTTAACATAGATGATCTTATTCAGGACACTTATCATAGATGATCTTATTCAGGACACTTATCATAGATGATCTTATTCAGGACACTTAACATAGATGATCTTATTCAGGACACTTATCATAGATGATCTTATTCAGGACACTTATCATAGATGATCTTATTCAGGACACTTAACATAGATGATCTTATTCAGGACACTTAACATAGATGATCTTATTCAGGACACTTAACATAGATGATCTTATTCAGGACACTTAACATAGATGATCTTATTCAGGACACTTAACATAGATGATCTTATTCAGGACACTTAACATAGATGATCTTATTCAGGACACTTAACATAGATGATCTTATTCAGGACACTTAACATAGATGATCTTATTCAGGACACTTATCATAGATGATCTTATTCAGGACACTTAACATAGATGATCTTATTCAGGACACTTAACATAGATGATCTTATTCAGGACACTTAACATAGATGATCTTATTCAGGACACTTAACATAGATGATCTTATTCAGGACACTTATCATAGATGATCTTATTCAGGACACTTAACATAGATGATGCCTTTTGGTGATCGTTTGCACTTAGTGCTATGTCGTCAGCGTACATGAGGCTTGATATTTTTTACTTCCTACTTTTGTGCCATATTCTTCCATGTGGGAATTCGTCATAACCTGTTCCGTATATGGACTGAACAAATACGGTGACAAGGTACTTTTTGCCGCATACCTTTCTTGATCTTAAATGGCTCAGTGTGTTTGTTGTCCAATCTGATTTTGGCATTCTAGTCTTTCGTAGAGATATATCATGAGGGCAATGAGGGTGTTGGAAAGCCCATCATATGAAGGGTAGCAAACAGCTTTTGATGGTTGACATTGTCGAAGGCCTTGCTGTAGTCAATGAAGATGATGTACCCCTCCTTCTAAGTCTCTATGATCTTTTCCATGAATACCTGAAGGGTGCAAACCAAGTCTCCAGTTCATCTTTATGGTCTAAACCCGCTTGTTCTTCCACTAGCTCGGCTTCAATTCAACGTTTGCTTTGAGTCTGTTTAAAATCATATGTAGCAGCACTTAACTTCTTGTTTAAGCTGATCTCGTCATGTCCAGATGTCGTTCCTGACTGAAGTGCTCCCTCCACAGTTGAAATTTTGACCTAGGAACTCTGGGGGTCCTAGTTGTATCGGGTTTGCCTTGATTTGCAGAGTTCTCCATGTTTGTGCGGGTTTTTGGAAAGTGTATTCCAGTAGTCTGCCAGTGCTTTCTGGAAACGCAGTACGCATACCGTGCGAAGGCCCTGGCCATTGTTTCAGGGGAAAATCATCTGCCCACCACCGTGAAAAAGAAAACCAGTTCTGAAGATACCTCAGCCGCCTTCCGGATTCATTCATCGTCTGCTGCCAAGACTTCGGTGTGATGGTTGGAGTTATATATTTGCCCCCCCCCCCCCCCCTGCTCGCCAAGACAGACTTGTCACTGGGTTATGAGACCTTTTAACAGAGTATGGGCACCACCCACATACCCCAGCCTCCCCTCTGGGTCTGCCGCCGTTTGGTCCGTGACTGCTTATTTGGGTAGTATTCTTATTCACAGCTAACCTCCATATCTGAAAACCATTCCCCATCCGCCACCGGGGACACGCTGGAAGGAGGTTGGTCGTCCCCAGGGGCATGGCACCTACCAAGTTCCTTCCCAGACCGGGATAGTGTGGTTTAAATACGGTTCATACAATACATGCATGAAGGTGTAACAGAATGATACGTACTGAGCAACAAGTTAACGTGCTCATATCATATTCAAATATTTCACTGGATGGTTTGTTCAAACAAGTGTATGAATCTGGTCTTCAATCTATTTTGCAACCTTTCCAGGTTGTACTTAACTTCGCTTATTGAAAGTGAGTGCTCCAATCACTACAATATATCTTGTTCTCTTTGAGATCATTAGGACTTTTGCAAGATGGTCAAATCATTCTAACAATTCCCCTTTGTATACAAACATTACAGAACATTTAGATTAAGCACATGTCAGGGTACCGTGACCTTTAACAAGCTTCAATTGACACAAAACTTGACGTGCACTGAGAAAACTAGCAGATTGTCACAACAATAGAAACAGATTTTAAATGTTGTCAATACATCCTGAGAAAGTGCTCTTCACACACCCCTTTCAACGAGTACTATTTTAGATACATTTTTGGTACATGTGATTTTGATCTTGATACATTACTCTTCAAGCTTATGCATTTGCGACTCCTCAACAGTCCACGCTTTTGATGAAATTGTGGTAAAGATCCAGCCAGAAACAGTAAAGAAAAGTTTGCTTAATACATTTTGGTAATACAGCCACACATACACACACACAACACACATACACACACGCGCGCATGCATATATCTATATATACATATGTATATATGCACACGTATATATGTATACACGCACATAGACAGACACACACCTGTCTCTCAGGTAATTTGGCATAATCTCCTCTTCTTTTAAAGAAGGATTTTATAACTCACACTTCAAGTCATAAACAAATGAAAGTTTTTTTTTAATTGAAACTGAAACTTGGACGAAGCAATGCATGTAGTTGGATAGTTAACTGTCTAACTTGTTGGTTAGTTAATTGATGAGTAAATTAGGGTGTTTTCTTAGATAAGCAGTTGGTTGATCCGTCCGTCCGTCAGTCAGTCAGTCAGTCAGTCTGTCTGTCTGTCTGTCAGTGAGTGAGTGAGTGAGTGAGTGAATGAGTCAGTCAGTTAGTCAGTCAGTTAGTTATTTAGTTAGTTTGTAACCTAGGATTTTTTTTCTTTGTTAATATCGACTGGTTGTTAATACAGTGTTCATTCATTTGTTGGTTAGTTCTGTTCCTTTGCATGCTTGTTCGTCAATAGTCACCTATTCCAATAGCAGATGAGTAGTTATTTCGTCATGCTCGTGGATAACATTGCTGTATACAGAGTAGTCCTGAGCCCGTGTGCACTGTGGCGAGCCCTGGATTATATACCGACAACATAATTATTCAACAGGTGGATGTATCTGCTCATTAAGTGCCAGCTTCTTTGTGTGGGACACATTGTCCGTGTGAAAGACAACCACATGTAAAGACGCTCCTGTCAGGAAAGCTGACAGATTAAAACAAAAAAACATAGCTAGGGATGTGCGAATGCTAAACGTTTTATTTAGTAGGCCATAGCCCTTCTGATGGGATGTAAACATGCACAAAAGAAATTTCATGCAAACTGAGTTGATCCATGACATTTTTATAATCATTAAAGCAAGCACTTCAGGCTTATCTTAATATGAAGCTCTGTTGTTTAAAAGATATATACAAATAATATAAAAAAATCAAAATAGAGATCCTTTTTGTTGATCAAAGCGATGGTAATCGAAAGGCACGTAGATTCAAATAAAACGCTATAGGAAACCCTCGAACCATTGACGTAGGTAGGTAAACAGGATTAATGGCAGGTGGGATATTGTTTTCTTTGTAGTTGAAAAAAATCCAACTCTTGAAGAAAAAAGAGGACCAAGACATGTCTAAATTTGACAATGAAAAAATATTTACAAGAAACTTTGGACAGATTTGAATCTTTGTCTGCATATTGTTATTCTATTTCATTTTACATATTGCGTCGTTTTTCTTTTCATTTCAATGAAAGATGGGAAGATGCGGGGTGAAATCAGATATCTACAGTTGGCATTGTACGTGGTGACGTTAGATCCGGTTATTGCATTCAATTCAGATTCTCTCTGTGAGAATGTTGAAAACTGATACACAGAAACAAAACGGAATTAAACCACCTCCGACTATTACATCTTGACGTGAGAGCGTGTAATTTTTTAAAAAGAAAATAAAACAATAGACATAGGAAAAGAGAAAGGAATAAGAAAATAAATAAATATGGAAAAGATGGAAGAGAAACTCGTGACTGGAACAACAATGTTAAAGCATTTGTGTAATGAAGGCTAATGGGTTCCTGAACTCTGCCTGCCTGTTTGCGTGTGTGTGTCTCTGTCTGTTTCTCTGTCTTTGTGTATCTGTCTTTATCATCCCTCTCATCATCGTCGTCTTTATCGTCAGCATAATCATTTTCACCCTTATGGCCTTCATGCTTTTCCTTTCCTTTCTTTTGTTTTTCATTTACTTTCTCTTCAACCTCCTGTTTGACTTCCCACCCTTCTTTTCCTTTCGTACCTGTCTGTGTGTCTGTCCTGTCGTCTCTCTCTCTCTCTCTCTCTCTCTCTCTCTCTCTCCTCCGCCCTCCATCTCTCTCCCTCTTTCTCTCCTGTTCACTTTCTTTCTCTCGGTCTTTCTCTCTTTCTCTCTCTTTCCTTCTCCCCTGCTCTCGTGTTTTCTCCTGCTTTCGTATTTTCTCTCTCTCGTTCTCTCTTAACTGTTCTCTCTCTCTCTCTCTTTCTTTCTTTCTCTTTCTTTTCTGTGCTTTCTCTTTCTCTCATGTTCTCTCTGTCTCTATCTCACTTGCTCTTTCTCTCATGACTCTGTCTCTCTCTTTTTCCAAGCTCTTCGTATCTTTCTCTTCTGTTCTGTCTCTCTCCCTCTCTCTCTTTCTCCAGCTCTCTATTTCTCTCTCTAAATCCAATGCTAAAACCGTATATTTGTTATCTCGCGTACGATACGTTACCAATCTTAACGCTTGTTACTTGTTTTTCCATGCCATATAAAATCTCACTTTGTGTTTCAGATGTATCAGATCTTGTGAGAAAAACTGAATCGATGTATAAGCGTGCATTCAAATCTCTACAGAGTACTTTACAAATAATGTGTAGGCGCAGGATATTTTGCCAATCATTTTTCAATGTGTTAATCAGCTGAAATTTAACAGGTATATATTTTTATGCATATAATATCATAAAATTTTTCTACTAATATTTTAACAAAAATTCTTCTCTATCTAAAATAATATAGCTCCTGTGAAAAGAAAGGAGCATCAAATCTCAAGAGGGTTGCCACAATAAGACTACTTCCACAAAACTTACTTTAGCATATCTTGGAACAGGATGACGGAATGATTTACAAAAATGTTTCAAAAGTCACTATCAGCAAAAATGTTTGAAAATAAATTTAATGATTACGTATTTATGTCCATAAATGAAACGTTTGCCATTACAAAACAAGCTTTTTTCCCTTTTCTCCCATATGTGTATGTTATCAAGGACGACTGTAACAATACATATCTGCTTGTGCGTAAATACAAGTCTGGATAACCTGTTCATTTTGATTTGATCATAACATTTGTAGATAATCTTACAAGCGAAGTTGCTTTATCATATACTCTTGTACGTAATAACTATTCAGTGTTCTTTTAAAATATTTTTCACACACAGATTTCAATATATGTACGCACTTATATGTTATCCGTAAATGATTTGTATTTTTGTTTTGCTGTTATTGGATTTTTTTCTTTTTTTCTTTTTGTTTTGTTTGGTTTGGTTAGTTTCTTTTGTTTGCTTTTCAGGACATGTCGTCTATCATTCCTCACACACAAACACTCACACACACACACACACACACACACACACACACACACACACACACACACACACACACACACACACACACACAAAAGAAGAGAGAGAGAGAGAGAGAGAGAGAGGAGAGAGAGAGAGAGAGAGAGAAGAGGAGACAGAGAGAGAATTTTTATTTTCTGTTGTTTTAATGTAAGTAGACTATCAGCCCTTTATACTACTATCTAAAATATCTATACTATCAGAAAATAAAGTTTCATTTCTTCTCTCTCTCTCTCTCTCTCTCCTTTTTTTCTCTCCTGGTTTGTCTCTTTCTCTTCTGCTTTCTGTCTTTAACAGAAAATTACTACCATCACTACTACTTCTGTTATCATCATAATAATATTATGATGATGATGGTGATGATGATGATTATGATTATGATTATTATATGATTATGATTATCATAATTACTATTGTGATACTGTTGTTGTTACACTGTTGTTGTTGCTATTGTAGTTGTTATGGCTTAACATAAACTTGCTTTACGTCTATCTGTGTTTATCTCTCTTGCTTTTATAATACACTCGATCGGCATATAGAAATTGATATTTTAATAGAAATCATTTTTATAACTTGGGGAGGGGGGGCATAGACACTAAACAAAGTAGCATATGAATTGTCTGATAAGGGGGCCTTATAGTCATGATTCTGTCATTGATGCCCTGGGACTGACTCCAGTTGAGATACGAGAGGGAACACCTGCCTACCTGTCAGCTTCGTGACGGGACCAGTATATTCTGATCCAACCTCGCTTGATTGACCATTATCTACAAATCTTGTCTCGCTGAAGGCAGCAATGTCAGCTTTGTATCTTTGGAACACACCAAGACGGTTCTTCTTTCTGGTCAGTTGGCCTCTTTTCTATCTAGGAGAATTCACACGTTCCAAGCAGCAACGATCAAGGGCTTAGCTGTTCGTTTCCGTTGGCGGTAGCCTGTCCAAACCCAGAGATTCTTAGCACCCTCTGCTCCTTTCCCTGCCTGCCCGTTACCTCGAGCAGTGGTTCCAGAGCCGGAGGGACTGAGGGCCGTTGTTTTCGTGTGTCTGTCATGTTTGTGAGAGGGGCTGGCGTTAGGTGCCATGCCCATAGGCAGAGCATCATCGACTCTCTCCACCTGCCTCATTCTTATTGGAGACACTACGAATGAACAGTAGATGGCAAGTCGCAGCATATGGCCAAAACCACAAGCAGTGCTCTGTGGCAGTGCCCTTTATACAGAATGCGGCTGCAGGATTTTCTGTCTGGGTTTACTCCCATAGCCTTTCCCCACCTAAGGGGTAACCCACATGGCAGCGGAAACAGGCGCAGGTCGTACAGTCCACTGTCATACTGTTGCAGAGACTTAGCCTTGACCTGATACAAATATGGCGACAACGGATCACCTTGTCTTACCCCTCTGTATGTATGAAACCATTCTGTATGATGCCCATTCACAGTGACACATGTTCTAAGATCTTTATAAAATGTTTTTACCCACCTTTTTTATGTCTGGACCAAAAATAAAGAGTCAAGACATTTGTTTATAAAATACCACAGTACACTATCAAATAGCTTTTCAAAATCAATCGAAAGTAATAAGCCTGGTATATTATGATTTTCTGCATATAGCAGCGTGTCATAAAGTGACCTAATATTTTCACTAGTCTGTTGTTCATTTATATATATACTTGACAAAACTGTCTTTAGCCTGTTTGCAATACACGATGATGTTATCTTGTATGCTATGCTCAGCAGTGTGATAGGTCGCCAATTTTTCAAAAATTGTTTAGGCATTTTATCTGTTGGCATACAGGTAATGATTCCTTGTCTTTGTGCTACAGACATTTTCTCTCGTTGGAAAGCAAAATTAATTGATCTAACTAAAAGCGTTCCTATATCTGTCCAGAAAAAAAAATGTATCCATCTAAGCCAGAACTTTTGTCATTTTTCATTTGTTTTAGTGCTTGAAGGGCTTCGTTTTCTATTTTCGTTTTTTCAATTGTATTACGATATTCTTAAGACAGTTTGGGAGTAAATACAACATTTAGATCTGTATCATCAGTATTTTCATGCTATATAGGTTACCATGAAATTTCTGAACTTCACTCAAAATGTCAGTTTTATCAAAATGTGATGCTACCATCGTCCTTTTCTAGAAAGGGTGTTGCTTTGTGTGTGTAATTGCGACTCTCTAAGTTGCGAAAGTATTTACTTATTTTCCTCTTGTGTTAGCCATCTTGCTCTTGATGTAACAGCCATAACCTGGACCTTCAGAGATCTTATGTCTTGTAACTGTTGCTTTTTGTCTGCTGGTTGTCCTCAGTGCTCTTCACTTATGTTATTTTCAAGTGAATCAGTTTCTGTTTTCAGTTTTTGTTCCTTTTCATGTTGGTCTTTTTTCTTGAACGCTGCATACGATATTGTTTTTCCTCTGATTTCTAATAACAGCATCTTAAAAAACAACTGATCGTTTATAACAAACTTCAAATTTTCATTTGACATATCATCAACATTTTCAGTCTCTCCCACAATAACATACTGTTTCTTGACATTATGAATCACTTCTTCTACCGTGTCTGTATAAGTGTGATCACGTTGTAGTGTTTTATTGAATTTCCAACTCAGCGCTACAGTGTAGACGCGCTTCACATCGTCTGTGATGTAATTGGCTATTTGGGCAGTAAGCTAAGAAATGAAGCAGTCAATCAGCACACATTATGTTGTCATAAATCTGTAATGGACCCTGTGCAAAATTCTGGACCAAAATATTCAAAAATTGCAGTAAGATTGACTTTGTGCCCATTGTGAAATGGGTGGAAAGCGGGGCACAGCAGGAAAATAGCAAAAGCAAAAAAAAAAAAAAGAAGGGAAAGGTGGAAGTTCAACCAGCTCTCAAAGTCAAGACAAATCAGCGTCATTAACTTTTGATGAAAGCAGCAAAGAATTTTTTTTTTTAGAAAAAACAATAATAAAAAAGACATCAGATCTACCAACTGTGAGTACTCCGAAATCTACGAGCATTTTGTCACACTTCTCGTCATTACCCGGACGTTGAGCGCGTTCTGCGTCAGCAATATGGACCAAACATAGAACACGATGAAGAAAGACGATACACCGGTTCTGAGGCAACGTGGCCTTGTAACAAATGAGGACTTGATGGCAAAATTATGCTCAAATGGTTCACAGACTGAAAAATAAACCAAACCGTGGAGGAAGTACGATCAACCATTCTAAGCTTTCAAATCGATATGGCAAACTGGAAAAAGAAGTGGAAGCATTCAAACAACGCCAGGAAAATTTACAGGCAGATGTATACCTCGCTCACCGAAAAACTGACATCGCGGATAACACAATAATTGCCTTGAAACAATACTCTAGAAACTATAACAACGGCATACATCATATTGATGAAGCAGAAGACGAAACACTCAAACAGTGCCAGGATACGGTGTTAAAAAGTCATGACAAACTTGGACTGCGTAATGTAAAAAGAGAGGAGTTAGATGCGGTGCACCAACTGGGGGAGAAAACATAACCAGTCAAGAGGAATTATTGTACGATTCTTCACGAGAACAACTGGAAACAAGGCGATCTTCAGTCGCAGAAAGCTGAAGTTGGGAGGGGCCAATCAGCAGTGATAGTGGAAGAGACTAAACAAAAATATCAACTAACACGAAATCCAGAACAAGTGTGACTGCCTGCGTTCAAGCAAACAGAAATCAGAAAAAACGCGAAAGAAGAATAAGAACGCGTATTCAATACAACAAGACAATTGTATTAAATACACTCGTACAAGTTCTTATTCTTCTTTCGTGTTTTTTCTGATTCCTATCGGGGACATCTCGATACGTCCCAGGTTCGATACGTCCCAAGTTCGATACGTCCCAGGTTCGACACGTCCCAGGTTCGATACGTCCCAAGTTCGATACGTCCCAGGTTCGACACGTCCCAGGTTCGATACGTCCCAAGTTGATGCGCACATGCGCGCACGGGCGCGTTTGTGTGTGTGTGTGTGGTTGTGCGCACGCGCGTGTGTGCATGTGTGTATGTGTTGTACAGCTGTGTGTATGTGTGCGCGCGAGTGTGTGTGTATGTGTTGCGCGCATGAGCGTGTGTTTATGTTTGTGCGTGTATGTGTGCGCGCTCGCGAGTGTGTATAAGTGTGTGTGTGTGCGCGCGTGCGTGTGTGTTTGTATGTGGTTGCGTGCGCGCGCACACACACACACATACACACATGTGCGCACACACACATACACACAAAAACATACACGCGCACGCGCGCAACACATGCACACATACACACACACGTGCACAATTACACACGTGCGCACATACACACTCACCTGCACCACACATACACACATGCACACACGCGCGAGCGCACAACCACGCACACACACTCACGCGCGCGCACACACACATACACACGCGCGCGCAACACATACACACACACACGCGCGCGCACACACACACACACACACATAGACACAGCTGCACAACACATACACACAGGCACACACGCGCGCGTGCATCAACCGGGGACGTATCGAACCTGGGACGTATCGAACCTGGGACGTATCGAGATGTACTGGTTCCTATCAACTATAATAATAATAATAATATATTTTATTTATATAGCGCAAAATCTTGATAAAATCAAATCTAAGCGCTGAGCGTATACATGCATACATACATGCTTACATACTTACATACATAAATCTAAGCTGAGCGTATACATGCATACATACATACATACATAAATCTAAGCGTATACATACATACATACATACGTACGAACATGCATACATAATAATTACAATATTTATATAGCGCAAATCTCGACAAAATCAAATCCAAGCGCCGAAAAGACACACACGCACACACGCACGCACGCACACACACGCACACACACACACACACACACACACACACACACACACACACACACACACACACACACACACACACACACACACACACACACACACATGCATGGCCACAAATGGGGAGAAAAGAATAAAAGCAATAAAAGCAAGAATAAAACCAATGGAAAACCACAGAGAGCACATCATATACAATTATATATTAAAACAAAGTGATTCCCCTCCGAGCGGAGACAGGCTGCAGAGGGGGGTTGAGTGAGGTTAGGATTTTATGCAGAGGAGAAAAGGTGAGTTTTGAGAGCGGACTTGAAGGAGGCAAAAGTAGGTTGCTGACGGACTGAGAGAGGAAGTTTGTTCCAGGAGAGTGGACCAGAAACAGAGAAGGCTCGTGGACCATAGGTATTGAGCTTAGTGCGTGGAAAGCGAAAAGTCAGAGGATCGGAGGCAGAGCGGAGGGTACGTGAGGGAACATAGATCTCAAGTAGGCTTGACAGGTAATCGGGGGCTGCGTTATTGAGGCTTTTGTAGCACATGGTGTCTAGTTTGTACTGTATGCGCTTTGATACAGGGAGCCAGTGAAGTTGTGCCAGGAGAGGAGATATGTGGTCAGCTTTTTTCTTTTTGAGTACAAGGCGTACAGCATTGTTTTGAATGCGCTGTAGGATGTGAATGGTGGAGGCAGGAAGACCAGACAGGAGTGAATTGCAATAGTCAATGCGAGACATTATGAAGGAGAGAACGAGTTTTGCAGTTGTTTCGACAGAGAGATACTTCCTGATCAGGCTTATACGATGGAGATGATAGTAGCAAGATCTGGCAGTTTGAGAAACAAAGTTGTTCATGGACAGGGTAGAGTCAATGCAGACACCAAGGTTTTTAGCTGAATCAGAAATTGGGACTGATGTGTTACATAATGGGAGAGAAAGAGGAGGCAGCTGGGAAAGTTTCTGACGGGTGCCAATGAGGATAGCTTCTGTCTTGTCGTCATTAAGCTAGGAATGCGACTGTCACCAAACTGTGCTGGACAAAAATAGTTAAGATTTATATAAAATCTCATAATGGCATTGTCAAAATCATGAAAACAAAATCTGATCTGCTTGACCCCAGACTGTCAACCTCAACTCAACTGAGCGTGAACCACGGTCCGAGAAACCCGTCTTCGTCGTCTGCTGCAGACAACAGACGTGATTTGAAGCGAAACTGACACCAACACTGAGGCCAAGTCAATCGTGACAAGGACCGTCAACTGGAAGGTCTTGTTCCATAAATCAACAATCATTGACAAAAACCAACGGTTACACTGTGATTAATTAATGACAGCTAACAGAAAATAGAATTCTTATTAACTTAAGAACTGCTTGAAAAAGGTGTTAACCTTTCATCTTGACGTCACGGGCAGAGTCAAACATGGCGATTTATAATCGTGAGAATGTGAGTGTGACTTTTCTTTTTCTTTTTTTTTTCGTATTTCAATTTTTATAAAAGAAAGGTACCCAGACCTTGCACAACAAGAGTATGTTCACAGAAAAGTTTGACTTGTTTGATTGTGTGTTGTGTGTGTTTTTGCACGTGTATGCCGTGGCGTGGAAGAAACAAGGAATGTTGTGTGTGTGTGTGTGTGTGTGTGTGTGTGCGTGTGTGTGTGTGTGTGTGTGTGTGTGCTTGTGCCAGACTGAAAATTAAAAATTTTAGAACAAGGAGGTGACTAGTTTTTGCAGTATGAGTTTATCATCCATGCAGTATTTTTCGCCTATAAGGTTCAGTCTTCAGACTCTGAAACGTCCGTATTTCAGTTCAGTTGTGTTTGTCTATGCATCATGATAGTTTACCTTTTTTTTTTACTGTTGTGCGCAATACATTGTAATTAATGTTTGTGTTGCAATACAGACACACTACAATGAAAAACGGTTGACTGTCAGCAGGAAATCTCCTATATTATAAATGACTACAATACAGACACACTATAATGAAAAATGGTTGACTGTCAGGAGGAAATCTCCTATATTATAAATGACTACAATACAGTATACACTATAATGTAAATGGTTTGAATGCAGTCGGAGGAAATCTCCTATATATAAAATGCTGAATACAGATACATTAACTTGATATATGGTTTGATGCAGGAGGAAATCTCCTATAATAAATGAGGGTGACCACAGTGTTTTATGTTGCTTCTATGAATGCAAAAGGATTGCAAGATCATCTCAAAGTAAAGTATGTTGGATATTTAAAACATTTTCACTTTGGTCGGACTATGTGTTATGGTTATAGCAGTGTTTGATATGTCTACAGTAGCAAGAGTTTTTGATATGTCTAAAGTGCAGTGTGTGATATGTCTACAGTAACAGTGTTTGATATGTGTACAGTAACAGTGTTGAATGTCTACAGTACAACAGTGTTTGATATGTCTACAGTAACAGTGTGTGATATGTCTACAGTAACAGTGTGTGATATGTCTACAGTAGCAGTGTGTGATATGTCTACAGTACAGTGTGTGATATGTCTACAGTAACAGTGTGTGATATGTCTACAGTAACAGTGTGTGATATGTCTACAGTAGCAGTGTGTGATATGTCTACAGTAACAACGTGTGTGATATGTCTACAGTAGTCAGTGTGTGATATGTCTACAGTAACAGTGTTTGATATGTCTACAGTAGCAGTGTGTGATATGTCTACAGTAACAGTGTTTGATATGTCTACAGTAACAGTGTTGATATATCTACAGTACAGTGTTGATATGTCTACAGTAACAGTGTGTGATATGTCTACAGTAGCAGTGTGTGATATGTCTACAGTAACAGTGTGTGATATGTCTACAGTAGCAGTGTGTGATATGTCTACAGTAGCAGTGTGTGATATGTCTACAGTAAACAGTGTGTGATATGTCTACAGTAGCAGTGTTGATATGTCTACAGTAACAGTGTTTGATATGTCTACAGTAGCAGTGTTTGATATGTCTACAGTAACAAGTTGTGTATGTCTACAGTGCAACAGTGTTTTGATATGTCTACAGTAACAGTGTATGATATGTCTACAGTAACAGTGTTTGATATGTCTACAGTAGCAGTGTTTGATATGTCTACAGTAACAACGTGTGTTATGTCTACAGTAACAGTGTTTGATATGTCTACAGTAACAAACAGTGTGTGATATGTCTACAGTAACAGTGTTTGATATGTCTACAGTAACAAACAGTGTTTGATATGTCTACAGTAACAGTGTGTGATATGTCTACAGTAAGAAACAGTGTTTGATATGTCTACAGTAGCAAAGCAATTGAAGACAAGTGAATGGGACAATTTTCTACCATCCTGAGTTTTACAGTGTTGTGAAGTTTAAAAACTCTGTCTGTCTGTCTGTCTCTCTCTCTGCAGCCGTCTTTGTCCTCTCTCCCTCTGCTACCGATGAAAGTTTGCTCCGAGCATAAAATAGTAACCGTGTCCAGGTTGAAAAAACAAAAGAAAGAAAGTGATTACCTGAAAATATGTAATACATCTAGCATGATGATAAATATTTAGACGGTAGGGTACCAGTGTTTGGAAATACAGCACATTTCACATATGTTTAGTTGTAAAACTATGTACTTTTGTAACTAATGCACGGTATCTTGAAGAAAGGTGTGGTTTCACGTCATGCGTTCATAATGTGCGATGCAAGATTTCAAAGGCTGGCTTTGAAATTGTGAAATGTGTTGAACAGCACCCCGTCTCCTCATTGCCCTACCGACATTTCACATATTGTGTCCTAAGGCCACAACAATACATGTAGTGACAGAATCTTGTTCCTTGATATATCTGACGGCTATACACCTGTACTCTCTTCCTGTCAGCTTTGCTCTTCATCTGATGACCAATTTGTCCGTAAGAACAAAAATGTATGGCCACCGCACTTTTTCCTATCAAGGCCTTGCCTCTGGGAACCGGCTTTCATTCCCTGTTTGATGTTCACAGTCTTTGCAGTCTTTGAAAACCATCATATATTGATTATGGTTCCTATTAGTCTCATTTCCCTTTATACCGTACTATAGCAGCCTCTCTCTCTCTCTCTCTGCCCTAGTTTCTCTCACACTCTCTCAGTACAGGGCCTGTTCTGTTGCCTGTAGCATCTATGTGCATGTTGCATCATGTTGTGTTGTGGTGGTGGTTCTGTAGCTGGATTTGCCCGTCGTGTGTGTTTACGAGTGAAGTGTTGGGTTTACTGTGTTTTGAAATAATGATTTATTCTTGCGTGTTGAAGTAATTACTATTAATTGTTGCGTATATATGCACGTTTTGATTTTGTGATTATGAATTGTGTTGAAGATAAATGTCACATAATTGAGTGTATGGTATGTTAATCGATTTCTTTCAATTTTGTGCTGTGATATAGTTGGACCTCATGGCCTTGGTACACAAAATGAAAGGGAGGGAACTTTCTCACCAACATCCTCCAGAGCACTGAATTTGTTTTGAACGTGTACGTTAAATGTTTTATGTATGCTTCATCTGTCTTTAAGAGTCCAAGGTTTAGTTTGATGTTGCTTTTGGTCTGTTTTCTTTTCCTTAATTTCAGCCTAAGTCTTCCCACTACAGGATTGTGGTCACTGTTGCAGTCTGCGCCTGGTGTGTTTTTGCTGTCAGCAAAGAATTTCTTAATCTTTTGTTGATCAGAATGTAGTCAATTTGATTTTTCGTATTATCTCCTGGACTCATCCATGTCCATTTTCTTCAGTTAGGCTGCTCAAACCAGGCGTTTCCTACTATGAACTCTCTTCTACTCTGGCAAAAGACATCTTTAACTTCATCGTCTAAAGATTTTTCTGTATTTTCTTGACAGTTCACGTGCATTTGACTTAACAGATTTACAGCTTTGATCAAACTGTTCACTATCTCTCATACTACGGTTGTCTCATCTGATTTTATACATTCTACTTGTCGTACAATACAATTCAACATTTCCAAAGTCTCATGATAAGGGAAAATGATAATATGAAAGGTGCTGTCATCAACAATGTGGAACACAAAATTGTACTATACGCATGTGACACAGAGTTTATTGTCGTAAATAACAAATAACATTTGAAGCACGATAAGACGTGTTGCAGTCCTTCGGGAAGAGATCTGAATTATTCAAAAGTAATGGGAAAACTAGCGCAAATTGTCTTGGAAGCAGAAAAAAACCCCTCAGATAATAAATGCATGCAGCATTTTAGGAATCGATTTGAATTCACTAGAATTTCGAATCCTTGGAATATAATTCACGAATGACGTGAGAGAGTGTAAAACGATTAATCATTCTGAAAAAAATTGGCAGACATAAATGTTCGTTTTATGTGCACTAATTAAGGGTGATGCAAAACCCCACTGTTGTGATAAATGGAAAAGAAAAGTTAGTGAAATATTAAGTAGAATTCGCGTTTTTTTCAAAGTAAAAATGATTCAGTGAAGCGAATTGTAGCAACAAATGTCATTCTTCGGGAAATGGGAACTTTTCAGCCAACAGTCCTTTGTCAAGCTTAAGATCACAAACAAACAAACTCCAGATACAAAAATTAGGAGAGAAAGACTGAAACTTCCCTTGACAAAGGCCAGTTGGCCGACAATTTGCGCCTGTCGTGTCTTGTTGTATCAAAAACGCGTACTTATTCTTTTTTCGTGTTTTTTTCTGGTTTCTGTTTGCTTGAACGCAGGCAGTGACACTTGTTTTAAATATGCATTACATGCTCTTTTTGAAGTTTCGTTGCAATGTTCCAAAGACAGATGACCCAACTCATTTCTTTTCTTATACATAGTTTATTTCTTTCTTTCAGTAGATGAAAAAAGTCTGTCGATGCAAAATAGTAATCATTTAGGCTGCATCCACTTTCTGAAATGTGCGTATAGCGTCTTTTAGGTCGCCGTTACATACACTAGTAAGAATATATGGGCCTAGACTGCTGCACATGTTCAAGAGATATTTTCCATAGGAATTCAACATCTGATCTTCCGACGTTGATGTATTTAATGATCAAATAACATGATAGGTTGGCTGTAAACAGCGTTTTCTATACTGTAAGGGAAACAGTTTGCTGATCTACTATTCAAATCCCCACATATAATTGTATAAACATGATGTAGCGATAATATATTCACATTATTGTAACGTACAGACACCATTATCTATATCAACAGACACATAGTATAGAGAGTTGTGTTGATTCACATGTGTACATACATATGGCACACTTTATCCAAACCAAATACTGTATCCAGTGCAAAATATGAGAGAGAGAGAGAGAGGGAGGGAGAGGCAGAGAAAGAGAGAGAGAGAGAGAGAGGCAGAGAGAGAGAGAGAGAGAGGCAGAGAAAGAGAGAGAGAGAGGCAGAGAGAGAGGCAGAGAGAGAGAGGCAGAGAGAGAGAGGCAGAGAGAGAGAGGCAGAGAAAGAGAGAGAGAGAGGCAGAGAGAGAGGCAGAGAGAGAGAGGCAGAGAGAGAGAGGCAGAGAGAGAGAGGCAGAGAGAGAGAGAGACAGAGGCAGAGAGAGAGAGAGAGAGAGAGAGAGAGAGAGAGAGAGAGAGAGAGAGAGAGAGAGAGAGCGAGATCCGCCAGCACGACTCCTTTGTTAATACCTTGGCGCCAGAAAATACACAGAGCTGGTCCATGCTTCTCTTTTTAGGTGTGATAAAGTGCGGGGTGGTGTATCATCATTGTGTGCTTTGTAAAAGGCTGGATTTTCTTTTAATTTGTTGCCAAAACCCAAGACTGTTTTTTTACCTTCAATTTATTGTCAAAACTCGACAGTTTTTTTTTCTTATTAATTTATTGTCAATACTCAACAGTTTGTCCGAGTGGATCAAAATTGGAACGTGATGCTAATCAGAGTTGTTTTCTTTTTCGTTTGTTTCGTTATTGTTTCATGTTATCAAAGTGTTAACGGTTTTGTCTTGTTCTTGAATGGGTTTTTGTTTTATGGGTTAGGTTACTTTTTGTTGAGAGCTACAACGATCTCTGAATTATACAGTCCTGATACCTCTGCAGCGCTATGTACGCCGCGTCCGTGGAGCTTGGGTTCTGAGATTTTATGAAGAATTCATCTCACTAAGACAATTCCCTTTGCACTCCCTGCGAATATGACAGTCGTTATCTGGCACTCCTTAAACCTGTGCGGAACTGTGCGCTGGCAGGGGTTTGAAATGGGTAGGATGGTGCAGGAGACATGTGCATGAAACACTACGCCGCCATCACCAGAATTATGGGAGCAATAAAACGGGCAGCCAACAGGCCAGTTTCATGTTGGAGGCCGAGACTGAGCTAAAGACGTAAAGTCTTCTGTCCTTGGCTCAACGGAGCCAGCCAGCCTGCTTTAAAAGCCTGTGGATCAACCCCCCCCTCCCCTCTCTGTCTCTTTCTCTCTCTCTTGTTTATATTGTTTCGTCATCAAAGTTGCTCTGCTCGGCAGACACAACTGTCTGCCAAATACATATGACACAGGCTTTGTTTAGAGGTTCCTTTGATTTGCCCCTTCACTGTTGGTGGAAACCAGTGACGTCTGTAGAAAGGGCTGCTCTGTCACCGGAACGGTACGAACATCACATCTATCTGGGGTCTGTGGTTGACAACTGTCAACCCCTCAATCGCCTAGCCTACAAGCATGATAACAATAATAATACTGATAATAATCATGATATAGTCAACATAATAGTAATAACAAAGATAACAACAGTATATAGTAATAATGATGATAACAATATAATATTATATAGTAATAATGATGATAATAATATAATATAGTAATAATGATAATAATAACAAAGATAACAACAATGAATAATAATAATAATAATAATAATAATGTAGTAATAATAACAGTAATAACAAAGAGAACAGTGTATGATAATAATGATAACAACAACAACAACAACAACAACAACAACAACAACAACAACAACAACAACAACAATAATGATAATGATAATGATAATAATAATAATAATAATAATAATAATAATAATAATAATAATAATAATAATAACAAGAAGAAAAAGAATATGGCGCCAAACCTTGATGTACAGACAGAATCAAAGTGCACACTTTCATCAGTCACTACAGCATGTACTAACAATGCGAAACTCAATGACATAAAGCACAGCACACTGGGAGGGGGAGGACATGAGGGAGAAATCACTGCTGGACAAAAAGCCACGTCTTCAAGTTAAACTTGGAAGACAGAGTATGTGATTGGAATAGACAGAGGAAGTTCATTCCAGACACAGACAAAGAGCGACGACTGACTGTAGAACACGTGTATCCAGCAATCTGTCAAAAAGAAGTATCTTTGGCACAACGGACAGGTCAGGTATGGGTGTACATTCGGAGGTGATCAATATTATTCAAAATATTTCATTATTGAAATACTATGAAAGTTAAAAGGCGTATTGGCAGATACGGCCTGTCCATAAACTTCTGCCCGGGCTTTCAGGTGTGTTTATGTTTGAGTGTGTTTATGTTTGTTGACAAAACAAATAAGGAAGAATTAGATAAACGATTCGGTTTTTTGTTCTTGTTTTTGTTTGTTTGTTTTTGGTTTCTTTTCTTGTTTGTATCATTTTTTCTGTCATTTTGACTTTTTATTATACTGCAAATTGACTACATTTGAATAATTCCATAATCACATGCTATATAGTAAGATAATAATTCAGTCTGTATTATATCTATACACGTTCAGGTAACTCCACCAAGCACTAGTGAGATCTTCGATGTTTACCTGATTTACAGTCTCTCAGCTCCACCAAAGTCTATGCCATATGGCATCAGTAGTCATAGAGCAAATAGAATTATCCAAGCGCCGTAACGCCATCTAGAACAAATTGATATTGATACTGATACAGAAGCGGGATGCAAAAACGGTATGCACGAAAAAAATGCCCCAACTGTTACAAGGGAAGCATTATTGAATAACATTATCAAAATAACGATGATGATAATAATAACAATATCAATAATGATAACAATCATAATAATAATAATGACTACTCGCACAACGCTCATCGAAACGGCAACGGCATGAAACATGCGATATAGGATGTGTGAAGTGCAATATATAAGTCCATAATACTATGCGGCAAGGCAGCTTTCACCCTTTGTGTTTGGATGCACAACACTGAAATAGCATGGCACCTTCCGCATCAAAATTGAGTAAGTTCTCAAAACAGGAACAGTTACAGTTGTGAGTCTGCTCCTGGCAAAAAAGCTCTCGCAGAAAGCCAGGAAGATGGAATCGATTTTGTGTACATGCCGTTTTCAAGGAATGGTAGTCACAGAGTATTTGCCGTTATTGTAACTGCTTCCCTTCGCTATGCCAGGCTGCTCCACACATTGTGTCAGCTGAGAACATCTGTGCTCTTGCAATGAAGCATCATGTCACGGTATTATCCGGCACAAGTTCCACAACATTTTCAATAGTCACCTTTGCTTACAACATTGGCATCTTCGAGAAGAGAAGGCCAAAACGCAACATAGAAACGTGGTAATGCTGGTGGGGTATAGGCGGCGCCATGACATCCAAACTTCGCTGCGGAACCTCTCCGGCAGCGGCAGAATCAATCCTTTGTCCGACTGAAAAGATGACATTCGTTTAAGTGACCTGTATCGTTCCTGGCTTGTTCAGTAGTCGTTCAGTTTCCGTATGTATAGATTCTTCACAAAAATATGAATAACCGAGACAAACTCATGCAAACCATATGCATGTCAGCAAATGGTGGGTGTACTGCTTCAATGAAAACACACTATACTAATGATGCTAAAGAAGCAGTTAAATATATATAATATTAAAAATATCTACTTCCACATGTCAATCGATAATGCATTAACGATGAAACACACACACACACACACACACACACACACACACACACACACACACACACATACATACATACATACACAAACACACACACAGACACACAAACACACACACACGTACACATACCACACATACACACACACACGTACACAGACCACACATACACACACACACACGTACACACACCACACATACACACACTCACGTACACACCACACACATACACACACACACAAACACACACACACACGTACACACACCATACATACACACACACACATACACACACCACACACACACACACACGTACACACACCACACACACGTACACACACCACACATACACACACACACACACACGTACACACACCACACACACACGTACACACACACATACACACACACGCACACACACGCACACACGTACACACACACACCGCGCGCGCGCACGCGCGCGCACACACACACACACACACACACGTACACACACCACACATGCACACACGCGGTTGTTTCACACCAAAGAGATGCATACACACACACACACACAACACACACACACACACACACACACACACACACACACTCACTCACACATACACACCACACATACACACACACACACGCACACACACACACACACACACACACACACACACACACACACACACACACACACACACACACACACACACACACCACACACGTACACACACAAACACACAGACACACACACACACACACACACGCGCGCGCGCGCTCATAATATATACATACATACCTACACCCGCACAACACACACATACTCACATACACACACCACACATGTCAATCGATAATGCATTAATCTGCAACGACTTATTGACTACTCTCGACTCTAACAACGTATCACTTTTGACTCTCTTGGACCTATCTGCTGCCTTTGACACTATTGACCACTCTATTCTTCTCTCCCGTCTACATCACTCTTTTGGGCTCCATGATACTGTCTTGAACTGGTTTCATTCTTACATCACCAATCGTCTGCAAGTAGTTTCTGTCAATGGTCTTTCTTCTAATCCTTCCTGTCTGACTTACGGAGTGCCACAAGGATCTGTTCTGGGCCCCCTACTTTTCATTCTCTACACCTACCCTGTCTCCTCTATTGTCCATGAACACCTGCTTCAGCATCATTCTTTCTCGGATGACAATCAGTTGTATGTCTCTGGGCCTCTCCCTGACCTTCCCATCATGATCCAGAAAACCCAATCTTGTGTAGCTGACCTGAAGGATTGGATGACTGAAAACAAACTGAAATTAAATGAAGAGAAATCCGAATTGATCTTGATCACCCCACCCAAACTCCAAAATCACCCCTCTCTTCCAACCTCTGTCACACTTGTTGACTCATCTATCCCTCTCTCCCATTTTGCCCGTAACCTTGGTGTAACTCTTGGTCAAACCCTGTCCTTCCACCAGCATGTGAGCAACGTCTGTCGGACTTGTTTTCTTGAACTCCGCCGAATTGCTTCTATCCGCCACCTCCTCTCAGAAGACACGACAAAGGCTCTTGTCTGTGCATTTGTTCTATCCCGTCTCGATTACTGTAATGCTCTTTTTTCTGGTTCCCCCTCTCATCTCATTAACAAACTTCAGAAAGTTCAAAATCATGCTGCCCGTCTCATCTTCCGCTCTTCAAAATTTAACCATGTTACGCCATTGCTCTGTTCTCTCCACTGGCTCCCTGTTCAGCAAAGAATATCCTACAAGATTGCCTGCCTCTGCTTCAAATCTATTGAGTCTTCCTGTCCTGAGTATCTCACCCATCTGTTACATCTCTACACGCCATCTCGAGCTTTGCGGTCCTCATCTGATACCCGTCTCTATAGTATCCCCATAGTCCGCACTAAAAGGTTTGGGCAGCGTTCTTTTTCCTATCAAGCTCCAACCATCTGGAATCAGTTACCTCGCTCTCTTAGATACTCACCCTCTCTGTCCACATTCAAACGCTCCCTCAAAACTCACCTGTTTCCCAAAACTGGTAATCTCTGCCCCCTTCCCCCCATGTAATGTAATGGTGACATTATAGTGTCTTAGTGTCAATGTGTCATTGTATTTGCATGTCATGCTGTGTGTGTGTTTGTGTGTGTGTGTTTGTGTGTGTGTGGGTGCTTCTGTGGGCGTGTGTGTGTGTGCTTGTGATTCTGGTTATATGTTTTGCCATTGTAAACGCCTAGGGCATTAATTTGATTAGGCGTACTAAATGTTCATAATAATAATAATAATAATAATACACGCAGAGTATAGTTGAAGATGTGTCTAAAGGTATGTCATTATACAGTTGTGTAAAGACATGTACAGATATGACAGAATGCACTTCACTGCGGGCTGGCTGACACTTTTGATGTTTTGAGTCAAGATCTCATTTGCTGAGTTCAATCCCTACCAGCAACATAAACATTCTGTTTGCTGTCCATCTTAATGCTTCAGTCATATTGGCGGTGTCAGTGTTTCATACTCATAGGTGCCGTCCTCTCCTCCATCTCAGCTACTTGCCAGTGTATTGTGCTTTGCGTAAGATCGAGGACTTTGCCAGACAATCGCTGGCAAATGTGGATGGAGCATGCATGGAATCGTCCCTGTGCGATAACAAACTTCATATTTCATGTTGTACCATAATAACTCGACTACCTGATATTCTATGTATTTCTTTGCTGTTTTTTGTTTTTGACTGTTTTTTTGCTGCTGTTGTTGTTGTTTTTTTGTGTGTGTATTTCTTCTCTGTGTCACCAGACAATACCTTAAATGTCGTAGTTGATATCTACTTTGTGTTTCGGATGCCGGAATGTATGAATGGGTTTCATCCCTAGTCGTCCTTTCCATAGATTGTTACATATCGACTTGAGGAGATTTGTGTCGTTTGTGTGTGCGAGCATCTGTGAGCGTGAGCACGCATGAGCAAGAGAGATATTTATAAGCATTTCATTACTTAAAGATATGAGTATTAGGTCCTACTGGACTTGTCAACAGCGAGATTGAGAATGAGAGAGAGAGAGAGAGAGAGAGAGAGAGAGAGAGAGAGAGAGGAGAGAGAGAGAGAGAGAGAGAGAGAGAGAGAGAGAGAGAGAGAGAGAGAGAGAGAGAGAGAGAGAGAGAGAGAGAGAGAGAGAGAGAGAGAGAGAGAGAGAGAGAGAGGGCAAGTCGGCTATGATTTCACAACTGTGTATATAGCTGGTCCAACTGCAGACTACAGATCTCATCGAATAAGAGCTGGCCTGTATTACTGTGACCAAAATCATATTTGTTCAGAATAGAATCGAACGAGCACAGGACGGGGCTTGGTACTGCCTGTCTGACCTGCCTGATGGGCCACGTCAATATCATTCGGCTTGGTCTGGATATCAAACAGCTTCACAAAAGACTTTACAAACTTTCTTCCTCTGGAACTCAAACACTCCGATGTTCCAGCGGCGGGAGTAGTGCTGGGCATCATTCTGCTCCCGTTCGCACTGCTTAATTGTTAAGTCTTGTTGTTTGAAAACATTGTGCAATGTCTCGTTACTTTTTTCAATTTAGACAGTTCGTGCTCACTATTTTCTTTTTGAGTCTCTTGTGTGAACACCAGTCCTTCTAAGGACTGGATTGTCCCTGTGAATGTGTTGCTAGAGCTTCTTTCATTTGCTTTATGTCCTCTTTCGTAGCGAATTCATTAATGCACTGTAAGCATTGTAATCGTTTATGTATTGCATCAATGGGAGCTTGGGTATCCATATCTGATTTTTTTCCACTGTAATTACAATTTGATTTTTTTTATATCTTGCTTCATATTGTCATTCAGCTTGGAATAACTTGCGTCACATTCATCTGAAGTTTATGGTCGATTCTTTTTCATTTCCCGATTTAGAAACTAAGTCATCTGAGTTACTTATAATAAATGAGTAAACTGAGCATTGTCAAAGAAACGCATCGACACATCTATACAATGCAAAGCGCTGAGCGCTGGTAACACATGCACACACACACACACACAAGCTTATCACTCACCTCTCACCTCTCCCTCGCCGGGATCGGCGGTAGGAGCCACGCTCGACATCAGAAGTTTTCTCCACAGACACACCCAGACACACCCAGACACACACCAGACACCCCCACACCCAGACCCCTCCGCCCACACCCCCACACCCCTCATTAATTCAAATGAAAACAGAAATTGTCGATAGACGTCTGAAAGGGTTTTAACAAAGATTGTTTGTCATAGTTAGAACTGACATGGAAATACTCAGTGCCAAATTAAAAGCGTGCCAAAAGTGCCAAATTAAAAGCGTGCCAAAAGTGCCAAATTAAAAGCGTGCCAAAATTGTAAGTCGTCGATTTCACAACTAATGAGAACAAAAATATTATTATTAGATTCGATAGTTTATCATCTGAGTTATGCAAAGACAAAACAAGACCTAGCGCTTTTTAGCTAAATGATTTAAATTGTCCACTACCTATGTGACGCTGATCTGGAAGGTGAAATCTAGAAGCTGTTTTATTGTGCGTGTCTAAATGAATCGAAAAACGTACACACCGTCTCATCATACCCAACATCCTTCTGATAACTTTCTAAAATAGACATACAAAATGACAACAGGTTCCATAGTTTAGATGACAACATTTCTCAGTTCTTTGCTGGCTTGTAAACTAGAGGAATATACTTTTACGAATAAAGAAGGAACAGATGAACCCAAACATGTAAACACAACAATGACAGACAGGCTGTATAATTTAGAAAGCAAGTTGGAGTCTTCAGACAAAGATGACAAGGTGTGTAATATTTTGTTCATTAATGTACGATGAGTACATCTGCGAAGACGACCAATCAACTTTCCAAATTATGACCGACATTTTGAGCATGTAGCCATGGAAACAATCTCCTCCCCATCTTGATACCGTTCTGCTAGCTGGACCGACAAAACAGCGGTGCTTTGTAAAAACAAGAATTAAGAGACAGTTTGAGGGAAAGTGTATGAATGTTCCGTCTAATCTCACGTTGCACCAGAAAGAGATGGTCTTCCAACGTGGGCCTTGTAAAGGTGCTTGCATCCATGATGGAAAACTGCGTGTGAGGGACAGACACATATTCTGCAAAATGAATTTAATAATAATAATTTCACTGATGTAATGCAAACAGTCCATGTCAAAAGTATGATCGTTACTCTTTACAGGAATAAAACAAATAAGGCGCGTGTACGTGCACACATAGGCACATGACGCTGAGCTAGGGTACACTAAACCTACCAGGTGTGTGACCTTTGTCATCCCGTATCTCTTTCTCTCTAAACACACACACACACACACGCACGCACAAACATACACACATACCGTCTAATATCACTCATAGTGAAAAGACGTTAAATCAAAGAACGAACGAACACATACATACACACACACACACGCACACACACACACACTCTCTCTCTGTCTCACACACATATACACACACACACACACTCTCTCTCTTTCTCTCTGAACACACACACACACACACACGCACTCACACACACACACACACACACACACACACACACACACACACACACACACACACACACGTACAAGCAAACACACGTACAAACACACACACTTACACCCACGCATACGTATATGTAAATTACTTTCTTTGATTAAGAAAGTCGCTTGGACTTAGCATGATGAAATAAGAGCAGTCGATTGATGAAGGTACGTACTTTTCCTGAATTATTTTCATTAGTATCAATCTATGATTAGCCAATTCACTGCATGTGAACGTTTAAAGTACTCATGCACCCGTGACCAGCTGATGACACTGGCTGTCCGGTGCATTTGAACCTTGAACCCGAACTCGTCAGGCATTTAAAAACTCTGAACACTGGCCATAATCTTCACCGCCACAGATCTTGTCGTGGTGGCAAAAGGAAAATCTGTGCTAAATCCACTTCAGACAACCCCTTTTCTCCTTTACTGATGTCGTCAACACGCGGATCTCCATCTCTATCTCCATTCTCTCCGACTGCACCCATCCAGCGATGTGATTTTTCATCCGCATCACGTGACCTTTCTCCATCTTTTGACTGTTTCACAGTGTGTTTGTGTAATGCCCAGTCTGTCCTCATAATAAAACCGATTGTATTGCTGATTATGTATTTGAAAATAATTTTGACCTGGTTTTTATAACAGAAACTTGGTTGAAAATTCATAGTCATGAACACAAGATAAAACAGCTCACTCCACCTGGCTATAAACTAAATTGATTCCTTCCCACGCCCTTCTCTAGGTGGTGGTCTTGCAGTCCTGTACAGATGTCATACACTCATCTCTATCATTCAGCCAAGCCCTCCCTTTTCCACATTTGTCTTTTGAAGCTCTGGAAATCATTGCCAACACCTCTGGTCAGACTGTCACCTTTTCCTGTCTCTATCGCCCATCTCCTAGCAGCACTAACAATCTGACTGATTTGTATGTTTCATCCTGAATTTGAATCTGTCCTTGATTTTTATTCACTTAGCCAAGATAAATTAATCGATTGTTTTAGGTGACTTTAATTTTCATTTTGACAATCGAACTTCTCACACCAAGCACCTATACCTTTCACTGTCCAACTGCTCTTTTTCTCAGCTTGTATGAAGGACCACATCACTGATTGAATATTGGCATGTGATTCTGATCAACTGCTTTCTTCAACATCAGTGAACGAAAGAACTTTCTAATGATCATTTTGCTGTCCTTGCCTCTCTAAATCTAATAAAAACTCCCAGAAATAATCGTCTAGTCACTCGCCGCAACCTTAATGTCTATCGATCTTAACGCCTTCACTTCTGAAGCGACCGATTTACTGTCACAAGTCAGTGACTTCACTGATCTTGCTATTTTATATACATCGATTCTCCGCCATTTGCTTGACAAACATACCCCTCCCTCCACCCGTGTTTTGCCCGACCGTCCATGTGCGCCTTGGTACACACCTCAACTATACGAAACAAAGCGAGAATGTCGGAGGGCCGAGCGCCAGTGGCGGTCTTCTAAACTAGAAGTACACCGTCAGATCTATCAGTCCATACGCACCAAGATAACCGAGCTGCTCTCTAAAGCGAAAACGAATTACTTTTCCTCACACATTACTGAAGCTAAAACACAAAAATTCTGTTCTCCGCTATGTCTAATTTATTTGGCACTGAGAAATCTACTCCACTGCCAACAGATATCAGTCCAGATGATCTCCCTTCTGCTGTTTCCACATTTTTCTCCACCAAGATTTCCGGTTTATGTACCAAACTTGACTCATCTCCCTTTCACCCAATACTCCCAGATCCTCCATTTACTGGCACTCATCTCCTCTCTTTCCACCCAGTTTCTGAGACCGAGATCTTAACGATCCTCACAGAAATGTGTTTCAAATCTTGTGAACTCAACCCCATTCCGGCCTCCCTCTTTTCACACATGTACTTGCAACTTCTTCCATCAATCACCTCCATCGTCAATTCTTCTCTGGTTTTCCCTTCTGTTTTCCAAATTGCTCTCGTCCGACCACTTCTCAGGAAAAGTAATCTTGATCATACTGAACTTAAAAATTATAGACCTGCGTCAAATCTATTTATCTCTAAGCTCCTTGAAAAAGTGGCGCTAAAACAACTAATGAGCATATCTCCTTAAATCATCTCCACCATCCTTACCAGTCTGCATATCAAACAAACCACAGAACAGAAAGAGCTCTTGTTCACATAGTCAACGAACATCTTCTTGCTTCTGATACTGATAAAATTTCTCTCCTAATACTCCTCGATCTGTTTGCTGCCTTTGATCATCGCTTCCTTCTCTTTCGTCTTCAACACACTTTTGGAATTCATGGTACTGGCCTTTCTTGGTTCTCCTCCTATCTGTCTGATCGCTTTTAGTCAGTTGTCAACAGAAATCATTCTGAGCCTGTTCGGTTTTCTTGCAGAGTTCCTCAGGGATGTGCGTTAGGGTCTGTCCTGTTCACCCTTTATACTTCACCCCTAACCAACATCATCAACCAGCATGGCATGACACATCATTTTTATGCAGATGATTCACAACTACAGAATAGCACCATCCCTAAAAGTATCACGTTCCTTATCTCAGAGGCATCCCGCTGCTATGTTGATATCCAGAACTGGGTGACACAAATAAAAACTACAGTTAAATGGTGATAAACCAAAGCCATGCTTGTTGGTACCAAACATAAACTTGCCTCTATCACACTGAATATTATCCAGCTAGGTGACAATATCGTCCCATTCTCTGATTATGTCAATAATCTGCGCGTGACCTTGGACAATACCCTTTCTAAGCAGGAATTTCTGACCCAGTCCTGCCAGTCATGCTACTATCTTTGTTTGAATGTAAATTATGATGTATGATATGCGAATAGTTTATAATTTATGAGGTAATTTTGATTGTCAAGGTGTTAATGCTGTAATACTGAAGTTATAATGTTTTTCCTGTATATGGATTAGAATTTTTCTGTTTTTATCTTCATTCAAAATATTGATTATAATTTTATGTACAACTATTGCATGCATAAACACACACACACGCATGCAAACGTAGCACACGCACACTCACACACACACACCACACACACACACACACACACACACACACACACACACACACACACACACACACACCACACACACACACACACACACACACACACATTCTTACAAACACACACGCGCACAGCAAACGCACACACACACGTACACACACACACACACACGTACGCAAGCACACACACGCAGCAATATATAAACACAGTATGCCTCCTTATTCATATGAAAAATCTGTTAATCTTTCTTCATTACATAAGTCAGTGTTTAAATCTTAATATTCTGTGGTTTCTTATGTGTCTTCTTACTTGTATAGCTTTAATGTTTGTTGTTATCTTATTGTGTATGTAATTGTGAACATTTTTTATCACCTTTTGCCTTTCTTGCGAAATGTACAGCGCTGGTGAGCATGTTTTTATATGGAATATGCGCTATACAAATAAACATTATTATTATTATTATTATTATTACTATTAGATGTGACGCATTGGTTACATTCGAAGGTATCTTTCAACTGAGGTTGCATCTAAGCTTGTGACATCCCTCATTTTGTCTCGTCTTGATTACTGTAATGCTGTCCTTACTGGACTACCATCTTCTTCTTTCCTGTGTCTGCAACGCATACAAAACAGCTACTCGTCTTGTCCTCAAAAGAAAAAAGTTTGATCATATCAGTCCTTTCCTTCTCTCTCTGCACTGGTTGCCTGTCTTAAAAAAAAATTGAATATATCTGGATATCTTTTGTTACAAATCTATTCATCAGTCTGCTCCATCATATCTTTGCCACAACATCAACATTTACACGCCAACTCGCAGCATGCGCTCAGTTTCAGACACTTTCCCTTCAAGTCCCTAGATTAAATTATCAAGTGTTGGCCAGCGTTCTTTTGCTGTCTCAAGACCGTCAGCCTGGAATAGACTTCCGCTCTGCCTTCGCCTGACACCTAGACTTTCTGTTTTTAAATCTAGTTTAAAAACACACCTCTTTCCCCAATGAATTCTACTACTTCTTTCCCTCAGTCTGTGTATTAAATATTTTAAGGTATTCTTCGTCAATTGTATGCGTCTGCCTGGTGCGTGACTGCGCTTTGATTTCAATTGTCAAGATTTGGCGCGGTATGAAATACTGTAATTATTATTGTTATTTAATCTCTGATAGAAATCATGGGCCAGAACATCAGCGAAGACCCCAGAATCAGCACCGACGATTACGCTGTGCAAGTGGTAAATGATTTCACCTATTTCAGGATTGACAGTCTCCAGCAACCTGTCCCAAACACAAAAAACAATAGGGAAAAAAAGCTGCCGCAGTTATGGCGAAGCAGTGCAAAAAAAAAAGTGAGCAAACAACAAGCTTTCCACAGCCACCAAGATGTCAGTGTACAGAACGAACAGAGCCCACAGACTGACAATCCATCTCTAGGCAGCGACAGTCTGACAATCTACATGTATGTGCACCAAAAGCACCACCTAAATAGCTTCCACCCGTGGTGCTTGTGTCGGATCCTGGGCATTTCCTGGAAGGACTGTGTGCCACACAAGGACGTCCTGCACCAGGCAAGCATTCCCGGCATGTGTGCCCTCCTCACACACCGATGGCTGGCCAGACAACATCTGCCGAATGCAGGATGGCCATATCCCAAAAGATATCCTGTGTGAAGAGCTTGCCGCAGATCCTGGCCCAAAGGGTGCTCTCTACTGTGATACAGAGACGTCTGGAAAGGTGACCCGAAGTCTACACATAAGTGAGGATACTTGGGGAGAGAGCTACAAATCACTGTGTCTGGTGACAGGCTGTACAGTTACCGCCCCAGCAGAGAAGAAACGTACTCAACTGAAAAGAGAGAACGAAACCTGCAGCAGCTATCACCTAGCAACAGCCATCGGCCTTAATATGGAGTGGCTATGACAAGGACTGCCAATGTAGAATAGGCCTGTTCAGCCACAGCCCACACCCTTCTACAGCCAGCTGAGTTCTCAAGTGGGCACATCCATTTTCTCATAAGATAACTAGATTCATCATATATATTGGAGACAGCAAGACAGCGAGTGAAAGAGAAAGTGAGTGACAGAGGAGAGTGGAAAAAGAGAGAGCAAGAGAGAATATGTTGGAACAGTGTGTGTGTGTGTGTGTGTGTGTGTGTGTGTGCGTGCGTGCGTGCGTGCGTGCGTGCGCGCGTGTGTGTGTGTGTGTGTGTGTGAAGGAGAGGATAACAACGTGGATCAAGGGTCACATGCCTAACAGGCTGAGTGTACCCTAACTCAGCATCTTGTGTGTGTGTGCATGTGTGTGTATGTATGTGTGTGTGCGTGTGTGTATGTGTGTGTGTATGCGTGCGCAGTTTGTTTTATTCCTGTAATGATGATGATGATGATGATGATGATGATGATAATAACAATAATAATAATAATAATGATAAATGCCGATCTCCTTCATAGGAGTATGTTAATGTTTTGTGGCATATGATGATGTGCTTTTAGTCATAGATTTTGCAAGCACAATACAAATACGGTCAAAAAGCATTATAACATACATACATCAGCTGTATATATTTTTGAAACAATCAGCATATTGTTTTTATTTAGTTGTTTTGTTTATATACGTATATATATATATATATATATATATATATATATATATATATATATATATATATATGTATGTATGTATTTTTGTGATCGTTAACGTACTGTTTTTATGTAATTTCATTTGTGTATTCATTTATAACTTATGCATCTGTTTATTCTTTATTTATCTAATTATCACACACTCACACACACACAGACACACACACAGGCACACACACACACACACACACACACCACACACACACACACACAGAGGCACGTGCACACACACACACGCACACACACAAACACACACACCACATACACACAAACACACACACAGATATGCATACACTCCTCTTCCACACAAAGACAATATCACACATAAGCACATTCATATACACACACAGAAACAAGCACAGATATTGACGCCACTGAAATGGGGGTGGACTTTAAGACAAAGGACTTAAGGAACAATGCAGATGAGTAAAGCTTTTGTAGCTGATGTCGTTTACAACATCAAAGTGATTTCACTTTCACCCCTTACAACTTTTGTCTTAAACAAAAAAACACAGAAAGGAGTGAACTGAAAGTGGCCCGCCCCTTGATCAATCAACAGATCCTGCTTGTTGACAGTCCAAAGCAGGGATAGTGTTCTTACATTTGCAAGTCATCCTCTGCTTGTTCAATAGCAAAAAGTGTGTAGCATTGTTGAATTTCTTGGCTTTTACAGTCATTCATAAGTGTGGGGTTGTGGTGTTGTGTGTGTGTGTGTGTGTGTGTGTGTGTGTGTGTGTGTGTGTGTGGTGTGTGTGTGGTGTGTGTGTGTGTGTGTGGTGGTGTGTGTGTGTGTGCTGTGTGTGTGTGTGTGTGTGTGTTGTGTGTGTTGGTGTGTGTGTGTGCTTGGTGTGTGTGTGTGTGTGTGTGTGTGTGGTGTGTGTGGGGTGTGTGTGTGTGTGTGTGTGTGTGTGTGTGTGTGTGTGTGTGTGTGTGTGGGTGTGGATGGGTGCGTGTGTATATGTGTGTGTGTGTATATGTGTCTGTTAGTGTGTCTGTGTATGCATCTGTGTGTAAGTTAGCTCAAATCAGTCAAATTCGAATAGTTTTTATAAAAGTTAATCAAAACATTACCAGTACATGCGTGTGTGTGCCTGCGTATGTGTGAATGTGTTTGTACATGTGTGAGTGCGTGCGCGTGTGGGTGTGTATCAAATCCCGCTCTACATTGTATGTTGTGGCTAGATTTTAATAAAACAATTGAATTTCAATGGAAATTGGGACCAGTGTAAACTAATTTTCAATAGAAATAGCCAACATTTGAAGAGTGATGAAGCCTAATAAGGAAAGATAATAAAAGATTAAAATATTGTTGAATTTGGGACAAATTCTCTTGGTTTAAAAGGCATGGGCATTTGTCAAGTTCACCTTGCCATACACAGTGTTAAATTAATGAAGACATGTTTATTATAACCACTTTGACCGATCTTTCTTTTCATAGGCTGATGTAGCTGCCATTTTCTGCATGACTGCTGTCCCAGGCCAACATTTCATGTCTCAAACACACCTGGAAACCCACTGAAGCAGAGGTGACCATGGCGGCCACAGAATCTAGAACAGTTATAGACAATGATGTGATCGACAGTCCGGTCCTTTTTATCTTTTGTATTATTTTGCTTGGACTTGTCAACGTTTAAACCATCTTCCTCATTATTGTCAGCATCATAACCATTATCATTATCATATTAATTATGCTAATATTACTGTTATTCCAGGATCTCGGCCTACAGGGCGCCCACTACTGTGACCTGGGGACGTTTGGAACTGAGACCTGTTAATATCATTGTGGACACCTGGGAAGAAACGGGTACACATGGCATGCATCGTCACTGCAGAGGAGAAACAAAATTGACTGTAGTTGGACGAAAAAGAGAGCAGAAAAGCTGCGGCAGCAACAATCCCACCATAGCCATCAGCTGTGCCAAGGACTGCCGCTACAGACTTGGCCTGTTCAACCACAGCCGACGCTGTTGCACATCTAGTTGAGTCCTTCCCCAGGCACGTCTATTGTGTAATCAGGCAGACGTTGCTATCATTACTTTTATTGCGTCATGAGATGGGGGCAAGAACCTTCATTGTACGTCGTGGATGTGTACATGCCCAGACTTCCATTCATTTGAACATAACTGTCAGTTTTTATGATATGACTTGAAATTTAATCACTTTGTCAATGAAACATCTGTGGATTTGTTTGGCAAAAGGCGGCTGTAGCATCATAAAAGATAAACAGAAGTGTCACTGATTTAGGCAATGTTTTCCGTTTAGCTGGTTGGGTTCTGGTTTTTTTTTTTTTTTTTTTTTTTTTGGAGAGGTGAAAAATGTTTGTTTTTGTTTTGTTTTGCTTTGTTTTTTGTTTGTTTGTTCGGGGGGAAGGGGTGAGTTTGAACTCCCTGACTCAAAATGGTGAATAAAATCTGCAGAAGCAATTCAGTTATTTTTGTTGTAAAACACTACATACGTTCTCCCTCTCTCTCTCTCTCTCTCTCACACACACACACACACCACAGAGAGAGAGAGAGAGAGAGAGAGAGAGAGAGAGAGAGAGAGAGAGAGAGAGGAGAGAGAGAGAGAGAGAGAGAGGTGCCATAAGTGTCAAAATCAGCAGTTTTTGAGGGAGGTGTCTAAATATGACTTTTTCAGAATCTTCTGACATTTTTGAAAAATTCATTTTGGCAGTTGTGACTGTCTGTCCTGGATTACGTCAAGTTTTATTTCAAATGAAGCAAAAACCTTTGATTGAATTCTGCTCAGCTGTTTTGATTCAACAAATTTGAACTTTCGCTTAGTCTTTGCACACGCATGAATAATCAAAACCGTTTTCACGGAAATGGTCAAGCTTTATATTTAAACTACTTTTATTCTGTAAAGTCATGATAACATTTGTGTAAACAACACATTAAAATAATAAAGTAAACACACATACTTTTTACGATTTTAGATGCGCCCTGAGTACGACTCGTAAATAAGAAAGTTTAAATGGCATTGCCATGATTTCAACGTCACAACAACATTGCTGAATGTTTCAGTTTTGTGGACAATGGTGGCAGAATGGTTCAGATGTTCGATGGCAATATCTAAACTTGTTGTTCCAGGGTTCGTTTCCCATTAGGGCTTCGACTTTTCTGCAAGTTCGACCAGAAAATCGAACTGAACGTCTAGTTCTTTCGAAGGGGACGACAAAACGATTCAGACCCATGTGTCTTCTAGCATGGCCTGTGAACGCTCAAAGATCCCACGCACACACACAGACAGAGAGAGAGAGAGAGAGAGAGAGAGAGAGAGAGAGAGAGAGAGAGAGAGAGAGAGAGAGAGAGAGAGAGGACAGACAGACAGACAGAGAGAGAGTGAGAGAGAAAGACAATGTGAATAACAATGGGAAGGAGAAAGACAAGAGAAAAAGAGAGAATATTTTGGAACAGT
>JAPXFY010000024.1:41198999-41201499 GCA_030674185.1 Monoplex corrugatus
ACTTAACATCCAAACCATCATGAGAAACCTAGAAGAATGACCTGTATTGAAGGCTGAAGGAAAATTGACAAACAACATTCGTTACGCGGATGACACCGTAGTAATTGCAGAAAATGAAAGGAACCTACAAAACCTTGTGAATATAATAGAAATAGAATGCAAAAACAAAGGGTTGGAGCTAAATAAAAGAAGACTGAAGTCATGGTAATCAGTAAAAATCATGAAATCCCCTCATGCAAAATAATAGCAAACGGTACAACTTTGAGACAGGTTGAAAAATTTAAACACCTGGGAACGGTCATCTTCACCACACACGGCAGACACACATCGGAAGTAGCCAGCAGAATCGGACAAGCCAAAACAGCATTCAAGAAGATGAAAAGCGTTCTTACCAACAAATGCCTATCGGTTAACATCAGGAAGAGAGTTCTTGAATGTTATCCAGAACCGATAATGTTGTATGGTTGTGAGGCGTGGACAGTCAACATGCAAAGCCAGAACAAGATTGAGGCAGCCGAGATGTGGTTTCAAAGAAGAATGCTGAGAGTTCCATGGACAGCAGAGAAAACAAACGAGACAGAATTGATGGAGACACAAGAAGCTCACTGATAAGGAAGATCAGGAAAAGACAGGCAACATTATAGGCCATTTTATGAGAAAAGGTGAGTTAGAGCACCTGGTCACAACAAGAAAGCTGGAGGGAAAGAGAATCAGGTAGACCAGGGAGACAATGTTGGACGGACTTGCAGGATGGCTGAGGACAGAGAGGGTGCAAGATGTGCTTGCGGCAACTAGGAATAGATACATATGGAAGGCCGTGATCGCCAACGCCATGCAGCAGGGCACATGAATAGTAATAATAATAAATCTTGATACAAGAATCCAACCAAAGCGCACACTCTCATCAATGAACCAGGGCACAAAGCACACGCAAACTGGAAGGGGAGGACAGGAGGGCAATAGCGCAAAAGAGTGAACACGTACAGGGGAAAATCACTGATGAGTAAAAATGTATGTCTTCAAGCCAGGCTTGAAGGAAGACGGAGTTTGTAACTGTCGACTAGACGGTGGGGAAGATCGTTCCAATTGTGTGGACCAGACACAAAAATAGAACGGTGACCGACTATGTACGTTTTCATGAAGGAATTTGTAGACAACTAGTATCGGAAGCTGAACGGAGAGGTCTAGGCAGGGGTGTACATTGGAGGTGGTCACGAAGATAAACAGGTGCAGTACCATTGATACACTTGTAGCATGATGTGTTGATGTACTTTGAAATTCTTTGAGAAATGGGCAAGGCAGTGGAGAAAGTGAAGCAAGGGAGTGACATGATCATGTCACAGGGCCGCAGACTTCTGAGTACGTTGGAGGCATGCAACAGAAGAAGTGCGCAAGCCAGGCAGCAGAGTTACAATAATTGATGCGACACGAGATCAGAGAAGTCGCAAGTTCAGATGTCGCAGAAGTTGAAAGATAACAGCGAATAGAAGTGAAACGACGCGGTTGACAGTAAAAAGATTGACAGCTTTGGCTAGTGAAGTTTTGCATAAAGAGTTGAGGATCAAGAACAACGCCAAGGTTCTGGACTGCTTCTGAGAGTACAACAGTGTTGTCACGTTGTTGGATATAACAAACTTTTACGGTGGCAAGCTTGCGCTTTGTGCCAGTGAGTATTATTTAAGAGTTATCTCCATTTAAGTGTAGCTTGTTCTATATCATCCGATTCTGGTTCTTGACATAGCAGTCAGAGGCTTCGGAAAGAAAAACAAAGATTTTTACAGGAAATGCACTGTTGTAGAGATGGGAGTCATCAGCATAAACATTATATTTGGTGTTGTGCCAACTGACTTATGAAATATGACAATCAAAACCCTTAAACAAAGCGTATGTTCGTTTTACATAGAAGTGTTGCAATTAGCCTATAGAAACATGAAACAATTTCTGGAAATTCGAGGAAGCACTTTAAACAAATCCTGTTTGGAGCTGCTCATCATCATCATCAGGTGCCCTGCCGCATGGCGTTGGCGACCATGGACTTCCAACCATCTCTATCTCTCGTTGCCCCCAGCATCTCCCCTACCCTCTTCATCCCCAGCCATTATGCAAGTCCGTCCAACATTCTCTCCCTGGGTCTACCTGGTGCTCTCTTTCCCTCCAGCTTTCCCGTTGTGACCAGGTGCTCCAAATCCCCCTTCCTCATAAAATGGCCTATAAATGTTGCTTGTCTTTTCCTAATCTTCCTTATGAGTGATCTATTTGTGTCTGCCTCCATCAAGACTGTCTAGTTTGTTTTCTTTGCTGTCCATGGAACTATCAACATTCTTCTGAGAAACCACATCTTGGCTGCCTCGATCCCGCTCTGGTTTTGCTTGCTGACTGTCCACGCCTCGCATCCGTACAACAGTATTGGTTCTATATAACATTCAAGGACTCTCTTTCTGATGTTAATTGACAGGCATTTGTTGGTAAGAATGCTTGTCATCTTCTTGAATGCTGTTTT
>JAPXFY010000024.1:41203999-41216499 GCA_030674185.1 Monoplex corrugatus
GATTTTTTCAAGGTCATCGGTATTGTTGTCATCCTCTACATGACAAATAGAAAAATGTCAGTATAGCTTGGCCATTCTTTGTTTTCAAGTTGGCACCAATCAAACACATCCTCACTGAAAACGCCTCAAAAGCCCATGTCTGCAATTTTGTTCTTTCTCACTTGGATTATTGCAGTGACATGCTTCCTGGATCTCCAAAGTACCTCACTGAAAAACTCCAAAAAATTCTGAACAATGCTGCTCGCCTTCTCTGCCACTCTTAGACTTTTGCCCTAGCTTTCTTTCATAGCGAAATAGATTAGAAGACTTGTTCTCTGTATTTTAAAATCATAGAACACGCTGCTCCTTTTTACCTCTCTGACCTACGTCTGTACATTTCCTCCAGTCAGCTTCGCTCTTCATGTGAGATGATCGCTTTTGTAAGAACAAAAACGTAGGGCAGGCACGCTCTTTCCCATCAATATTCCTACGCCATGATGGCGGACTAACAAGTGAACATTTGAGAAGGGGAATCGACTGGAATGGAAATGACAAGATCGAAGCGTTGTCTCATCAGGGACAAAACTTGAAGTTCAATCTGCGACTCGGCGAAGACCGAACCCAGCACAGATAATTAATGACCGTGATACAGGTGAGTAGAGATCCAATGACCGTGATACAGGTGAGTAGAGATCCAATGACCGTGATACAGGTGAGTAGAGATCCAATGATCGTGATACAGGTGAGTAGAGATCCAATGACCGTGATACAGGTGAGTAGAGATCCAATGACCGTGATACAGGTGAGTAGAAGATCCAATGACCGTGATACAGGTGAGTAGAGATCCAATGACCGTGATACAGGAGTAGAGATCCAATGACCATGATACAGGTGAGTAGAGATCCAATGACCGTGATACAGGTGAGTAGAGATCCATTCGGCAAAGTGTGGATCTAACAGTCTCCAGCAATCAGGCACAGGACCCTCAAGCACATTCACCTTTGTCCTGTGGCTGAGGAAATCTCTCGCCAGAGTGCCAGCCATGCTACACACAGACAGAAGGCTGCTTTAAGAAGGCCATTCCATTCTGAGGGAGTTGAACAAAGACACAAGAAGACCATGATACGCACGCCTACTACCGAGTGCCAAACCGATTCCGCAGTCCACGTTGATTTAAACATCGTGTTACCGTTGGACAAATACTCCACCTACGCGAACTGTGCAGTCCAATCGGGGAAAGAAAAGGCATCTTCAGAACAGGGCAGGCAAAAAACAAAAACGAAGAAATCACACAACTTCCAAAGCTACACATGACATCAGATCCTCCAGATAACAGTAAACATTCCAGATCCAGGTCTGGCGTTCTTCCACGAGTTCTAATTATTATTCACTACTCTGTGTTGGATAAGGTGAACAGAAAACGTCTGGGTTCGTCTTACGGCTTCCAGGTGGCGACAAGAAAAATAAACAGCAATCAAGGACTCTCACCCGAACCTGACTTCGTTGTTCTGCATGTAAGAGGTAACAGATGTAAAACATAAAGAGCCTTCAGAATGCAGCACAAAACTAGAAACTTATGTGAAGACAATTATACAAAATTTCCTACAGCCATAATAATACCAAGTCATGTCTCTCCTGCACAGACATCTTAACATCAAGAGTGCTCATGAATGCCATGACAAAATCAGGACTACTCGCCAAACCGCAACGAAGGTCATTTACATCAGCCACGACATCCTGCAAACAATCACATACACCAGCCAGGATTACGTGCGTGCCAGAGGGGCCAGTGTCCTGGCTAGGAACTTGGGCAGGCAAGTATACCAATCATTTGGGAAAAGCTACGGAGAAGACCATCCCAATGACACCACCAACAAGGACTCGGCTTCTATCCTCCGTTTTATTTACTTATTCGATAATCTGTTCATTTATTTATCTATTTATTCATTTGTTTCACCAGACGGCAGATGCACATCAAGAAATAGCCAGCAGAGTCGGCCAAGCCAAAACAGCATTCAAGAAGATGAAAAGCATTCTTACCAACAAATGCCTGTCAATTAACATCAGGAAGAGAGTTCTTGAATGTTATATAGAACCAATACTGTTATACGGTTGTGAGGCGTGGACAGTCAACACGCAAAGCCAGAACAAGATTGATGCAGCCGAGATGTGGTCTCCGAGAAGAATGTTGATAGTTCCATGGACAGCAAAGAAAAGAAACGAGACAATCTTAATGGAGGCAGACACAAGTAGATCATTGATAAGGAAGATTAGGAAAAGACAGGCAACATTTATGGGCCGTTTTATTAGGTAAGGGAATTGGAGCACCGGGTCACAACGGGAAAGCTGAAGGGAAAGAGAGCACCAGGTAGACCCAGAGAGAAGATACTAGACGGACTTGCCGAGTGGCTGAAGACAAAGAGGGTGGAAAAGATGCTTGGGGCAACAAGAGACAGAGACAGATGGAAGTCCGTGATCGCCAACACCATGCGGCAAGGCACCAGATGATGATGATGATGATGTATTTGTTTATCTAATTATTATGTAGTTTGTATCTTTAATCTGTTAAATTCCATAGTTTCCAAATTCACGCTCTGCACTCAGCGCAGATTTTACTGATATGCCGAACATGACATCAGATTTTAATATTCTCCAGTGGAACTGCAGATCATTATCATCATCATGTGCCCTGCCGCATGGCGTTGGCGATCATGGCCATCCATACGAATCTATCCCTTGTCGCTACAAGTACATCTCCCATCCTTTCTGCAAGTCCGTCCAATATTTTCTCCTTGGATCTACCTAGTGCTCTGTTTCTTTCCAGCTTTCCTGTTGTGAATATGTGTTGTAATTTCTCTTGCCTCAAAAATGTCCTCGAGCGAAATGTTGTTTGTCTTTTCCTAATCTTCTTCATTAATGTCCTTTCTGTGTCTCCTCCTTCAAGACTGTCTCGTTTGTTTTCTTTGATGTCCATGGAACTCTTGATATTTTTCTTAGAAATCACATTTCAGCCGCCTCTATGTTGAACTGACTATGCGTGTTGCCTGTCCACGCTCGATATTCGTAAAACAGTATTGGTTCTATATAACACTCAAGGACTATTTTCCTGATGTTAATTGATAGGCATTTGTTGGTAAGAACACTTTTTATTTTGTTGAATGCTGTTTTAGCTCTGGGGATTTTGCTGGCTATTTCTGATGTACATCTGCCATCTGGTTAGATGACTGTTCGTAGACATTTAAGCTTATCAATCTGTCTCGATGTTGTGCCATTTGTTGCTATTTTGCATGAGGGGATTTCCTGTTTTTTTACGACTACCATGACTTCAGTCTTCTTGCTATGTAGCTCCAGCCCTTTATTTTTGCTTTCTGTTTCTATCATATTAGCAAAATTTTGTAGGTCTTTTCCATTTTCTGCAACTTTTCCACCAATCTTTATCCCAGTGAATTTCTTCTAGGTTTCTCATTATAGTTTCACCGTAAAGTAAAAACAAACCTGGTGACAGATCACATACCTACCTAACCCCTCTTTTGATATTTTGGAAAGAACTTATACTGTTTTCTATTCTCATTGCTGCTGTTTCTTCTCATATCCTTTCCAGCAACACTGAGCCTTTCTATTTCGTTGATCAATTCTTCGTAAAAGTCTTGGTATAATCAACAAAGCATAGATATAAATCCTAATTCAACTCGATTGACCTCTCTATGATAGTTCTAAGGATGTATATGGCATTAACAGATCCACATTGTCCTTCTGCTATTTCTGTCTTGATTCTGTTCCTTGTCCTCATCATGATTATTCTTAATAGATCTTTGTTACATGCCTCATCAAGTTGATTATACGATGGAATTCGCATTCTATAGCCCCTTGCTTTCTTTGGAAGTGCAATGAAAATTTATTTTGACATATCTTCAGGGGAGTTTTTGGTATCATAAATTTCATTTAAGAGGATTGTTACTTCTTCAATGCCAAATTCATAAAGCGCCTCAATCATTTTTGTAGTAATATTGTCTGGTCCTGAAGTTTTTCCTGGTTTCATCTTTTTCAACGCTGCTGTATCTTCATCTTTCATTACAGGTGGTCCTTCACCATTCTTTCTTGTAATGCGTTCTTCGTTTCTGTCATCGCCAAACAGGCCTTTAATGTACTCTCCCTGCCTATCTAATGGTTTTGTCTTTTTCCATAATAATATTACCATCTTTAGACTTTAAACAAGTTGATGACATGTCTTCTTCCTCTGGGCAATTTCTTCAATGTTTCTGTGCATACTTTGAGGATCTGTTTTGTGTCAGTTTTCTATTTCTTTGTACTTTGTTTCCAGCAAAGCTTCCTTAGCTTCATGGCACCTATTCCTGATTTCCTAGTGAATCTTTATGTATTCTTCTTCTTTTCCTTTTGCCTTCTTCCATCAAACCTAAAATTTCTTTGCTGTCCAGTTCTTCTTTGCTTTTCTTTCATCTGTAAGGATTTCTTCACAAGCTTCATTTGTCGAATTTCTCAACTTTGTCTATTGTTCACCACTGTCTAACGTCTTCCAGAGGACTGAATTTATTTCGAACATTTACGTTCAAATTTTCACGAGTCATTTCATTTGTCTTTAAGTCCAAGATTTAGTTTGATATTACTTTTGGTTCGTTTTCTTCTCTTTAGTTACAGCCTGAATCTTCCCATTACATGATTGTGGTCATTGTTGCAGTCTGCACTTGGTAATGGTTTTGCTATTAGTAAACAAATTCTAAATCTTTTATAACGAGGATGCAATCAATTTGACTTCTTGTACTGTTTCATGGATTCATCCATATCCATTTTCTTCTGTGAGGTTGCTCAAACCAAGTGTTTCCTATTATGAAATCATTTATTAGTGCCCACTCAACACGTTTCTCGCCCCTTTCATTTTGCGTGCCAAGGCAGATCAGTCCATTCAAACGTGGCGTTGCTTCAACAGTATTTATCAAAAATTGTCATTGTGTTTTAGCCCTGCAATCTCATAACAATAATTTGCTGAACTATTTTTATCCTCCGTTTTTCCTATGTTTTTATTTTTTTTGGGGGGGGGGGGGGGTTGGTCACATTCTGGTTTTCATTGGGATGACATTTTGGACAAATTAGCTAATTCGGTTCATCAAATGGAAACAACAAAAGGCTCAGTAATCTAGGACTGTCAGCTCATGACATTAGCTCTGTATTAGAAATATCAGTTTATGCTAGTTTCTCAGCTACTCAGAGCCTGATGCCTCACTGCTTCAGGCGCAGCGTCCTTGATCTACAAATTGAGGCTCAACTCTTGGAAGACAAAATAAAAAAAACCCCTCAAAATGTACATGTATGTATCTGTTCAAAGGCATTATCAATTCACCCTCTTTTTTGAATGTCCCATCCTACTATCGTCGTAAAAAAAGTTATTTCAATTTTTCGTGTGCTGACATCAGCGATGTTCTTTGACAAAAACAACGACGTTATCCTGTAGTGCAGCTATTTCTCTAATCCCCTGTCGGCAGATTGTTATGAAATGTTCTTTACTTGTTATATGCTGTTATTTGACACTATTACTTAATTGTTTTAAATTGTTATTCGACTGAAATGTTCCTCTTCTTCCCTTCAAACTCCCGTTTCCCCCACCCACCCACCCTTTCACCCCACCCTTTTTTCTTCTAAAATCACAATTGTGAACAGACATTAAATAAAACATTCCTTCCTTCATTCCCATTAAGACCCTGCCACCTGGTATCAGCTCTTTTGCTCCATGTGACATTCACAGTCCCTGCAGTCTTCTACAGCCTTTTGGAAGACGTTCATTCCCAACATAGTGATATCTTACCAGTTCCAGTTCCCTACCCCCCCGCTCCTCTATCTCTCGCTCTGTGTGCCTGTTGTACTGTTTGTAGCATGCGCATGTTGCAGTCACCACGTGCTGTGGTGATGCTCACGCACTTGAATTTGCGCAGTGTATGTGCTTATGAATGAAGAGTTGGATTTAGTTTGTTTTGAAAGTATGATTTATTGTTGCGTGTTGGAATTAAGTACTTTTGATTGTTGCGTATGTGTGTACCTTTGATGCTGTGGTTTTTGAGTTGTGTTGAACATGTATTCCATATGATGGAGTGTATGATCTGTTACTGGAGTTTGTTTAACGAGGTGCTGTGATATGTACTCTGATTATTTTTGTACTGTTTTGATTGATTATGTATACGCCTAGAGCTATTCTGATTAAGCGACAATGTTCATATCAACAGTAATGATAACATTCATTTTCTCACTTCTTAGCTTCTTTAAATTTCCCTTGTATTCGTACTAGTAGCCTGGTGTGGTGAGTCGTGCGTAATGTGCTGCTTTGTTTATTGTGAGTAGCTGTGTGTGTGCAAATTGTGTGTGGTATTTGCGCGCGCTCGCACGCGCGTGCATGTGTGTGTGTGTGTGTGTGTGTGTGTGTGTGTGTGTGTGTGTGTGTGTGTGTGTGTGTGTGTGTGTGTGTGTGTGTGTGTGTGTGTGTGATAAATATGTCGTTAAAACGATTTTCTTAGCTGTGCCTTGATAGACTTTCATCAAATGTGGCTCAAAAGTGTGGTCCGTTGAGAAATGGCGTCTGCATACTTTGAAAGTTATAGCCGCAAACTGAAAGTCAAACAACCCCCACCCCATCCCCCAACATTACTTCAAATCAGCACTTTTTTTAAAAGATGTCTGAACAGCACTTATCCGAATGGCTTAATTTCCATTTTTACTTTTGTGACAGTCAACCACTGTCCCCTGTTCACGTCAAATTTGGTTCCTATCTGAATTGTTTTCAATGTGACATTCAGATGTACAAAATCTGGATTTTCGGGGTGGAGAACAAAAACTTCGAATCAGTTATTTTTCAACTGATTTTGACTGAACATAAACTGATTTTTAGCAAAATCATTGTACATGCATAAGCATTAAAAAGCCTTAATGATAAAATGGTCAAGCCATATAAAATTGTTTCTTACTTTGTGTGCTTTGATAACATTTGTGTGATCAACAGCAATTAAAAATGAAGTGAACATAGTAACTGGTTTATCATTTTAGCAAGGTTTCGAGTCAGACTCGCGGATGACAAAGCTTAGGTGACTTTGCTTCATCTCAAGGTCAAGGTCAAGGCAAAATTGTTTTATGTTCAAGAACTATGGTGTTTTCGGCATTGTGTTAACAGTCCAACAAAAGATATTCAAAACAATCTTCGTTATGCAGATGACACCGTTCTAATTACAAAAATGAAAAAGAGCTATAAAATCTTGCCAATATAATCGAAATGGAAAGCAGACGTAAAGAGCTAGAGCTAAAAGTTAGAACACTGAAGTCATGGTAATAAGCATTGGTGATCCGGGTCCTATCCGCACCATCGTGGTGCTTCTGGTTAACGTCGGCTTGTGCCTTGGCCGCTGACTTGAGGGAAGCAGGCCTGATGACCACAGGGAAAGACCTGCTGGCCGCTGACTTGAGGGAAGCAGGCCTGATGACCACTAGGGAAAAGACCTGCTGGCCGCTGACTTGAGGGAAGCAGGCCTGATGACCACAGGGAAAGACCTGCTGGCCGCTGACTTGAGGGAAGCAGGCCTGATGACCACAGGGAAAGACCTGCTGGCCGCTGACTTGAGGGAAGCAGGCCTGATGACCACAGGGAAAGACCTGCTGGCTGTTCGCAAAGACGGCAAACTTGGGATCCCGTTCGGGGCGAGTCAGACCTTGCTGAATAGCAAAATGGGTTGTGTCTGGAGCATCATGCCTGGCCATTTTCGCGGCCGTTCAAACAACCCGTATGGTAGACGTAAGGCAACGTCGTGAGCTTCCGAGTGCTAACTGTCGAGACTATAGTAAAGGGAAAGGAGCTGGCAGCTATGCGAGCAAGTGGCAGGGCGGGTTGCCGAAAGAGAGATGAAGACCAGAGTGGAGCAAGAGAGGGGTCTTCCATTCTTTCTTTGTCAAGAGGATGGACTGGACCTGGTTAGTGCGTGTTGTGTGGCTATGTCCCGGGGTTAGTCTTCTCCCCACCTTGCCATTCGGTTTGTAAACAGGGTAACTGATGACTGGGCCCGAATGGGTCATGCAACGCATATACAGCCCCCCCCCCCTTTGCTTGATAAAATGACTATCGAGTAGTGTTAGTAGTTTGGGAGGTGATTGTCTGGAGAGTGGTGAGGTATTGGTGCTCCGGGTCCCGTCTGCACCCTCGTGGACTTTCTTTTGAAAAGATCTGAAGTCATGGTAATAAGTGAAAAAAAAAAGAAAAAAAAGAAACCCCCTCATGTAAATATAACAGTAAACAGCACACCACTGATACAAGTTGATCAGTTTAAATATGTGGGAAAAGTCATCTCACCAGACAGCAGATGCACAGAACAATCCAGCAGAATTGGCCAAACCAAAACAGCATTCCAGAAAATGAAAAGCGTTCTTACCAATAAATGCCTATCAGTTAACATCGGGTAGAGAGTTCTGTATTGTTACATAGAACCAATACTGATGTACATGTATGGATGCGAGACAATCTACAAAGGCAGCTGAATTGTGGTTTCTATGAAGAATGTTAAGGGTTCCATGGACAGCAAAGAAAACGAACGAGACAGTCTTGGAAGAAGCATAAACAAAAAGAACATTAATGCAGATGATTGGGAAAAGACAAGCAACATTTATAGGACATTTTATGAGGCAAGACAAATTTGAGCATCTAGCTACAACAGGAAAGCTAGAGGGAAAAACAGTGCCAGGCAGTCCCAAGGGAGAATATATTAGATATGTTAACAGAGTGGATGGGGACATAAGATATATTCATATGGAGGGCCATAATCGTGACCGCCATGCGACATGGAATTTGATCATGCTGCTGCTGCTGCTGATGATGATTAGTGGAAGAACGTGTGGGTTCGAGTGAGTGGGTATTGGTGTATGTGTGTGTGTGTGTGTGTGTGCGTGTGTGTGTGTGTGTGTGTGTGTGTGTGTGTGTGTGTGTGTGTGTGTGTGTGTGTGGTGTGTGTGTTTGTGTGCGTGTCCATGCCCGTGTTTGTATGTGTATGATATTGAAAACTAGCCGAAATCATTTGATGTCGCTTATAGTTTTAATGGGGTTCTTTCTAAAAAATAAAGAAGTCTTGTATTGTACTATAAGCTTACTGCATTATACACACCAAAAGCAAGGGGCCTGGTCAGACACAGCTATATAACGTCCCACATTTTGTAAAGGCTTACTGAGAAACCGTTGTCATTTGTTTGAATGAAACGCACTCATATTATGGGTTATGTCACTCCAAAATGAGTAGTGTCCGTCAGACTGAAAAACTCACATATTCCAAATTAGTGGGACCTGCTGGACCAACTTAGGTAAAAAAAAAATCTACCCACGTGCAGCGGACAAATCTTAGCCGACATATCAAGTTCACAGATACGCGCACACACTAAGCGAACTATGTGCGCAACACACACACACACACACACACACACACCCACACACACACACCACACACACACACACACCACACATGCACACACGGAACACTCAAGTAGCCTCTGTGTGGTTGATAGGAAGCAAACTCCAATGTCTCTCCCATTTATTCCTTGGAAAAGATTGAGTGATACAAGCCTCTGACTCCAACCAGTCGCCGTGATGTAGTGGTTTGCGCAACGGATTACAGACAGGAAGGTTGTAGGTTCGAACCCCCCTCAGTCTCTTCAAAAACCATTGTGGGATTTTTCGACTCAAACTGGCTCCTACCAAAAAGTGGGGCGTTCAATGGGCTGATTGGGTAGACTCGGACCACGCAGTCGAGTCTCATCCGCTTCACGAATGCGTCATTGTGGCTCAAATCTTCTGACCAACACCACAGGGCCTGTATCTCTCCGGCCCCTTGACGCCAGAATATATAATGATAGTAAGCGTAGAGTACAGCCCTATCACACAGTCTCAATGCTAGATGGAACTCCATAGTATCATGATTATCGTCATCATCGTCATCATCATTATCGAATTGTAAAAATGTGCCAGCTTCTGCGGCCATTGAGGTGGCGTAGAAAATGGAAAAAAACAAACAAACGTCAACACAAAGGAACTCTCTCTGAGAGCAATGATCCCAAAAAGAAAGGAAAAAAGTTGACTCACTCAGCCTGTCTTCCAGTTTCCATCAGCTTCTGCCAACTTCATGATAGGTCAAGGCGGTTAACGTTGTACGATAACAGAACAGACATGTTACTTGTCGAATGGATCCTTCCGTGATCTGCTTCTGATGCTGAATCAGTTGCAGATCGAAGACAAGGTAACTCGAGGGTTACCAGTAAAAACAGATTATCACAAAATGAATAAAGAAACCTGGTACGCCATTCTGGCAGGTGACCATCAGATGCATAACGGTTTATTAAATTCCAATATTCTTATTGTCTTTCTTAATTAAGTTGTCAAGAAAGGCAATAGTTTCAGGAGCACCACAGCTTATTTGTCTCTTGAAGCAAATTGATTACTGATTAAATTCTCTCTATCGCGCGCGCGTTTCCAAAACCAATCCGAAAAACATTTCTGGTCTAAAACGGTGTGATTTAATGTGCACGAAGACCTGAAATATCTGTCAAACGTATCCTATCTTCATGGCCCGCAGAATCTTTATTACGCAGTAGCCTCGGTCATGTCTTCATTTAAATAACCATGAATATTCTGATCGGCTTGCACGACGCTGCAGGAGACTAGTACACAAGTTGGCCGAGGGAGACTGGCCTGGAAGAAAGAAGAGCTATTGAGAACATAGCAGAATGTGTGTGTGCGTGAGAGAGACACAGACAGAGATAGAGACAGAAGGAGAAGGAGGGAGGAAGGGAGGGACAGAGAGAGAGAGAGAGAGAGAGAGAGAGAGAGAGAGAGAGAGAGAGAGAGAGAGAATTTAAAACGTATTAATTTGTCCTTCCCTTGTCCATCATCAAGTTCAAATGTAAAAAGTCTATTTTACTGACAAAGCAGATTTAAAAAAAAAAAAAAGAAATACAGAGATATGTGTGCTTGGATATTCCTTTATATTTGTCTGTCTGTCTCACTCTGCATGTGGGTGTATACACGCGCGCACGCGTATATGTGTGTGAAATTAAAAAGACCTGAAGGTCAACAATTCCAATTATCCTATTCTTCGATTGTTTTGATACAAACAGAATAGCAACAATAGATACGTATGTTGGCCTGTGTGCTGATATTCATATAGCTGGAAAATCGTTTCATTTCGTCTCTGTCTCTCACTCTGTCTGAGTCTCTCCTTCTCTGGCTTCTTTTTTTTCTGCACACACACACAATACTCTCTTTCTCACTCATGCATATGAACACACCTGTACAGGCATATATGTGCAATCGCTCTCTCTCTCTCTCTGTCCTTTTCATTGATGAACACATGCACTCAGACACACACACACATACTCACCCAGACATCAACTCGTCTCATCTCACACCACCACCATTCCATGAAGCCTACAATCCACCTCCCACAGACACATGCACGCATACAGAGAGTTCATCAGCATCTTCACGACAAAGGCGGTACCGCATCTCAAAGAGGCATTACCTTTTTTTTTTTTACGAGAGTTTTCTTCTGGTTCCTGCCACCACGCAAGCATGAAGATTGAAGGCCAAAAAAGAAGCCACACAGAGCGAAACTGCATGCTCTTGTGAAAAGCTCATTTTCTTCCGCCCTGTGCGTTGGGGTCTGGCCATATCGCAGTGACAAATAGCGCGATTAGGGCGGATAAATCGTGCTTTTCACTGCTCCGATTCTGAGGGCGGATGACCGACATGCGACTTCCTTCCCTGTGACGTAGTTTACCACGTGACCTGACGTCAGTCAAGCGCCAGGCTTGAGGAGGAAAAGATGGACGCTGATTAAAAAAGGAGGTTCCTTGGGGAAATTGAGGAAATGTAATAATGTATGAGGTTCGGGCTTGTTCGTGAGAAAGATGTAGCGAGGGAGATAGTGCGCGCGCGCGTGCTTGTATGTGTGTGTGTGTGTGTGTGTGTGTGTGTGTGTGTGTGTGTGTGTGTGTGTGTGTGTGTGTGAAAGAGAGAGAGCAAGAGAGACAGAGACAGAGAGAGAGAGAGAGAGAGGATATATATTTACTGATAATAAGATGTATACCCCAAGTATAGTAAGAAGTTTTCTGAACCACAAAGGCAGATGGGAAGAGGAATGAACAAGATGATCGAGCTATTCTGAACTATCTCCTTATGATAAAAAAAAAACCTAAAAAAAAAACAACAAAAAAAAAACCTCTAGAAAGAGAAAGTGTGAACAGATGTGTGTGTGTGTGTGTGTGTGTGTGTGGTGTGTGTGTGTGTGTGTGTGTGTGTGTGTGTGTGTGTGTGTGTGTGTGTGTGTGGTGTGTGTGTGTGTGTGTGTGTGCGCTCTTGCGCGAAAATAAACGTGCATACAGACGTGCATTTGTCTGTGTCAATGTGCGGGTATGTCTTTCCGTGCGTGTGTGTTTGAGTTCGTGTGTGTGTGTGTGTGTGTGTGTGTGTGTGTGGTGTGTGTGTGTGTGTGTGA
>JAPXFY010000024.1:41221499-41238999 GCA_030674185.1 Monoplex corrugatus
GTGACTTATTGCTATCAATTCTATTTGTATCCGCCCTCTGTGAACTGTTTAAACTTTCTTTCGCCTTTGCTTGCAGTTCGATCTCGTAATTGAAAGAAAATTCACAATCAGAATGTTCGAGGACCGGTAAGAGCGAGAGAGGGAACAAGAGAGAGAGAGAGAGAGAGAGAGAGAGAGAGAGAGAGAGAGAGAGAGAGAGAGAAGAGGGAGGGAGAGAGAGAGAGAGAGAGATGGCAGAGCAATGATAGAGAGAACGCTCAAAAAGACAAGAGAAACAGAAAACGAGAGAGAGAGAGAGGGGGGGGGGAGATACAGCAAGAGGGAGAAAGAGACGGAAGATAGAGCAAGAGGGAGAGAGAGAGAGAGAGAGAGAGAGAGAGAGAGATAGATAGATAGAAGAGAGAGAGAAGAGATAGAAGAGAGAGAGAGAGAGAGAGAAAGAGAGAGAGAGAGAGAGAGAAAGGAGGAGAGAGAGAGAGAGAGAGAGGAGGGGCAGAGCAGATGATAGAGAGAATGCGCAAAAAGACAAGAGAAACAGATAACGAGAGAGAGAGAGAGAGAGAGAGAGAGGAGAGAGAGAGAGAGACAGACACACAGAGAGAGAGACAGAGAAAGAAAGAGAGAGAGAGAGAGAGAGAGAGAGAGAGAGAGATGGCAGAGCAATGATAGAGAGAACGCTCAAAAAGACAAGAGAAACAAAACGAGAGAAAGAGAGAGAGAGAGAGAGAGAGAGAGAGAGAGAGAGAGAGAGAGAGAGAGATGAGGCACGAAAATGAGAACGAGAGAATACAGAGAGAGACAGAGGGGAGGGGTGGAACAAAACAGAGAGCGGGGAGGGAGGGGGAAGAGAGAGAGAGAGAGAGAGAGAGAGAGAGAGAGAGAGAGAGAGAGGGAGAGAGAGAGAGAGAGAGAGAGAGGGAGAGAGGGAGAGAGAGAGGGAGAGAGAGAGAGGGAGAGAGGGAGAGAGGGAGAGAGGAGAGAGAGAGAGAGAGAGAGAGAGAGGGAGAGAGAGAGAGAGAGAGAGAGAGAGAGAGAGAGAGAGAGAGAGAGAGAGAGAGAGAGATGGAAGGACATAAAGAAAGGAAGATGAAAGGGTGGAGGTTCGTAATTTCGAGATTAGCAAAACAAATTTCATTACCTAAAACGTTTCCCCTGAAAAGGCGCGAGAAGGTAAACACAGCGACTACAATTGTATGCAACAAAGCGCCCCTTGCCATTTTGTGAGCGCCAACATACGTGTGTGCACAATCAATAGGATTAAGTCGGGAAAGAATAAGGTGGGACTGGACGAACATTTTGAATTTGATTTCCGTTGTGCATTCCATATTTCCTGTCTAGTGCTCACAAGGTTGACACTACCTGCAGAGATTGACTGGCTGCAAAAATTGACTCTGGCTGCGAGACTGCCTTAATTCATCAAAAATCTCTCCCCTCCCTTCCAAATAACACAATTCACATAAGCTTATGTTATGATTTTATGGCAGTCATTTTTTTTAACTCAACGACACACAAGGAAACTTAGCGGATCTGTTGGTGAATTTATTTCTGTGTTGTCGTTTGCATACGCTTGACAGAGGCTAGTGGAATATGAATCAAAGCGATTGTCAGCGTTCAAGCAAATGCGAACCACACAAAAAAAGTAGAATAGAACACGTATGTAATGTAACAAAGCAAGACAAGACAGGCTAGAGGGCCGAAAATGATTATATACGCGTTCCAATTCTATTTTCATGCATTCTTCGTTTTTAAAAAAAATTTTTTTTTTACTTACTTGAACACTGGAATTTATTTTGATTCAGATTTGTAGCTGCAAAATTGACTTTAGCTGCAAGATTTACCCTCTGGCTGCAAGATTGTTTTTAGCTGCAAGATTGTATTTAGTCGCAAGATGTACTCCCTAGGTGCAAGAGCATACCATAATCCTTGAGCTTATTAATGTTAATGATGTTTGATCGTTATATTTAAAGACCCATGGACATTCTTTTGAAAGAATACATTTTTGCTTTAAACAAGATCAGCTCTGCCTCTATATCTGTCTTTGTCTGCTTTTCTCATGGTAACTTATTTGTTCATCAGTTCATTCATTCATTTATTCGTTCGTTCGTTCGTTTGTAAGTTAATGTATCCACTTAATTGTACAGTGGAAATGTTTATAAAAGGAAGTCATGTGGAACTATCTATGTAAAATAAAGGATTATATTCACAAAATGTGAATTCATACTTCATTCTTTCTTTTTTTCTCTCCATTTCATTCATTCATTCATTCATTTCATTCATTCATTCATTCATTCATTCATTTCATTTCATTCATTTATTCATCATTCATTCACTCATTCACTCATTCACTCATTCATTCATTCATTCATTCATTCATTCATTCATTCATTTATTTATTCATTCATTCATTCATTCATTCATTCGTTCATTCATTCACTCACTCACTCATTTATTCATTCATTTGTTAATTTATTTATTCATTTATTCAATAAGAATTCTTTCATCCATCCATCCATCCAACCATCGATCCATCCATCCTTCCATCCATCGATGCATTCGTTTGTTCATTCTTTGCGCTCTCTCTCTCTCTCTCTCTCTCTCTCTCTCTCTCTCCATCTCTCTCTTTCTCCCCCTCTCTCTTTCTCTTCTCTCTGCCTCTGTCTTACACTGTCTGTTTCTGTCTCTGTCTGTCTGTCTGTCTGTCTCTCGCTCGCTCGCTCGCTTTCGCTATCGCTCGTTTGCTCACTCTTTCTCTTGCTCGTGGCATAAGTTTATCTTCAGGTGAACACAAATATACGTTGATAGTTAATGTTGCTTGACGTTTTTGATTTTCTCCCGGGTCATTTTGATAACTTCATTTACATGTGCGGAAAACATGGAATGGAATGGACTTGGGTGGAAATGAAAAGTGTTGAAAAATATCCGCACAATCTATGTGTGTACATGCGTATGTGTATGTGTGTCTGTGTGTGCATGTGTGTATGTGTATGTGTATGTGCATGTGCATGTATATGTGTGTGTGTTTTGTGTATGTGCTGTTGTTGTTGTTGTTTTTTGTTTTGTGTGTGTGTGTGTGTGTGTGTGTGTGTGTGTGTGTGTGTGTGTGTGTGTGTGTGTGTGTGTGTGTGAATGAGTGAGTGAGTGAGTGAGTGAGTATATGTGTGTGTATGTATGTGTGTGCACGCGTGTGCGTGCGCGCGCGCGCGTGTGTGTTTATGTGTGTATGCCCGTGCTCAGAAATGGAGCTCCCATAGGTTTCCGCACAAAGACATGAAGTAATCAAAATAACTCAGGAGAACACCAAACCAGCATTCAACGTTAAGGATAAACGAATATTTGTGTTCATCTGAAGATGACATGCTAGTTTAGTTTTAGTTTGGCCGATCTCCCGATCGAGCCTCTGTGACGTACTCCTTCCACTTGCTCCTGTCCAACACAGCTGCCATGATCTCATCGATGTTTTCGAGGCCAGTGTCCCTTTTGAGAAGATCAATGAAGTCTGTTGAATTCCTTCCCCTGTTCGCTCTCCCTCCAGTTGGCTACTACAGTACAAGTTGTGAAGCAACTTCCTCTGGATGTCGCGTACAGTGACCGGCTAGGCGAAGCCTACGTGTTCTTATCTTGTCACTGACTTTAGGGAGGTATCCATATAGCTCTTCGTTAGTCATGTGCTGCTTCCAAGAGACATTTAATGCCATCCTCAACATGCGAGTATACGTCCCATCAAGACTTTTCTCCATGTCCTTTGTTAAGGTCCATGTTTCCGAGTTGTAGAGCAACACAGACTCGACAGTGGATATAAAGAGACGAATCTTTAGGTCTTTTTTCAAGTACATCTTCAGCTTGTGACATGCAGACCAAGCAAGGGCTTTTCGAACAGAGATATCTTTCTGACTGCTCTTCATCCATCCGCCCAGATACTTGAAATTGGTGACTTGCTCGATGTCTCCCCCATTGATAGATTTCATATCGTTTTCACTACTTTTGTTGTACATCATCACTTTCGTTTTCTTAGCATTGCAGTGCAGTCCAACTTTAGCTGCTTCAACTTCAACCTGTTCCAGTGGCCTCTTTGCTTGTGATATTTCATTGGATAGCAGTGCTATGTGGTCAGCAAAGTCGAGATCTGTCAAACTTTCAGCAGGACATCGTCGACTTCTTCTGGGCTGCAAGGTAAAACCAAGTTCTACATGAACAGAAGAAAGGGTGAGCGAGTGGGCAAGAGCAAGAGGTGGTGAGGGTCTGTCTGGGTAAAACTGATATTTAGTTGCAACTTGTTCTTTGGGCATTCCTGTAGGCGTTCAGTAAGTTTCACAGTAAAATTGACTATTGTAAATAACAAATCAGTAAACCTGAATGATTATGGTGATACTCCTCGGCAGTGCTTTGTTGAAATGACCGGAAAATGGCAATCTTCACACCGCCACGACAACTCCAAGCCTTTCACAACGCTAACATTCCACACATCATTTTGAAGCTCATGACGTCAACTTCCGACCGCTACATAAACAACCCCTTCAGAATTCACACGCTAGCAATCGTACCTTTTGCTAAGGAATACCAGACATTGAGTGTTCTCAAAACTTCTCCTCGTTTTCTCAAAACAGGGATTATGCACACGCGACATTTCAACTGGCCACAACTTGTAGTGGTTTTGTCTTAGAGACTTCACTTTTGTATACATTTAGTTTGATGTTAAATGGAATAGAAACTGATCACATTAATAGAAACTGAACGCATTACCTGTGCGCTGAGAATACATTGAATAAAATATTCACAATAAAATTGCGGACAGTTTTGCTTCCTAATCCTCAGAAATGTTCGGTAGCATTAATTCATCACATGCAATCATGAATGTTAAAACGTTTGAAGATTTCAAGTTAAGAGAGACTAGCAATTGAACAAAATGAGGGGCAGGAGCTACGAAGCAATTCTGCTTCTGGCCGACTGTGCTTAGAGAACTAAGATGATGAAGGCATTACCGCCTTCCTTTCATCCTTATGCAGATATTGTGTTCTCTGGCACACGACAGTGGGTCATAATAATTCAAACTTACCTACATATGTTTCGCCTTGCACTTAAGGTTCTTGTTTGTGCAAAGTAAAGCATGATAGTGCAATGAATACATTAGGCACAGAAAATATCAATCGCAGTACAAAACAATAAAATGCATATCAGTGAAAATATATAACGTTCGTTATTTATAGATCACCCTCTCCTCTTTTACTCACACAATCAGTACGATTCAACTGTATATCTACCATAATATTATACTGTGTTGTTTCTTTTTTGTCACAATTGGTTTGCCATATGAAATTCGGGCTGCTTTACCTGGGGAGGGCGCGTCGTTGCATTGCAGCACAATCCATTTTTCTTTTCGTTTGCAGTAGCATGCAGTTCTGTTTACTTATAAAAGTGAAGTTTCCTACACAAAGTTGCCGTGGGATCTATAATGATGTGCGTGCGTGCTGCACACAGGACTTCGGGTTATCATCTCGTCCGACGACTTACACCTAGACCACCAGTAAAAATCCAGTACAGGACAGGTGGTGAAAGAAAAATCCAGGTCCTGTTCAAGGTTCAAACCCGAGTTTTCTCGCGTTCTCGGCAGGTAATGTAACCACTAGACCACACACTCCACTCTTAGTGATTGATATTAAAGTATCTATATCACTAAAGAACTTTCAAATTCAAACTTACATATTTTTGCAAAAAGGTTATTCAACTAAGTCTGTGAACATCAATAACAAAAAACAAAAACAAAAACAAACCATACAGACTTTACTGCAGACATAATTTTTGAGCATGAAATATTGATAATGACGTGGAATCGAATCTGCAATTCCCTGATTTCATTGAATGTGATTCAGTACTCAGACTGAAACATTGGTAATCCCAAACAGTAGTATATTTTTTGTTCTTGGGCTGCAAATCCCAAGTGCACTCGAATATGTGAGTAGGTGTTTGGGCGTGTACATACATACATACATATATATCGTTGTTTTTACTTCCCACGAATGCAGTCATACTCCGTTTTCGGGGCTGTGCATGCTGGGTGATTTCATGCGTCCATAGGCCAACGAACACTGACATGGTTTGCCGGAACTTTCTTCTTGCTGAAACCACAAACCCCTTGCTAGTCAACCTTTAGTATCTATTGACTTTTGACTTTCCCGGCTTATATGGAAAGCAGCCAGAATCACACCTACTTCAGAACCACTCCTTGATCATACAGAATCACACCTACTTCAGAAACACTTCTTGATCATACAGAAGTAAACCTGAAACAATTTAGAAACGCATGTGCACCTAAAGTCGACATCAGAAACCATAGTGTTCTTTGTCGCACAAAAACTCTCAAAACAGCCAAAACCGAAAATTGTGACAACATTTTAAAACTATGCCTGCCTTACATCGTTAAAACCCTAACATACATATGTTCAGTTTATGTATTCATGAGAAGCTGTTTCCAACAGAATTGAAAGTAAGCAATAACAACCTTCTTTACGAAAGAAAAGGGATGAAATGTATGAACACAATCAAAGGCCAATATTATTATTATCTGTTGTCCTAAACTACTTGCAAACATGTTCACAATGAAGTGTATAGAAGATCATTCACTATTTCATTCACTTCAAGATTCGACATTGTTCATGCAACACTGATCTGCCACTGTCTGCCCTCTTGAAAGGGTCTTGAAGCCTAGAATCGATTCAAAAGGGGACACTTATCAATGCACCAAGCAAGCCAAAGGAAATGAAGAAGAAATCACAAGTCAAGTGATTGACCACTTGAAATATCAGGACTATGTACCATGGGCTCTGTTGTACGTTTTCAGAATACCTGATGCTTGCATGCTCCAGTGCAAAGATCACAGTGCATCTGATCCTGACACTCACAGTCTTCGGTGGTGTTGCTTTGACATCTCACACACCGCCTGGTGTCCAGAGGCTAGTCAGCTCCTAAACACATGCTTGCAAAATGTTTGGTCTGAAAAATATAGAGATCACGGGGCAGACCCCAGCGAAGACTCCAGCACCAGATCTTGGCGATAACACTTTCCAAGCAGTACATGAATTCAGCTACCTAAGATCGACTATTTCCAGCAACCCTTCCCTTGACCAGAGCTCAAGCGCGGATAGGGAAAGCTGCCGCTAACATGGCCAAGCTGTCCAGGAGTGTAAAGTAGCAAGCTCACAATATTTGAGTGTACGGTGCCTGTATTCTGAGTACATTTCTGTATGGCTGTTAGAGATGGACAATCCATGTGAACCAATAACATTCTCAATAGCATTCTCCTGTGGGAAGAAGAGATGGTGGCCATGCCAGCTGGTGGCTGGGTGTAAGGCAAAGGAGGGCTCCTTCATTCTCTCATTAACCGGTGGCTAGGCTGGACCTAGCATGTGTATGTTGCGTGGATATGAATGTTGTATAGCACATTTTCACATGTGCTATGTGTCTTTTTGCCACACACCTCCTTTTAACCTGTTGTAAGAATATATGAAAAATAGATTGTATCGTCTCTATTCGACATTCATATAAAAACATTTTGCAAATATAAAAAGGAAATGAAGGATATTATCTGTTTAAAAGCCCTTGGAAGTTCCAAGGGTAAAACATTTTTTGTTCAATTTTAGATAACGCGTATGTACACGTTTTATTTATTTAATGGACATTCAAAAGAAGACCAAAGTCGACGAACTGTGTTATATCACCAGAATAAATGCTGGAGATGTTCAGGTTCTATGTTACAAAAGCTACATCACTGTTATTCATTTTCATATATTCAAGCGTTTTGTTTGAAGCAATAATTCTGTGAACTATCCGGATTTCAAAATTTTAAAATTTATTATCAGTTATTTTCTGAACCTTTTTAAAAATAACATTCCAGTTTATGTCTAGTGACAGTTTTTGTTCCATTTACTACAACACTTCGTACCGTTCATGGTTAGTATGTCACAGTATTGTTTCGTTCCTCTGTGGATTGAGTAAATGATCTGCAGGGACTTCTTCAAATTTGAAGTATAGTATCATCATCATCAGGTGCCTTGCCACATGGCGTAGGCGATCATGGCCTTCCATCTGTTTCTATCTCTTGTTGCCTCAAGCATCTCTTCCACCCTCTTTGTCTTCAGCCGCTCTGCAAGTCCGTCCAGTATCTTTTCCCTGGGTCTACCTGGTGCTCTTTTTCCCTCCAGCTTTCCCGTTGTGACCAGGTGCTCCAATTCCCCTTTCCTCATAAAATGGCCTATAAATGTTGCCTGTCTTTATAGTATATCAAGGTCTATTTTTTCTTATGCATTTTGTAATTACACTAATAACTCCATAATGGGAAACATAATTCGAGGTTAGTCCGTGTGTAGTTTTGAATTTATCATAAGTCAAAAAGTGACCATTGTTTTTCATAACACGAGAAAGATTGTTTTGTTTTTAATTTTGAAATTGCTGTTATATGATATAGGTTCAGTAGCCCATTCTGCGGGTGATGTGCGTGTAGTTTTGGAGTTAATTCTAAAAAGTATGTGTCGCTATAATTCAATTTTTCACAGCCTATCAAGTCTGCGGTAAACCAAACTCCTAAAATCTTAAACTTTGGTGAATTCCACTCCATGTTTAGATGTGGTAGACATTTAGTTGTGGACTTTTTCTTATTGCCAAGGCATATAGCCTGTGTTTTACTAGTGTTTGTTGATAAACCTGATTTCTATCCAAAATTCTTTAATGTGTTAATAGTTTCTTCAAAAGAAGTTGCATCACCTTGTGTTATGATTTGTGTATAATCTGCATACCGCGAATTTTTTTGTGTACAGTTGTTAATAGTTATACCTTTTACTTTATACTTTTCTCTTACCAAGAATTTCTACACACAACATAAACTATTAAAGTGAAATGGGGTCTTCTTGTCGACATCGTCTCTCATCTCAAAACTACGTGGAAGTATTTCTTTTTAAAATAACAGTTGATTTTATGTGGATCCACTGGCAGATATTTGGACCAGTTCCAAATGTTTTTAAAACTTCCGTCATAAAGTTCCAGTCTACGGTGTCAAATGCATTTCAAAATCAATACAAAGAAGTAAATCTTGAAGATTATTGTAGTTTAGATAATGAATAGTGTCATATACTAATCAAATGTAATCCCCTATATATCTGTATGACATATATCCAGCCTGATCTTCGTTAATAAGAGAAGGGAGAACCGATTTGAGACGACTAGCCATACATGACGCACCAGTTTTATAAACGATACTTAGCAACGATATCAGTCACGTATGCTGTTAAATGTAAACTTCACTAGAAGAGGAAATAAAAGAAAGTCAAGCATCTATCCTGACTGACTCAATGAACCTATTTCAAAAAGTGCACAATGGAGTAGGAACCTCAGACTGGAACAAAATCTCACATGGATGTATTGTCCTGGACACGCCAGTCTTAAGGGAAATGAACGTGCTGATAAACTACAGAGTGTGATTAACATGGATGTATTGTCCTGGACACGCCAGTCTTAAGGGAAATGAACGTACTGATAAACTACAGAGTGTGATTAACATGGATGTATTGTCCTGGACAAGCCAGTCTTAAGGGAAATGAACGTACTGATAAACTACAGAGTGTGATTAACATGGATGTATTGTCCTGGACAAGCCAGTCTTAAGGGAAATGAACGTACTGATAAACTACAGAGTGTGATTAACATGGATGTATTGTCCTGGACAAGCCAGTCTTAAGGGAAATGAACGTACTGATAAACTACAGAGTGTGATTAACATGGATGTATTGTCCTGGACAAGCCAGTCTTAAGGGAAATGAACGTACTGATAAACTACAGAGTATGATTAACATGCCGCATCTGGAACAGTCCAAACGTCTCAGGCACGTGAAATCACACCTTCACGAAAAACAAAACAAAACAAAAAAATCTGAGTGACCATATCATCGAGCGTCTTGTTCCAAAGTGAGTAGAGGAAGAGGCCGAACATCCATCACGAAAGGAGAGACAGAAGCAAACAACAATCAAATAGTGGTACGATGTGAAAAGTGATACTGTGCAGACTCGTACAGCATGGCATAGAAAGTGGTAGGGCTTTTCCTGACTCAGAGATAAAAGACATTGAAGGAAATGGACATGACAGTTGGACGAACAGTGAAGGACATATGTAAATATAACAGTTTGACTGACTGGCTGACTATTTCACCATGACACATGCTGATGGAATCACAACTAGGTCTACTTTACAGGCTCATGCTAACAACAATTGGTAACTAGGCTGTTTGGGCGTCCATGAATAATATCAATCTGTTTTCAAAATGAAAGCTGATGAGTGCAATGGACGAAAGGTTAGGACACAACCGTTACAATTGGAAGGTTTGGGTTCGAACCTGCTCGGGTAAGACGTGGTGGACAAAGAATGTAGACGACTCCCAATAAATTTGTTTCATTTATGACTGATAATATCCAGTTTGTTATGTTTGAAAGAGCAGTACAGCATGACTAATGTTGATGGAATCCTGACTGAAATGGGCAAAATAGTGACTGATATTCCATGAATATCACCATGTCTGTAAACATATCTTTAAAGTGGTTTGGAGATCACATGTAATAGTGATAATAGCCTGTAAATGTGTAAAGGTTGTTTTTCTTACAAATATTACCGTCTTGCCTGACTGTTTACACAATCAGCTCATTCCACTTGTTGGGACTGGATGTAGTTTTACTCAGTAAATACTACAGACGAAAGAGGAACTATTCGTGACCAACTTCGTCTGCACGAACACCAATATCTCCTTGCAAACAAACACTTTTGCAGTTTCCTCCATCAATATCATCACCACTCGAATCTCCTGTTTGGTTTCTTCCATACGTTTCCCCCTGTCTCATAGCCCAGCGTCGCCGTCTTGTTCTCTGTTTGCTGAGAACTTTACAGTCTGTTTGTTCTATGCTCAGTCTGTCTGTTGTGATAAAAACACTGAGTGCACCTCAGAAAGTATTTTTGAAAACAACTTTAGTCTGATTTATTTTTCTGAAAGAAGCTTGGTTAGAATCGAGTGGCCATGAACCAAACACTAAACAACTTTCACCGCCTGGTCACAAACTCCATTTCTTCGTGGAGGGATCGCCATAGTGTATAAGGATGAGGCCGAATCTTGTCTCCTTCACCCACTGCTTTGCCTTTTCTACTCTATCAGTTGAAACCACTAAAGTCCGTCTTCGTATGTCAGGTCACTTTCTTTTCTTTTTTCGCTCTCTCTCTCATATTAACTCCCTCCTCCAAGCCTTGGAAACAAACCCACTCCTTCCATGTTTTATAATGAAATTCTTTCCTAGATTCTTACACTTTAAGATCAGGAAAACTCATTATCCTTGGTGATGTCAGTGTACACTTTGATGATCAAGATGACTGGGAAACCAAACGCTTGTGTCTGTCTCTGTGTGATGATGAAGATGACTGGGAAACCAAGCGCTTGTGTCTGTCTCTGTGTGATGATCAAGATGACTGGGAAACCAAACGCTTGTGTCTGTCTCTGTGTGATGATCAAGATGACTGGGAAACCAAGCGCTTGTGTCTGTCTCTGTGTGATGATCAAGATGACTGGGAAACCAAACGCTTGTGTCTGTCTCGTGTGATGATCAAGATGACTGGGAAACCAAACGCTTGTGTCTGTCTCTGTGTGATGATGAAGATGACTGGGAAACCAAGCGCTTGTGTCTGTCTCTGTGTATCCATTCTCTCTTGTAGCTTGTAACCCAGCCCACGGTCATTAAAAGCCATATAACTGTCTTGCTGATCGTCTTCAACACTGATGAACTTGTTACATCAATCTTGGTCCTGGACCAACTTCCTTCAGACCATTCTGCCATGTTGTTTTCCCTTCAGACCATTCTGCCATGTTGTTTTCCCTTCAGACCATTCTGCCATGTTGTTTTCCCTTTAGACCATTCTGCCGTGTTGTTTTCCCTTCAGACCATTCTGCCATGTTGTTTTCCCTTCAGACCATTCTGCCATGTTGTTTTCCCTTCAGACCATTCTGCCATGTTGTTTTCCCTTCAGACCATTCTGCCATGTTTTTTTCCCTTCAGACCATTCTGCCATGTTGTTTTCTCTCAATCTGTTTAAACCTGTATGCAAGGAGCCAACTGTGTCCTGTGGCACCCTAAAATCTGCCAAAGTCAAATCTTTTTCGTCTGAAGTTGGAAATCATCTCTCCTCTCTTCCGACTTCCTGTGATCCCGCCAGTCACAACAATGCAGGCTTGCACCTGCTTCTGGATAAGTATACACCCCCAGCCATCAGCCATCAGCCATCAGCCATCAGCGTGTTGCCTAATGGCACTCTGCACCCTGCTATACAAATGAAATGAAGGTAGGTAAAGAAGCTGGTCCACCTGCCAAACGCCAATGGCGATCCTCTTAATTTATAGTTCATTCACAGATTTTTCGAGGGCATGTGGAGAGTTACCAAAATCATGTCGAAAGCTAAAACTGATTTTATTTTGTTCTATCCTATTCCTTGAATTTATAACAATCAAACGCTTGTTGTCTGTCATTTGTGATGAAGTCAAACCTTTATCGAAATCATTAATGCGACATACAGTTCACGCTGAAGACAAATGGTTTGAAATGACAGCCATGACGGTGAACCTACGATCAGTGGTGGAGTAATTCCGTCGGAATCCAGCTTGGTACTCCTGGTGAAATTATTCTGTTCTACCAATTCTCCCAATCTCCTGTTAATAATAATGATTTACACTTTACTACTTTTATTACAAATAGAAACCTATCTGTAGTTATTAGAATTGTTGGCATGTCATTTGTTATGTATTGGAGGAATAATGGATTCTAACCAACTTTCAGGGTAAATCAGCTACGGAATTCAAGAAGTTGACCCAAAAATAAAAAAAATAATTGTTCAGGATTTTTGTATGTTGTAGCTTGCCTGCCTCTTCCGCTGCATACCCCCAGTGTAATCAGAATTCTGTGGCCCGGCTTGCCATTTGTGAAAAGAGCCGTAATCATGACAATGCCATTGCTTTGCTTTCTCCACCGGTTGCCTATTTCTAAATGAATGTCATACAAAAATCAATACTTTATGCTACTCTGGAGAAATAGGTTGATTTTTCAGTCCCTCCCCTTGAAGACCTATTAGTCTTCTTGCCTTTCTGATGTCTTTGCAAAAAAAATGGGTGGTGCCGCCCTGCTGCGACGTGCTCTCAAAATGACCTCTCCACCCTGCTTCTGATATTACTTGTTTGTGTCCTTGAGTTGTGATCATTATGAGTGAATGCTTTGGTGTAAGGATCGGAGTGCATGCTTTGATTTGATTTGTATGTCAAGATTTGGCGCCTCAAAATATTTATGTTCTTATTACTGTTCTTCTTCTTCATCTTCTTTTTTTTTTCTTCTTCTTCTTCTTCTTCTTCTTCTTCTTCTTCTTCTTCTTCCTGTCATTATCATCCTCATCATCATTCTTCTTCTTCTTCTTATTATTCTTATTGTTGTTGCTCTTGTTGTCGCTCTTGTTGTCGTTGTTGTTATTGCTGCTGTTATTGCTTTTAGTGTTCACTATTGATTGTATCTGGACAAACAGCATTACGACTTTTCAGTTTCCACAAAGCCAGTAAACCTTGTGAGATGTGATGATTTGAATTATTGTCATAAGAAATATCACTGCATCCGTGTACCACTTCATTATCAGAATCAATGTTCCTTTGAAAGATTTGTTTAAAGTGTGTGTGTGTGTGGTGTGTGTGTGTGTGTGTGTGTGTGTGTGTGTGTGTGTGTGTGTGGTGTGTGTGTGTGTGTGTGTGTGTGTGTGTGTGTGTGGTGTGTATCTGTATCTGTCAAATAAAAGGCAATATTATTTTTCTAATTCAGGATAGTGTGTGTGTGTGTGTGTGTGTGTGTGTGTGTGTGTGTGTGTGTGTGTGTGTGTGTGTGTGTGTGTGTGTGTGTGTGTGTGTGTAGAAAAGTCTTATCTTTATCAAAATGTGAAACACGAAAATAAAATCAGGACGCGTATTTAATACATAACAAAACAAGACAAGCGCACATTTTGGATCCACCAGCCTTTGTCAAGCGTACACACAAGACAACAAACAACAGACCACAATCACAAAAACCAGTGTGAAAACAACTCAACTTCCCTGTTTTGTCTACGAGCAAAGAAAGCCGGCCGTTCGTCCTACTGCCCTTCTGTCCTCCCTCGTCAGGTTTGTCAGTGACTTGTACTGTGGAGTTTTTGTCATTGCCAGTGGACATACGGGTGGATGATAAAAGTGCGCTCTTGGTAACGATCTAAATATCACGATTTGGCACTGTATTAATGTCATTTTTATTATCACCATTATCATGAACACGCCCTTGACGGAATATGTGCACTGAAAATAGAACGAATAATCGAAACATAGAAACGATTTGCAGTTGCATGACTCGTTCAATAAAGAAAAATAACTGAAAGGTAGAATCTATGCAACACCATCCCTAAAAGACAAAACAGAAACAAAACAAAACAAAACAAAACAAAACAAAGAGGCAAGTACCTGATTTTGTTGAAATCCAAACTGTCTACTTGTTACTATTGGAAAGGTCGTTGCAGGAAAAGAGAAGTGTTTAATTTCCAAGCGTGTATGACACAAAGCATTATACAGAAACATGAAATAAGTATTAACAGCATTGCTTGACCGATTTTTTGTTTGATGTCAGTCGTTAGTGCTGTTTCGTTTCTTTAGTTTGTTGGATATTTGGTTCCCATTGCCTTTTGTTTTTTCTATGCATGCCTCGTTGTTTGTTATCATGCATTTTGCTGCTTCTACTGGCTGGCCTTGAAGTAGGCACAAACAAGAAGATTATTACTAAAGAAGATAAAGAAAAGACAAGCAACATATATAGCACATGTTATGAGGAAACGGGAATTAGAGCACCTGGGCACAACAGAAAATCTGGAGGGAAAGAGAACATCAGGTAGACCAAGAGAGAAAATATTGAAGACTTGCAGGGTGGCTGAGGACAGCGAGGGTGGGAGGTATACTTGCAGCGACACGGGATAGATTCGTGTGGAGGGCCATGATGGCAAAAGTCATACGGCAGGGCATGATGACGACTGGTTGGCTAATGAAATAGAGACATTTGAAAGAATGGTCCATTGCACAGACATCAAACGCTTTGTCTTTCAACCCACTTTGTGATACTTGTGTATAGAAAGATGCTTCACATTATACTCAAGTGAGTTCAGATTAACAGAGCTGCAGATTTATCGCTGAATAATGTTTGATGTACCGTGTGAAATCATTTTCAATACTATACTGATCTCTCTGAATACAAATGATTATCTCTCAATGACATGATAAGCTTAGCCAAGTGTGCTTAGAATGACATCTCATCAAGACGTTGACATCATCAAGGTTTGATGGTATAATTCATGAGGTCACAATGTTTGAACTTGCATGATCACGAAACGATTTGATCAACTAGGCAGTCAAGAAAAAGCGTTCTCTACGATCTTTTCTCAGAGTTATAATTGATGAGGAATGGTAATGAACTGTTCTTCTGTGCACTGATTCAATGGGGTGATTTTTTTCAAGCTTCTGCTCAATTTGTCTTCTTCTGCTGATTCTTCTTTGCTTCTCTCTCTGTGTCTACGCCTATCATTACTTACTCCATCTCCTCTTCTCTCTCTGTGTCTAAGCCTATCATTACTTATCATCTCTCTTCTCTCTCTGTGTCTACGCCTATCATTACTTACTCATCTCCTCTTCTCTCTCTGTGTCTACGCTATCATTACTTACTCCATCTCCTCTTCTCTCTGTGTGTCTACGCCTATCATTACTTACTCCATCTCCTCTTCTCTCTCTGTGTCTACGCCTATCATTACTTACTCCATCTCCTCTTCTTCTCTGTGTCTACGCCTATCATTACTTACTCCATCTCTCTTCTCTGTGTGTCTACGCCTATCATTACTTACTCCATCTCCTCTTCTCTCTCTGTGTCTACGCCTATCATTACTACTCCATTCTCTTCTCTGTGTGTCTACGCTATCATTACTTACTCCATCTCCTCTTCTCTCTCTGTGTCTACGCAATCATTACTTACTCCATCTCCTCTTCTCTCTCTGTGTCTACGCCTATCATTACTTACTCCATCTCCTCTTCTCTCTCTGTGTCTACGCCTATCATTACTTACTCCATCTCCTCTTCTCTCTCTGTGTCTACGCCTATCATTACTTACTCCATCTCCTCTTCTCTCTCTGTGTCTACGCCTATCATTACTTACTCCATCTCCTCTTCTCTCTCTGTGTCTACGCCTATCATTACTTACTCCATCTCCTCTTCTCTCTCTGTGTCTACGCCTATCATTACTTACTCCATCTCCTCTTTTTCATTTTCTCCTCCAGTTCCTTTCTTTCATCTTCATCTTTTTCTTCTTCTACGTGTTTCCCATCCTCTCTTTCTCCGTCTTCCTTCTCCTCATATTTTTTTCTTCTTCTAATTTCTTGGGAATGAAAGCCCAGTTTTAAAATAGCAAATTTCGAAGTAGACGATCACAATTATGAAACCTATTGACAATTTGGTAACATGCACAAGTGTACTTTGGTTGAGCAGAGCTCTGTCTTTTATTGTTTGTCAGATACTACATATTGTCAGAAAATCCTACCAGTGACACTGATGGCCAGGACCCTTGTCTGACCAAACACTATATCAAAATAGCAAATCAAATAGCTCAACACTTTGGACCAAAGACACGAATACGAGAACCAAACATAGATTACATGTACATGATTCGTCCTAAAAACCTTCACATCATATTATATGTGTATTGTATAAGATCCATCCACGTGGAATGAAATGCATTTTACATAAAGGAAAACTAAACTACAAAATGAAAAACCAGCCAAAAACATCTTTTGATTAGTTGATGCGTACCTTGACATCATTAAGTGATAGGGTATATCAATGTCATGCAATCAATGTCATGTTATCAGTGTCATGTTATCAGTGTCATGTTATCAGTGTCATGTTATCAATGTCATGTTATCAGTGTCATGTCATCAGTGTCATGTTATCAATATCATGTTATCAGTGTCATGTTATCAATGTCATGCAATCAATGTCATGTTATCAGTGTCATGTTATCAGTGTCATGTTATCAATATCATGTTATCAATATCATGTTATCAATATCATGTTATCAATGTCATGTTATCAGTGTCATGTTATCAATGTCATGCAATCAATGTCATATTATCAGTGTCATGTTATCAATGTCATGTTATCAGTGTCATGTTATCAGTGTCATGTTATCAGTGTCATGTTATCAATATCATGTTATCAATGTCATGCTATCAGTGTCATGTTATCAATATCATGTTATCAATGTCATGTTATCAGTGTCATGTTATCAATGTCACGTCATCAATATCATGTTATCAATGTCATGTTATCAATGTCATGTTATCACGTCAAGTTATCAATGTTATGTTATCGATGTCATGTTATCAATATAATGTTAT
>JAPXFY010000024.1:41243999-41251499 GCA_030674185.1 Monoplex corrugatus
CAAAGATGGGCTTCCCCAAACACCTGGTGTCACTTACAGCAGCATTATACAAAGACCAAAAAGCAACCATCAGATGGAATTGTGCACACTGCGAATATTTTGGCTTTAAAAAAGGAGTCAGGCAGGGCTGCATCCGTTCGCCTCATCTCTTTAACTTATATACAGAGCAAGTCATTAGAGAGGCAGATTTAGAAGAGATGGGAACAAAGACTGGAGGAAAAACATCACCAACCTGAGATATGCTGACGACACTGCATTAACGGCAGATAACATCACAAGTATGAAGAGAATTCAAGTTGCAGGGCAGGATTGAAACTGAATGCTAAACAAACCACAGTCATGCACATAGCTAGAAAAGAAGGCCAGGAACATCCAAACATTCAAATGGATAAAACAGACTTAGAAAATGTCCAACATTTCAAGTATCTAGGATCTGTAAAAGCAAATGATGGCTCCTGCACCAAAGGTGTGAAAATAAGAATTGGCATTGCAAAACAAAACAAAACAACAAATGGTCCACTTAAACAACATATGGACAGACAGAAGGCTTCTCAAAAATTTAAAATTAAGAATCCTGAAAATTTGTATTCAATCCAAAACAAGTGTGACTGCCCGCGTTCAAGCAAACAGGAACCAGAAAAAAAACAACCCACGAAAGACGAATAAGAACGCGTATTTAATACAACAAGACAAGACAGGCGCTAACATTCAGTTCCTTTAACATGCTATGGTTTCTTCTTCTGTCTGTCCATTTCACTCTGAGAAGTCGTCCATAGAGCCACATTTCTGCTGCATTGATTTGATTTTCTTCGCCTTTTTTTTTAGTGTCTTGTCTTGTCTTGTTGTATAAAATCTGTATTTAGCCTGTTTTAATGTATGGTTGCAAAGCCTGGACACTAAAAATGACGAAGAAAACAAAATCATTGCAGCAGAAATGTGGCTCTATACGACTTCTCAGAGTCAAATGGACAGACAGAAGAAGAAACGATAGAATATTAAAGGAACTGAATGCTACGCGCCAATTGCTAACAGAGATCAACAAAATAAAGCTGAAATATGTACATGTAGGCCATGCAGGTTACCGGCCAAGGCGGACGAAGTTCCGCAAGGAACTCAACGGCTATGTGTTCAAGACCAAGGCGAACCACCTAGATGGAGGACGTCGGCTGTGGTCTGGCATGGAGAGGGATGGGCTCCGCCATGCGACATTGCCCAAGACACACTAAATGAAGATTACAACCGCAACTCAATCCATACCGGCCCGGTCGTCGCCCGGAACAAGGACCGCGCCTTCCGTCGCTGGCCATCAGGGCGGAGGTGAAAAGTATGTGACTGATGGACCAAAATCCTACGTACAAGAAAAAATGTTACTATCGGCACCTGGAATGTGAGATCGCTGAGAGCAGCAGGAAAAGTTGCAGAACTAACGTATGAAATGAAGAGATACCGATGGAACGTCCTTGGGCTCTGTGAGGTACGATGGAAAAACCTCGGAGAAACGTCTACCCCAGAAGGCCACAAACTCTACTTCAGTGGCAGTGAAGACAAACATGAACATGGAGTTGGATTCCTCATTCACAAAGACATGTGAATGCCATCATGGGATGCCGACCAGTCTCTAGCAGACTCATTACTATTCGGCTTAAGGCTTCACCTTTTAACATCACCGTCATCCAAGCTTATGCCCCAACAACTGACTATGATGACGAGGCTGTCGAAGATTTCTATGATCAACTGCAGGAAATCGTAGATCAGACGCCAAAGAAAGACATCATTATAGTGCAGGGCGACTGGAATGCGAAGATTGGAGAGGAGGAACACAATAACTGGAAAGGGATATGTGGCCAATACTGCAACCCTGAGACCAACGAAAGAGGTTTGAGGCTCCTAGAATTCGCCAGTTACAACGACCTGAGGGTGGTGAACACGTTCGGTCCACACAAACCATCTAGACGCTGGACATGGCACAGCCCAGGAGAAAAATACCACAGTCAGATCGACTACATCATGGTTCAAAGACGCTTCCAGTCAAGTGTTAACATCGCAAAGACCAGGAGCTTTCCAGGAGCCGACATTGGAAGCGATCATGAGCTTGTAATGATGACCTTCAAACTCCGCCTCCAGAGGATGAAGAAACAGGGCAACATAAGAATTAAGTTCAATCTTGAGAAGCTCAAAGACCCCAACATAGTTGAAAACTTCCAAGCAACGATAGGAGGGAAGTTTGCTCCTCTCCTCGTCCTTGACAATGTGGACACCGAAGTAGACACTCTGATCAACAACTTCAACACTGCCGTGACCGAAGCAGCCAACGACATCCTTGGAAAACACCGACCAACAAAGATGCCCTGGGTCACGGAAGAAGTACTAAAGCTGAGCGACAAACGCAGAGAACTAAAGCAAAAGAAGAGTACGGATGAAGGTGCTAAACTATACAGAAAAGCCAACCAACAAGTTAAAGAAGGCATGAGGAAAGCAAAGGAAACATGGATTGAAGAACAATGCCAAGATATCGAAGCAAACCTGCAGAAAAATAACAGCAAAAAAGCCTACCAGCTTGTGAAAGAACTAGCAAGCTCAAAACAAGGCAGAACCACTACCATACAGAACAAAGCAGGGAAATGTCTCACAGAAGATCAAGAGATTCTGCAGAGGTGGACAGAATACTGCTCCGAATTATACACACACACAACAACAGGAGATCCCAAGGTGCTAGACGTTCCTCCACCAACCAACAACGACAGCTACCCCATCGTGCGAGAAGAAGTTGAAGCTGCAGTAAAATCATTGAAGAAAGGCAAGTCGGCAGGAATGGACAACATTCCCTCAGAACTGGTCCAGGCAGGAGGAGAGGCCATGATAGATATGTTACTCATCATCTGCAATAAGATCTGGCGGACAGGTGAGTGGCCAACACTTGGCCCCAGTCCCTGAATCATCACACTCTCCCGAAGAAAGGCAACCTACAACTATGCCAAAACTACCGTACCATCAGCCTGATCAGCCATCCAAGTAAGGTCATGCTAAAAATCCTTCTGAGTAGACTGAAGCCACAAGCTGAGGAGATAATAAAAGAAGAGCAGGCAGGTTTCAGACCAGGAAGAAGTACCACAGAGCAAATTTTCAACCTCAGATTGCTCTGTGAGAAATACCTGCAACACTAGCAAGGCCTTTACCACGTCTTCGTGGACTTCAAGAAGGCATTCGACAGAGTTTGGCACGCAGCCTTGTGGGCAACCATGAGGCTGTACAACATCAATGCCAACCTGATCAGAACCATAGAATGCCTCTACGAAAAGGCGACCAGTGCAGTCTACCATGACAACAACATAGGCGAATGGTTCCGAACCACAGTTGGAGTACGCCAAGGATGCCTGCTCTCCCCCACTCTCTTCAACATCTTCTTAGAGAGAATAATGGCTGACGCACTTGAAGACCACGAGGGAACAGTCAGCATCGGAGGTAGAACAATCACAAACTTGCGTTTTGCCGACGACATTGACGGACTAGCTGGGCAAGAGCAAGAGCTAGTCAGCTTGATAAAACATCTTGATGAGGCCTCCACATCATATGGCATGCAGATCAGTGCAGAGAAAACCCAGTTGATGACAAATAATACCAATGGCATCAGCACTGACATTACCATAGACAACAAGAAACTTGAGACCGTCCATAGATTTAAATATCTGGGAGCTATAGTATCAGATGAAGGATCAAAGCCCGAGGTACTTTTCAGGATTGCACAGACCACAGCTGCAATGACCAAGCTAAAAGTCATCTGGAACGACAAGAATATCGCTATCGGCTCCAAGATCAGACTGATGCGTTCCCTGGTCATGTCAATATTTTTGTATGCATGCGAAACATGGACCATAACAGCAGACATTGAAAGAAGGATACAGGCAATGGAGATGAGATGCTTCCGCAAACTCCTTGGTATCTCGTACATAGATCATATAACCAATAAAGAAGTGAAAACCCGAATCGAAAACGCCATCGGGCCGTATGAAGACCTCCTGACCTCAGTGAAAAGACGCAAACTGAGGTGGTACGGGCACGTCACACGATCATCTGGACTGGCCAAGACCGTCTTGCAGGGAACAGTTCAGGGAGGGAGACGAAGAGGCAGACAGAGAAAAAGATGGGAAGACAATATCAGAGAGTGGACTGGCCTTGAATGGAATATCATTCTGCGGAAAGCTGAGGACCGTGAGGAGTGGAGGAAGTTGGTTGCAAAATCTTCAATGGTGCCCCAACGGTCAACCAGACTACGGGACTGATGATGATGATGAGGCCATGCCATTAGAAATACCAACACAGATTTGACATCAACGGTTGTGCAGGGGAAGGTGAGGTGAGGAGAAGAAAGGGACGACCTACAACAATATCGCAGAAGTCTGTGATTTGGAGATCCAGGAAGTCGCCCACAGATGTCTCAATCGTGTGACCTGGAGAAGACTTGTGACGTCAAGCGCGGCTTCTACAGCCGATCCCGACGAGGGAGAGAGAGGTGAGCGGTGTGATTCCTTTTCTTTTTTCTTTTAACTTTCCTGTGAGCGTATAAACACTGTACATGTCCAAACCAAGATGAAGATACATTACGAAAGGGGGTGCTCTTAGCTGACAGATTGATGACGCGGTTGTATATTCTCTGTCCGATCACTGTCTCCATCGACTTAAAAAAAACTGAAACGCCTTCAGTTAACCAAACTTTGGAACTGACCGCCTGTACCCATCCTTTGTACCTCTAACACAATGCCTTGCGGCGAGGAAGAAATACAAAACGAAGAAGAATGGAAATAGTCAAAACATATCGAACAAAAATAATGGTTCTAGCAGTCTGAAAACTGCGTTTTCTCTGTGGCTTTTCACCCCTCTGTCCTACCTCGCCCTCTGAAAAAAACATCTTTCACTGAAGTTCACATAACAACTGACTATTTGGATAGATCAGCATATGAGGCAAATTCAGTTATAGTTCGTTAGAATGTATCCCCCCACTGCATGCTAATATACATGGTATTAATAGGCCAACAGACAGATAAACAGATTACATAAACAAAAACCTCCTGTTTGAAAACTTGAAACTTTTTTTTGTTTAAAACTGGTTTGTTTTTACCTACATTTTTGACCACGTTCAACTGTAAAATACAGATTAAACTTCGAGCAAATCTATTTTCTTTGCTAATTGTGTTGTAATAACGTATGTGAAATACGAAAAAATAAATTCTATTATCTCATGGCTTAACTGAAATAATCATTAGAATGTAAATCATTTGCAGTTAATTTCGATTAATAAATGTATTACCCTCGGTATTTATTGTAATCTCTGCTATTATTTTCATTTTGAACTTTTGAACTTTTACAACGAAACCTACACACATGCGTAATGATTGACTGTTTGCGCCATGTCAAGACACAAAGGGAACAATAAACAGCCAGAAGTCAAAAATCAAAATAATTGCCTTTGTTTTCAAAGGAAACCACGACTGACAAATGTATTGCTGTTATAAAACTAATTGAAAAGTTTGATACATGCACTTCAAAGATGATGTCCATGCTTCCCACCCCCCTTTATTTCTATCTCGTCTTTGGTTTGTTTGTTTCTCTGTCTCTGTCTGTCTCTGTCAACCCATCTCACGTTTTATCACTCTCTCTCACTCTCTCTCTCTTTATGTTTGATCTTGACATTATGAATGGGTTTTGTGATGGCGACAGGGAGGGAGAATACACTTTTGTATCACCGAATGGATGCAGTGTTATTGACTATTTTCTTGTCCCTGATAAATTTTCACATAACTGTAACATGATTTTAAGTGATTGTCTTGTTTCTTGGCATTTGCCGATAGAAATGACATGGAAAAATGGAATGCAAAAATGTCCAGAAACTCAGGAATCATGCATGCAGGAGAAAATCATTTGGTCGGAAGAAAACGCTGAACAAAATTCAGATGATTTTAACGATCGCCTTCATGAGGCTTGTCAGTTAATGAATGTTGATGTAAATAGCTGTGTAGATATTTTTGCTCAAGCAATGCATAGTGCAGCCGCATGTATGGTCAGAAGGGTTGGCAAAAGAAAGAAATGTTTAGATGACTGGTTTGACGATGAATGTGAGCATAAAAAGAAACACGTAAAGAGGCTTCTTAAAAGCTTTCAGAGGAACAGATTAGGAAGTAAAAAAAAAGAACTGAAAGATGTTTATGTGAAAGAGCGATCTGAATACATAAAATTGAAACGACAAAAGAAACGTGAATTTGAAGAAGCAAAAATAAATAAACTCAAAGACTCTATTAAAGACTCAAAATTATTCTGGTTGGCAATCAGAACACTTAATAGAAAAGCCATAATCTATAACGAAATAAGCCTTAATCAGTGGCATGAACACTTTCACACAATATTTCAAAGTTCTGGATCCGGGGCAGAAATTGAAGATGATGGCAATTTGGATACAAATGAGTACGAAGAACCATTATTTAATGATGCAATATCAAGAAGGGAGATAATTGACAGTATTAAAAAATTGAAAAATGGTAAAAGTGCTGGACCAGACAAAATTCTGGGAGAAATGTTAAAGCATTCCAGCGATTCAGTGTTAAATTTTGTAGTTATTCTATTTAATCGGTTATTTGAAAATGGTATTTTTCCCACAGAATGGGCCAAATCTATTATTGTCCCCATACATAAGAAAGGAGATGTAAACAACCCAGACAACTACCGAGGGGTTGCACTCACAAGTGTTTTAGGCAAAGTTTATACAAATATATTAAATAAACGACTTACGAAATGGGCAGAGAGGGAAGAAAAAATAATAGAAGAACAAGCAGGATTTCGATCTGGATACAGTACAATAGATCCATTTTCACGCTGTACGCTTTAGTCCAAAAATACCTTCTTAATCACACTAAACTATACGTAGCATTTGTAGATTTTCGCAAAGCATTTGACTCAGTTAATAGAAATGTACTTTGGGGTATTCTGCGAAAGAATGGAGTAAATGGTAAATTATATATGTCTCTTAAAAGTATATATAATTCTGTGTTAGCATGTGTTCGTGACAAAGATATGTACACCAACTTTTTCGAATGTCCACGAGGAGTGAAACAGGGATGTCTCCTCAGCCCCTTACTATTTTCATTTTTTATTAATGAGTTAGCGTTAGAAATAGCCAAAAAAGGGAGACATGGTGTACAGCTATTGCCTGGTGCTGTTGAAGTTTTTTTTACTGCTATTTGCTGATGATGTGGTGCTTTTGTCAGACACTGTCATAGGGTTACAAAATCAACTAAATGCTTTAAAACATGAATCTGATAGGTTATTACTGTCTGTGAACCTAGAAAAGACGAATGTGATGATTTTCCGTAAGGGAGGACATCTTTCGGCTCGAGAAAAATGGGTTTATGATGAGTCTGAAGTTAAAGTAACAAACTCATATAAACATCTAGGTATTATTTTTACAACAAAACTGAGTCTCCAAAGCGCATGGGTGGAAAGCAGCAAAAA
>JAPXFY010000024.1:41256499-41258999 GCA_030674185.1 Monoplex corrugatus
TCCTTCTTCTTTACTGTCCTCTTTTTCCTTCTTTTTTCTCACTCTCTATATTTGTCAAGATTTCTTTCCTCTTTTTTCTTCTTTGTCTTTTTCTTCTACTACTTCTTCTTTTTCTTTTTTTTCCTTCTCATTCTTCTCCTTCTCTTTCTTTTTGTCAATGTTCTCTTCCTTCTTTTCTTTGTCTTCTTCTGCTTACTCCTTCTCCTCACCTACACTATCATCTTTCTTTTCTTTTTCTTGTTAGTCTTCGTCTTCTTTCCCTTTTTCTTTCGTTGTCGTCATCATTACCATTATCGTCATCACTTTTTTCATCTTCTCTAGGAGCTGAAAGTTCTGTTTGATTTGCAGAATAATGGTCAGAAAGGGCGGTTGAGGACAGAGAGTAAAAAACGGGACATCTGTTCGTCTTTTGTCATGCAAAAGTTGTCATGACTTTCTGGGTATTTGTATCGATCTGTCTGTTCTGTTGTAAATGTTTTACACTTCACAAAGAACACAAGGCTGGTTTCATGTTTGTTTATAGAGCAAAGAAATGATTTCATTGAAAAATAATCGAGCCATTTTATTTGCTTTTACCTTTTTCTGTCCTTTTGTGCCGTTAAGCATCGAGGAGAGATGCAGCTTTCGGACGTGGGCCAGATGGGCAGCGTTTGCCATAGTTAGGTTGATTTTTTCAGTTATTTCTTTCAATCTTTTCCTAGGATACTCCCTTCCTTTGCATCCATGCCTTTTTATGTTATACGCTTTGCATGCTGACTGTTCACTTGGAAGCCTCATGAGGTGACCGAAGCATTTCAGCCTCTGTTTTTTTTAATACATTCTAGACATGGCACAGTTCCAACTGTGTTGCTCCTGATTTCATTTCTGATCTTGTCTCGACATGTGACATTCATTGTCTTTCTGATCTATCTCATCTTGCAAGCTGTTATTTTGCTTTTTTGTCTCTGGTTAATCCGACATCAAAGAGATAAAACTATCTCAAATCATTTCAACCAGTCGGACCACTCAATCAACAACATCTGAGTGAAAGGTCTGTGGCTTCTATACAGTAACAGCATCATAGACAGGAAAGACAGATAATCCCATCTTATAGATAAAGTTGGAACGCTCAAGCCACATGGCCTCAATGACAAACCATAAAGATTTCCTCAACAGAATTCAGTATCATGCCACTTTCTGTACTTTTATCTGGACATGGCTCTTTGTGCATGTACTTTTACCATGGTGTGTATGTATGTACGTGTGTATTCGCTCAAATGTGTAGGTATTAACATTCTTGCCAGTCATGTATAATTCATATTTATACTGCTTGGATGATTGTATGCTTACAATTGTCTTCTTTAATGTGCCCATGTATGTTTTACCTCGATGATAATTTACTGAAATAGACCATATTATCACCATTTTCCCATCCCAGTGAGGTATTGGCTTTGCAACTACACATGTGCCTTTTTATTTTTATCTTAAATTCAAACTGTTTAATTCTCCTTTCACAAGACAGACCCAGCCGCGTCTGACTAAGGGTTTTTTTCTACGGGGACTCCGGTTTTTCCTTCAGCCCCTTGGCTGTTGGTTTAGGATTTTTTTCCTATCCCAAGGTCAGACTGGTTTCGTTGCACTAGGCACGATCCATTTACATCAGCCATACCTCTTGATTAAATATTTTCCTATTCAGTCGATCGTATGCTTATATTTTCTCTTATGTATTATTTGAGAGGGGGATTCTTTACATTCCAAACACTACTCTTTGCTAGTGCGTCATAGTTTTAATTTTAGTTCTGGACCTTCTTCAGGATAGAACAATATTGATATGGCATGACCACTTTTCAGAATTGCAGAATTCATCTCACTTCCGCTCTGACATCATATTTACTAAAAAAAACACACCACATTATGATGTCATTTTAGTCAGTTTATTCCTTTTCTCAGACTGGAAAGAGCAGCAGGGAAGTTTCAGTCTTTTCCTTCTAATTTTTGTATCTGGAGTTTGTTTGTTCGTGATCTTACGCTTGACAAAGGCCAGTTTGCCGAAAATTTGCGCCTGTCTTGTCTTGTTGTATTAAATACGCGTTCTTATTCTTTTTACGTGGGTTTTTTTTCTGGTTCCTGTTTGCTTGAACGCAGGCAGTTACACTTGCCTTTTTTTAAAAAAAAGTTTTTTTTACAATAAACATGAGTATATTGTACTGCCTTTAGAGACGAAATGGAGAGCTATCTCCCTTGTGGTGGTACAAAAAGATAGAAAGACAAAAAACAATTAAACAAAATGGACATTTTATTGTCTTCTGTAAAGTACGAAACGAAAAAGAAGCCTTTGAGGAAAACAAAAATAAAAACAGAAAACAAAACAAAAACAAACAAAAAACAAACAAAAAAAGCATGTTGCGGGATGGGCAGTAGCCTATGAAACCCAACTAAAGCACTCTTCATGGAATTCTGCTGCACGAGATTGAAGTGACTCCATCTGCATGTGTTTATGCCCCAGGCAGAGAGTCTGACG
>JAPXFY010000024.1:41263999-41271499 GCA_030674185.1 Monoplex corrugatus
TATTGGCTGAATGGACATGTATGCAAAGTATTGGCTGAATGGACATGTATGCAAAGTACTGGCTGAATGGACATGTATGCAAAGTACTGGCTGAATGGACATGTATGCAAAGTATTGGCTGAATGGACATGTATGCAAAGTATTGGCTGAATGGACATGTATGCAAAGTATTGGCTGAATGGACATGTATGCAAAGTATTGGCTGAATGGACATGTATGCAAAGTATTGGCTGAATGGACATGTATGCAAAGTATTGGCTGAATGGACATGTATGCAAAGTATTGGCTGAATGGACATGTATGCAAAGTATTGGCTGAATGGACATGTATGCAAAGTATTGGCTGAATGGACATGTATGCAAAGTATTGGCTGAATGGACATGTATGCAAAGTACTGGCTGAATGGACATGTATGCAAAGTATTGGCTAAATGGACATGTATGCAAAGTATTGGCTGAATGGACTTGTATGCAAAGTATTGGCTGAATGGACATGTATGCAAAGTATTGGCTGAATGGACATGTATGCAAAGTATTGGCTGAATGGACATGTATGCAAAGTATTGGCTGAATGGACATGTATGCAAAGTACTGGCTGAATGGACATGTATGCAAAGTACTGGCTGAATGGACGTGTATGCAAAGTATTGGCTGAATGGACATGTATGCAAAGTATTGCAAAACCCCTGTGATCCACCAATCCAATATCCACCGACTTGGAACTCTTTTCATTGTGCGTCACTCGTACAGTCAGGCCGTTTGACTAGAAGTGTAATTGTATTGCATTTCTCTGCTGACGACTTTTAACTGCCATAAAATGGCACAAGAACGCGTTTGAATATAAAGCTGTCAAAGAGCTATGTCTAGCCAAGTTCACTTACGCCTACCGAGAAGTCGACGTCATCTGGGAGTTGATCGCACAGTCTGTGAGACTGCAATGTCTGAAACGCATATTCATGAATTGATTTCAACAGAAAGACAGGGCAGCGCCAGCTTTCTGCATGACCTTTTCCTGTAGACGTAATTGGCGAGAAGTGGTAATAGACCTTTCCACTGTTCGCTCAATCAACTGTATTAAAGTATCTGAGTCCTGTTTTACGTGTAGCTAGGCTGTGGGTTAATCTTTGTTTAAAAGTGGGATAATATTTTATCAACCAGGGTAAGGCAGCGTGTGTGTGTGTGTGTGTGTGTGTGTGTGTGTGTGTGTGTGTGTGTGTGTGTGTGTGTGTGTGTGTGTGTGTGTGTGTGTGTGTGTTTGGCTAAGAGAGATGCAGGTATATGTGCACTGTTTGTCTCTTTGTCTGTATGTCCGTCACCCCAATCCCTCTCTGTGTCTGTCATTTGGTGTCTGTCTATCAAAAAAGAGATCACTCAGCAAAATCTTTCTTCTAATTGTACATGATTTTCAACAAATCTGCAACAGGTGCTCTATCTATTACGAAGTATTAAATACATATGTTTGAATATGCGATACTCACATCTGCCCTGAAAGAAAAACATATAACCCTCAGTCTCAAGGCTGTTCATGGACAATTTTAAAACAAAATGTTCATTAAGTGTCGAAACTAAGTATGGCCATTACTGGCAATTTGGTCATTGCACAAAGTGTTTTGAAAGTGTTTTCAAGATGTTCACAGATAAGGCCAAGAATTTGTGTAAAAGTGCTCGATGATTGAGTCCCAAGCTTTTAACTTCAAAATACACATAGGCCAAGTTATAGAGGCCACTTTTCATCCCTTGTCTCCAATAAGCACAGTCATTGGCACACTCCTCAAAGCACGGTCATTGGCACACTCCTCCTACTTCCTGACGATGATGCCCATGGACTTGATGTCTCAGCTTGCAAACGACCTTGTAGTGAAAGTGGTGGTGCTCTTATGGTCTGGAGCCATCAAACATCTTTGAAGATCATTCCAACCAGGACGCCATTGGATATGACCCAGAACTGAGACCAGGAGACGAGTGAGAACCTCGTTTATTATTTGCCCACCCACTTGATTCCATCGACGCGCCTGAGGTTTCGAAAATGAAAAGTGTTCGGCCTTCTCCTTGTCTGCAGTACAGCGTTCACTGTTCACGCTCATATGAGAAGGTGCTAAGAATGCAGACGACCCACTAATTCACACGTTGTCAGGGTTTTGCCACCTAGTAAGCAACTTGGGGGTGTCTTTAAGTCGGCGACAGCTCGATATGAATAGATATTGGATTACATAACATTTGTCAGTCAAAATGGAAGATTGAGTCTCTGGATGAATTTGGGAATGTGCATTTTGTATCTTACATTTGTATATTTATTTTTGTCAGCATAACCTTGAATTAAAAAAAATATCCAGTCTATATAGATGTTACCGTCCATTCAAAACATAATTAAATGTGACCTTTTTCACATTTCTGTTTAATTTTCTTTTCCAAATCTAACCCAATCTGTTTTGAATACTTGCACCTCCACAAAAAAATTCATTTGTGTCTTAGCCAAAAACCAGAATCTGCACTGCTCGGTTTTGATGATTTTTATGTCTCTTAAAAGTATGTCTTGTCAGAATCCTGTGGACCATTCGAATTTACAACCACATAATCTTAATGTTTTTGAGTCTATGTATATTGAAAAAAGTATATGTTCTATGAAATGTTTGTATTTGACTTCCCCTTATTCATTAAGCAACATTTTCGTTTAGTGTTATCGGTAATCAATACATATGATATTCTATGCCTTTCATCACAGAGTAAGTCGGTTTTAAGGCAGTTTGTGATTTTAGTGCACGTTTGTCATCTGTTTGTGTTACTATTCCGTAAATAGCTCTTAATCGAAGATACTAAGCTTGCATAAGTAACAAAATCAATGGTTAGATCAAACAGTCGATCGTGTTTAAAAACGTGTGCTATATAGTAAACAAAACAGTCAGTCAATTTAATGTTTTATTGCTTACCTCTAACTTCTATTTTGTCACGCAATAAAATTGTTCTGAAAGCAATTCCTGAGACGTTGCTTTAATTTATTACTGATTGCTGGTATGACTTAAAAGTTTGTAGCCTAACAAACTGTTTTACATTTGCAAAGTTTACTAGGCTTGGCCCTTAGTATTCAAAACGTTTTAATAAAAGACACATGGCAACACAGCAAATTGTAAACTGAAAAAGATATGACAGCCAGACCATGGGTATCCTTGAGAATGGTAAAAGGACCCAGAAATCATCATAAAAAGCAGCAACCTTGCCATAGACCAATGTTTTGAGACTAGACAATATACAGAACGAAGCAATAAGAGCAATCTTCGGAATCAATAATAACAACCCCACAGAGACTGCGGCACCTACTTCACATTCCGTCAATATAGTCAAGACACAAAATACATTATGAAGACATACATCAAGGCATTGGAAAATTTGGAAAAGCCACCTTACGAGATGGTCACAACAGCTATATCAAGCTGAAATACTGATGTAATCGACTATGGACTTGGCCTCACAGCATGTCACAGACAAATATATGTAAAGCAATAGAATAATCCTCGGAGCCACAGAAGATACCCCCACAGAGACTCTGTGGTACCTGTTTGGCATTCTGTCAATAGAGTCAAGACATGAAATAGAGTAAGTAAAGTGAAGGCATACTTTAGGGCATTGGAAAATCCTGAAAACCCACTTAACGAGATGGTAAATACAATAAAAGGCAATCGATTCCAATGTGACAAATCATGGACGGGACAGGTAGACGAATCCATTTAGTACGTATGTCAACTGACAGAACTCAAAGGGACAAAATGATGTGAAAAATAATCAAGGGAGACACTGTCTCCTACGGCCAGAAAGTAAAGCTGATGTGGAAGTTATACTTCTCATTGAGCAAAAAGATTGCAACCACAAAGATGTGACCATATGCAATGATGGTTCAGTCACCAATAGCAAACCTGTGTAGGGCTTTATTGTCAAACAGAACGGAAACAGCCCACATAAAAAAATGGTACACGTTATATCATAATCTCCAATCTAAGAATGGAAACTGAAGGAATCATCCTAATTAACTCGATGAATCTACTTCAAAAAGTGCAAAATGGTGCTGGAATCCCAGAATGCCAAAAGAATGAGCAGTATCGATGTACAAAAATTCACGTAGATCTACCTTCTGGACACATTGGTGTTAAGAGAAATGAACGTGCCAATAAACTTGTTGGTGATGTTGCTAAAATAAGGAAAGTAAGTAAAGAAAACAAAAAGAAAACACAAACCAAAGCAAACAGAAAAACACACGCACGAAAACAAGATAAACTTAAAAACAAACAAACGAACACACACACACACACACACACACACACACACACCACACACACACACACACACACACACACACACACACACACACACACACACACACACACACACACACACACACACACACACACCCCACACATTGGAAAGTCTAAAGTCCTTAGACGCTTAAACTCATACCTTCACAAACTAAATGTGTATCATCATACATTGATCATCTTACTCAGGAATAATCAGAGGAACTGGCTGAAAAGCTACCATGATAAGAAAAAAAAGAGCTATACTTAAACAAACGTTGATGCTCTCAAACGTAACTCCGCACAAACTCGTACAGCGTAGCATAGAAAAAGTTTGGGAATCAGAGATAAAAGAAATGTAAAGAAATGGGACAGACGGTTAGACGAACGGTGAAGATTGTCATATTTTTTGTGTGTGCGTGTGTTTTGTTGTTTGATTGTTTGTGTGTTGTGCGTGTGTGTGTGCGTGCTTGCGTGCGTATTATAGTATATATATATATGTGTGGTGTGTGTGTGTGTGTTGTGTTGTGTGTGGTTGGTGTGTGTGTGTGTGTGTGTTGTGTGTGTGTGTGTGTTGTTCGTTTGTTTGTTTTTAAGTTTATCTTGTTTTCGTGCGTGTGTTTTTCTGTTTGTTTTGGTTTGTGTTTTCTTTTTGTTTTCTTTACTTACTTGATTGCTTGTATTTTCTGATGTCGTCATGTGTGTGTGCGTTTCTTTTAGGGAGGGGGGGGGGGTGTTTGTTTTTCCGAGGGTGGAAGATGAACTGGAGAAGCTGTGATAATGGAGATGTTATTTTAATCATGCTGGCGGGCAGGTGAGGCTACGTTTCCCATTGACAGGTGATATCTGTAATGTCATTACACAAGACACCGGTGAAATACATTTATCCTTCTTTTTACGTTATATTTTAACATCACAGATGTCGATACACATGTCATTACAGCGCTGTTTTAACATTACAGATGTCGATACACATGTCATTACAGCGCTATTTTAACATTACAGATGTCGATACACATGTCATTACAGCGCTATTTTAACATTACAGATGTCGATACACATGTCATTACAGCGCTGTTTTAACATTACAGATGTCGATACACATGTCATTACAGCGCTATTTTAACATTACAGATGTCTATACACATGTCATTACAGCGCTATTTTAACATTACAGATGTCGATACACATGTCATTACAGCGCTATTTTAACATTACAGATGTCTATACACATGTCATTACAGCGCTATTTTAACATTACAGATGTCGATACACATGTCATTACAGCGCTATTTTAACATTACAGATGTCGATACACATGTCATTACAGCGCTATTTTAACATTACAGATGTCGATACACATGTCATTACAGCGCAGCCGAGACTGCTCCAGTGACGGACTGATGCAAGTGTAAGATAGTGAACCCGTAGGCAGGGTAAGTCTTCAAGACCTTAGCAACTTATAGGGCTTATTTGCAGGACTAAAGTTTATGCTATGATCATCCTGGACCTTCTCCATCTTAAAAAAAAACAAAACTGAAACCTTGTCTATGTCTGGTCGTATGTAGCCTTCTGTACCTCTTTTCAACTATACGAAATAGAATGAAAATACCAAACGACGAAAGGTGCTATCGTGAAGAAATGTGCCCTGGGGCAAAATCATTCTTTTGTCAATTCGAAGCAGAATCCTTGCAAAAACCATCATTCAACGAATCTCAGATGTATTAGACAGACAGGTTTCATGAAAGAAACAAGATGTGCTAACCAAATGTTCATCCTGGGAAATGTCATGGAACAATCCACAGCATGACAGTAACAGCTCTTCATCAACTTAATGGACTGCTGAGAGGCCTTTTGAACGCATACACAGGGACAGTTTTTAGCGTACACTCCGAGCATACAGGATCACTTCGCAAATCGACCTTGTCGTCAAAAATTGTTATGACAGTTCCACTTGTATGGTAGGAAATTGTACATAACTTCAACATGAAGACAGGAGTGAGACAGGGATGTGTATGTCCGCGTCGCTCATCAATGTGACCACAGACGAGACGATGAGACGAATGACTGAGGGCCAACCAGGAGGCATCAGTTGGAATCTCTTTTCAGCACAGGAAAATCTTGACTTTGCAGATGTCTTGGCACCGGTCTCCCACTCTCACCACCACATGCAGGAGAAAACATACCATTCCAACATTTCGCACAAATCAGCCAGAAGAAAGCAGAGATCATGACACTGAAAATCCCCTAACTCTCATCAATCGAAGTCAACAGAACAGATCTATTCACAACTGAAGAGTTCACATACTTTTGCAGCACCGTCATTCACGACAGAAGAGTAGGCAATAACATCAAGAGCTGTCTCTGCAAAGCCATAAGCACCTTTAAAATGCTGAACAACGTCTGCAGGTCTCCCTACTACACCATCAGCACCAAGCGGAGTCTGACTAGAGCTGTCCTTTCCATTCTGCTCTACAGCTCAGAATGAATGCTGGAGGATGACAGAAATAGATCTTACCAAGCCATCGATCTGTCTAACACCATTTTCAACCAGCAACTACTTGCCCAGTGCAATCATGAGAATATGGGCATTATCACCGCGAAAAGACAATTGAGATGGATTTGGCAAATTATCCAAAGACAGCAGGGTAACATCTAGACTGCCCTTATCGGATATAAAAAATGCAAGATATAATAGATCCAAGAACACGGGCGACGAACAATAAATGAAGACATTAAGGCCCTGAAACACACTCGGGGTATTTGACAGACTTTGGTCCATAACAGACAGAAATGGACAAGCCTCGCTGGTGCCCAACATGAATAGGGCATAATAGGCAGTAAGTAAAGGGTGAGTGTTAAGTCACTTTTCTGGCTGATTCTAGTTTTTGTGGATTCCTAATAATGTGATTCCTTCTTTGTTACTTGAAAACGCCTATTCAACGATTAACATCCGTTTCGTTCTGAAACAAACAAACAAACAAACAAACCAAAAAGAAAGAAAGAAAGAAAGAAAGAAACACACAAAAGATACATTTTCTTTTAAACTGCTAGTCTTCAGCAACCAATTACCTCTTCAGATTTTTTCAATAGATACACCGAACCGCACGTGTAAGGCATTCCCTTACATGAGGATTTGTTCTTGGATACTAAAAAATGTGTATTGCTGATATTATAAATAGTATGTTTTCCTTAAAGAGAAGGAAAGGAAAGGCGAA
>JAPXFY010000024.1:41276499-41283999 GCA_030674185.1 Monoplex corrugatus
TAGGCCATTTTATTAGGAAAGGGGAATTAGAGCACCTGGTCACAACAGGAAAGCTGGAGGGAAAGAGAACACCAGGCAGACCAAAGATGACATGGCCTGATAGCGTGAAAAAGATCTGGATGTCACATGGCATTTCTCAACATGGGGTCTTTCGGCTCACTGTTGACCATCAGCTCTTTGTGCCTGCGACACCCATGATGGTACAAGAAAATAGACACAAACTATGAAGAAAAAAGAAGACAGGACGAAGCGGTCATTTCGGCCCATTATAACCTACGAGACATAGCAAAATCTAGTTACAAAGGAATGGGTGAACGTACTAAAATCAAAGTAAAATAGACTGAAGAAAAACACAACAATTTGTCAATTCCTATCTGATATAATTAGCGAGGGTCCCAGAACGGCTGACTACACAGCACCATTGCGCACACCATTGCAAAAGAAAACAAACTGCAGCGGAATCATGAGCAACAGGAAGCATTTCAGAAAACAAAACAAAAATCTTGACAAAAGCACCCACTCTTGCACACTACAACACAAACAAACCAGTGAAAATCGCTGCAGATGCATCATAAGTACGACTAGGGTGTGCAATACTGCAAAATAAAAACCTGTGGCTCATGCCTCCAGATCACTAACTGAAACAGAGAAAAGATATGCGCAGATAGAAAAAGAAACACTTGCAATTGTGTTTGTATCTATGGCAAACAATGCACTGTGGAAACAGATCACAAACCCATTGAAAGCATCTGTAATAAACCTCTCAACAGATGTCCACCCAGAACACAGGAACTCATGCTCAGACTGTAGAGATATGATCTGAACATTACATACAGGCCAGGAAAAGAAAAGTAGCAGATACACTTTCAACAGCAACAGCAACAGAATCACACTCACAAACAGATACAACAGAAGAAGAGGAAATTGTCAGAATTCATGTGAACACACTCTTTGAAAATCTGAAAAATTGAGGAACAGAAAAGAGAGAAACTTAAAAAAGAAACAGACGAAGACAAAGAACTTGTAATGCTCAAAAAACAAATACAAAAAGGATGGCCAGCAAACAAAGACAAAGTTCCAACAGAGATCAGGTGATAGTTCCAGTACAATGAGTACCATTGGTGATCTCATTTTCAAGGCAGACAGAATAGTGATTCCCAAACCTATGCAGTCAGAAATGCTAGAGAGGATTCATGAAGGTCATTTAGGCATAGAGAAGTGCAAAAACAGAGCTAAGAAACTCATGTTTGGCCAGGCATGAACAAACACATTCAAACATGGTAAAAACATGCCCTAGTTGCAGATATTGTGTTTTGTTGGTTTCCTTTGTAGGTTACCATTATGACATCCATACGTACTGTGATGCATATTGCTGCGCCACATGATACATGATCTGATTGTTTGCTTATCTGAGTGCTCCCATTGACTGTGAGGTGTACAGGGAGCAAGCAGGTTTTGAAATTAAGGCTGATGATGGATGTAAACTTGTATACAAACTGAACAAGTCGTTGTATGGGCTGAAACAGTCAGGCAGGAATTGGAACAATGTGTTGCACAGCCATTTGGTTCAAAACAGTTTTGTACAGTGTCTTTCTGATCATTGTTTGTACACTAACCACTGTGGAAAAGAACTGATTGTGATTGTTGTATGGGTAGATGATTGTTGTATGGGTAGATGATTGTTGTATGGGTAGATGATTTGATAGTGGGAGCAAACAGTGAAACATTCTTATCCAAATAAAGCAAACTTCGAAAGACAGGTTTAGAATGAAAGATTTGGGAAAACTGTCATATTTTCTGAACATTGATTTTGAACAAGGTGCTGGTTACGTCAAAATGAACCAGAAAAGATACGTAAAGAAAGTGCTTGAAATGTTTGAAATGACAGATGGCAAACCATGATGTACTTGCTCTGAACAAAAGATAGAGTCTCCTGAATGTGATGATTCAGTTGATTCATGACAATATTGTGAAATTGTTGAAGTTTGATGTATGTAATGTCATACACTAGACCTAATATTTGCTGGGTCATTACCAAGTTGTCCCAATATCTGTCCAAGCCGTTCTAGACCCATTGGGTAGCAGCCAAGCATGCGCTGAGATATCAGAAAGGTACTGTCGACTATGAGATCTCTTACAAAAAAATAAAACGATTTGGTTCTGATAGGTTACAGTGATGCTGACGGGGCATCGTCCTTGGAGGACAGACGCAATACTTCTGGTTACAGTTTCCGTTTGACAAAGAATGGACCGTTGATATCCTGGAAATCAAAGAAACAGTCTTACTGTAGCACTGTCATCCTGTGAGGCAGAACACATTGCCTTATCAGTTGCTGTACAAGAGAGTCTATATCTCAGTCAGTTGTTGAGTGATATCGACAGAAAGTGTCAGCCTGGTCCTGCTTTCATCTTTGAAGATAATCAAGGCACTATTGCACTGGCAAACAAATCAATCAATCAAATGATATCTGATATAATTTTATTCGTTCTGAATTTGAACAGAGGCAAAATTGTTATTGAACACAATCCCAGCGCAGAAATGTTGGCTGACGTGATGACAAAACCTGCTACCAGGTTTCAACTGCAAAAATTCAAGAAAAAGATTTTGGCAGCTGAGAGTAAATCTTGATTCACAACTGAAATAGCCATGTATTTCATAATTCATCATTCAAGGACTTCAAAATACTGTATTGTAAATGCAAGGATTGATGAATCACCTATTCGGTGATTGTATTGTCATTTTCATGTAATATTATGCAATAATGTGAAATTATGAGTTTATTGATAAGATGCACTCAATGCCTGAAGTTACCTACGTATAGAAAAGTCAAGTGAACATTTGGTAACTTCATTGATAGTTATTGAACTGATATGTTTTGAATTTGAATTTGAATTTGAATTCGTCACTGATATTGTGATCAAGTGGGGGTGTTGGGTTGTCATCTCATAAAGTTACGGTATCTAGATATTATGTTACTAAGATACAGAAGGGATGTAACTCCTGTGAAATATACAACAACAGTCGGACGTGATCGTTGTCACATCTTTTATATTCATTTTCTTTCTCTTCATTATGGCGAGCCACTTCCACTCAACACTACCTAAGCATGTGAAGCCTGGATTCAGCAGACTGCGCAGAGGAAACTACCAGACTGGTTCAACGGGTAGGAAGACGATTACTAGCAACACGTTGTTGAGTGCAGAGAGCAAGATGAGGCAAGAATAGGACGTCTTGGTCATTCACTGTGTTCGTTTCCATCTCCAGTCGTATTGACCTCATCTTGCCACTGGACACAAGTGGTGCTGAACGAGAGAGTGAGGTCGAAGTTGCACTACTTCTATTCACTTTAAAAAACTCATTGCGCAAGTCATCAGTCATCCTTCATGCCATCCTATCATCACCAAGCCATGTGGTGACAGGCACGCGACAAAGCAGCACGTGTCGTTGGCTGAGGGGCCCTACTCATGCGGTCAAACTCAAGTATTGAGATAGAAAATAAGGTTCACATGTCTCAAACTTGCCACATGGAACACCCGCACGCTTCTTGACAGGGACGATTCAGACAGACCCAGAAATGGACAACACTTACTGTCAGTAAACTTGTCACATACAACATCGACATCGCTCTTATGTGATGGGAGAGGCGAATTCTCCAAAATCGATTCTGGCTAAAACTCTCTTTTAAAAAAAAATTTTTTTTTTTAGTGGACGCGATTCTGAAGAAAGACGAGAGACTGGAGTCAGTCCATCGTTAGAAGACTTTGGCCAGAGTCCAACTCAATCGTCTTAAAAGGTCTCCTTCCAGACAGCAAATGTGACTTTCGGAAGGAACGCAGGACTGTCGACGTGATGTCTCCTGCTAAACAACTTCAGGAGAAGTGTCAGGAACAGAACACCGACCTGTATTCCACCTACGTCGATTTGTCCAAGGCCTTTAACATTGGTTTGTCAGTTGTGAGGGTCTTTTGGAGAATCGTGGCAAAGCCGGGAAAATCATTACCATTGTAGGACAACCACACGGCTGCATGCTGATCAGAGTTCAAGACAGTGAAGAAACAGCCAAGCCATATTCTGTCTCCAGCGGGGTAAAACAAGGTTGTGTTCTTGTCCCCACCCTATTCAGTCTCATGTTTTCAGGCTGAGAGACGTCTTCAGAGACTCGAACGCAGGCGCAGGCATCAGGCAACGCACTGACGGGTCACATTTCAACCTCAAGAGGTTTCAAGCAAAAACCAGGGTTCTGACAGGCACCACCATATCAACACATTCCTGTTTGCCAAAGTCTGTGCCCTAACTTCTCTTCCGAAAGTGACAGGCAATGCAATGTTGACAAATTCTCTGATCCTTGCAACATCTGCGGCCAACGATTAGTACGAGAAAGACTGAAATCACGTATCTACCAGTGCCAGGAAAACCCTACTCACAACACAACATCACTGTCAACGGGCAACGACTGTCTGTGCTAAACAAGTTTATCTACGTTGGCAGCACCCTCTCCAAAATTGTTGTCATCGATGATGAGGTGACTGCCAGATTTCGTCAAGCGAGTGCTGCCTTCGGCAGTCTCTAAACGAACGTGAAGAACAGAAAAAGCATCACCTAGGAGACTGAGATCAAGTTGTACCATAGTTCTCACCACACTGGTCTAGGCTTTGAAACAAAGACGGTTTCTTCGCGTCATGCCAGGAAGCTGAACCATGTCCACACCACCTGCCTCAGAAAGCTTCTTGAAATAAAGTGGCAAGACAAGATCCCAGACAGTAAGGTCCTCCTTCATGCCAGCTTGTTCAGCATCCATGCCATCCTTGTGCAGTCACAACTGCGATGGGCAGGACATGTAGTTTGCATGTCAGACCACCAGATTCCAATGAAACTTATTTGGCGAACTACAGCAAGGCAAACGCTCCCAGGTAAAGTCAGAAGAAGCGCTTCAGCAATACTCTGAAAGCGTCACTAAAGGCCTTCAACATCATCCTGATGCATGAGAGGAGACAGCTCTGGACAGAGAACTGTGGCGATCGGCTGTCCGCAAGGGCTCGAAGTCTACGAGGCCACCAGAACCAGTACAGCTAAACAATATAAGCAGACCAGGAAGAAAAGAGCAAACAACCCACCACCTGCGGCCACCATTCCCTGTCCACAATGTCAGAGATCTTTACGGGCGCGGATCGGTCTGACCAGCCACCTAATAATACCCACAACACCCCACCACCCCAGTCCCTGTATGACCAGAGGGTCTTCGTCGATCCGACGGACAAACAATATATGCTTGTGTATGTATGTATGTATGTATGTATGTATGTATGTATGTATGTATGTATGTATGTATGTATGTATGTATGTATGTATGTATGTATGTATATATGCATGTATGCATGTATGTATGTATGTACATGTATGTATATATGTATGTATGTATGTATGTGTATGTATGTATGTATATATGAATGTATGTGTGTATGTATGTATGCATGTATGTATGTATGTATGTATGTATGTATGTATGTGTGTATGTATGTATGTATGTATGTATGCATGTATGTATGTATGAATGTATGCGTATGTATGTATATGTATGTGTGTATGTATGTATGTATGTATGTATGTATGTATGTGTGTATGTATGTATGCATGTATGTATGAATATGTATGTATGTATGTATGTATGTATGTGTGTATGTATGTATGTATATGTGTATGTATGTATGTATGTATGTATGTGTGTATGTATGTATGTATGTATGTATATATGTATGCATGTATGTATGTATGCATGTGTGCATGTATGCATGTATGTATGTATGAATGTATGTGTATGTATGTATGTGTGTATGTATGTGCTTATGTATGTATGTATGTATGTATGAATGTGTGTATGTATGTATGTGTATGTGTGTATGTGTGTATGCATGTATGTATGTATGTATGTATGTGTATGTATGTATGTATATATGAATGTATGTGTGTATGTATGTATGTATGAATGTATGTGTATGTATGTATGTATGTATGAATGTATGTGTGTGTATGTACAAGAGGTACAAGAGGTACAAGAGGTACAAGATAGTTTATTTGTCCCGAAGGAAATTACGTTGCCAATCACATTACAAATTAGACATAAAATTATACATTATAAATTATAAAGGCATTAAAAATAAACAATTAATATTATCACATACATTATAATATCACATACTCTCGCATATCACAGCGCGCTGCTCTCACATAGACCAAGTGCCAATTATCACAATAAACATTAAAATAGTAAAAATAGAGTACAGGTTAAGCATAAAGATTTCAAATAAAATTACGAGTATAAGCGTTGTTAAAAGATAATTTGGCTTTGGGTATGAAACTATCTTTGTATCTCGTTGTCCGTGTCGTCGGTTGTCGTAGCCTACCACTCCTGTCAATTCGTCTTTTGTCAAACTCGCCCACAAGTGGGTGAGTTTTGTCATTCAGTATGTTAACTGTCTTGTCAGTGAGTCGTTTGTGGTAGGCCATGTCCAGCGTCTCATGTCTTTGTCCTGTCACATTTCCAGCTTTTTTGATGATCTTCTCCAGCCTTTCCCTGTCTCTCTCTGACACATTCCCACCCCAGCACACAACCCCAAAGAATAGCAAGCTGCTGATGGCAGATCTGTAAAATGAAGAAAGAATTTCAGAGTTTACTCTAAAAGATCTAAGTTTTCTAAGGCAATAGAGTCTTGGTTCTACCTTCTTAATGATAGAATCTGTGTTTTCTGAAAAGGAGAGCTTGTTGTCAAAGACGATGCCCAGGTACCTGTGCGCATCCACTCTCTCCACTTCCTCACCCTTGATGCGCACAGGCCTCGAGGCATCAGTCTTGACTCTGGTAAAGTCAATAACAATTTCCTTAGTTTAAGATGCATTCAGTTCAAGATAGTTTTCTTCACACCAGTTCACAAAGTGTCTCACCTCTTCTCTGTACAATAAATCATTTTTCTTACAAATCATTCCAACCTGACTGGTGTCATCCGCAAATTTAACTAAAGGGCATGACTCATCCTTCTGTCTTCCATCTGCAGTATACAAAGTAAACAAAAATGGTGAAAGAACAGTTCCCTGGGGGCACCAGTGTTGGTGTACAGCACATCAGATAGAACAAAGGGAACATGAGATGAAGCAGATGCAATAGGCAGTCTGACAAATTGAGGTCTAAAAGTCAAATAATCAAAAATCCAAGATATAAAATTTTGAGGGATGTTCATTTTAGACATTTTATCAACGAGGAGATGTGGCTGGATGGTATTAAAAGCACTACTAAAATCATAAAACATCAGCCTAATAGAGTTGCCAGGTTTGTCCAGGTGACTATACACAGTATTTAAAACATACAAAACAGCATCTTCAACACTTCTATTCCTTCTATAAGCAAATTGTAAGGGGTCAACAAAATCAGAGACAAGAACAGACAGCCTATTCAACACTATTCTCTCACAGAGCTTCATGATAGCAGATGTTAAGGCTACGGGCCG
>JAPXFY010000024.1:41293999-41311499 GCA_030674185.1 Monoplex corrugatus
ATAGAGACACGGGAGCTTAGAGACGAAGGAACATAGAGATGTGGGAGGCCTTCAAACAGTTGACAGTGTGTGTCATGAGGTGCAACTGTTTCCCAGTATCAGGGCTCCATACCTATGTAAATAAACAAGGCCGGTTTATCATGCCAGAGGCGGCTTTGTGTTTTCGGACACCTGTGGTATATTCCAGCTGCCTTCATGGCATTCATGTACTGAAGAGTTTTGAAGCCAAAAGCTTTGAGCATTCCAACATTGTCAATATGGAACACCCGAGGGTACGGAATGGGGCCCAGAGTACCAATGTCCCACCACTATCCAGACAATCTCTCCCAAGTCTCTGACGCCACACGACAGCTATCCCAGCAAGCAAAGGGGGCCAGTATATGCGCCACATGACCCATTCGGACCCAGCCATCAGTCACCCTGTTCACAAACCGAATGGCAAGGTGGAGAAATGTACCTTTCACAAAGACAAAATCTGCATCATCAAAGCAAAAATGAAGTTAAAGGGCACATCATCAAAGCGAAGATGAAGTTAAAAGATAGTAACGTCTTTGCTAGAGCAGATTTCGCCTATAGAGTGTATGAATAATGACACCACTTAACGTCCTATTTAAACAAGGCAAGGTTTATGACCATCTCGTCATTGACTCACAGGAAGAGGTTTACTCTTAATGATGCACTCAACCAGCTCATTCAATTAAGATAAGTATTTGGCCGGCCCTTTTGACCTAAGAGACGTTTGTCCACATTGAAAGAGAACTAACAAAAGAAACACCGGCATACACCTTAACCGAACTGATATTTGGACAACTCATGATACCAAATTACGTGATTTTAAACCAACAGATGGCGATTTGAATGAAGGCAGTATTTGCGGCCATAGTGATATCGATACTTTTATTTAAAATGTGCCTTCTGAAGAAATTAAACAGTTGGGTGTTATAAGTTGAGAACGGACGTAAGTTTTCAAAGGCGTAATGATTAAGATTCGCATATGTACCAAAGTCTGCAAACAATGTCAAAACTTTCATGGAACATCAGTGGATTATTTTCTAAGCAAACAATGTCAAAACTTTCATGGAACATCAGTGGATTATTTTCTAAGGTTATTGAAGTTTTTTTTTTCAATTTGTGAGCTTGACTTTGTTTTTGAAAAGACATGTTTAGAAGAGTGTCACACAAATATAATTGTTGGCTATACTACTTTGTAAACCAAACCCAGAACAAGATTGAGGCAGCCGAGATGTGGTTTCTAAGAAGAATGTTGAGACCTCCATGGACAGCAAAGAAAACAAACGAGACAGTCTTGATGGAGGCAGACACAAGAAGATCATTCATAAGGAAGATTAGGAAAAGACAAGCAAAATTTATAGGCCATTTTATGAGGAAAGGGAATTAGAGCACCTGGTCACAACAGGAAAGCTGGAGGGAAAGAGAGCACCAGGTAGACCCAGGGAGAAACTATTGGACGGACTTGCAGGGTGGCTGAGGACAGAGAGGGTTGCGGCAACAACGGATAGATACATATGGAGGGCCATGATCGCCAACGCCATGCAGCAGGGCACATGATAATGATGATGATACTATTTTGCAAACCTGTACTTAACTTTTCTTATCAGGGAAGAGGATCCAGGGATTAGTTTGATTCGTAAAGAACCAGTCAGTTCCCTTTACAACGCATCTCTAGATCTCTATTTTTTTTTTTGAATGACAAAAATCTTTTTTTGGAATTTAAAAAATACTTTGCATATTTTTACGTTTGATCAACCGGAGGGCTGTCCTTACTATGCATCTTCTGGTATCAGCAACGGAATTTCAGCTTTAATTAAATCTGTATTTTTATTAAGTGATGTGGAAATATCACTTTGTGGAGATCTGAACAGCATAGTATCAAATTTTAACCAGATATTAGCAATGATGATTTTAGAAAGGACCCACATACTAAGAGGCAAAAGCCTTATCCAGATCACAGATCCAAAGATTCTGTTTACACAATTATAGTAATTTATCATTAAACATATGTGCTGCATTTGATTTGTACAGTCTTTATTATAAGACTTTGTAAAGGCGACCTTTAGGATCATTACACTTACATATCTGAAAATGGATGCAGCGTGAATGATCATTTTCTTGTGTCTAAATCGTTTATTCTGCGTTTTGTAATGATTGTAACATAGTATCTGACTGCACTGACTGATAATTTAACTGTCAGTTTACATACTTCTTTCAAAGCCGAATATAAATATATAAGAAGTATGTATAGTGATGACACCATACATGAAAATTGTGTGTGAGGTAATGAAAAGAGTGAGGTTTACAAGTCTAATTTACAGGAAGAAGAAGAACGTTGTCCAAGTATATATACCAACATTCAGATGTTAATCTTGGTCTTTATGTAATTGATTATTTTCTTTATAACATATCTTAAGCACTCTTCAGTATGGACTTATGATCTTTCTGAATAAAATATCTCGTCTGATCTTTCTATCTGTCTCTTTCTGTCTCTCTCTGTCTCTTTGTCTGTCTGTCTGTCTATCCATCTCATTTTTTCTTTCTCTCTCTCCCACCATTACAGATTGACTGTGTTAGTGTAGGCCCTCTGGGTGTAAATATAAAAAAAGCATCGTTCTGTTTATGCCATTGTCATCAAAGATGAATGTTCTTATTTTGGTTTCTTGATGGAGAAGTAGTGGTAGTAGTAGAGTGGAGGTGGCACAATTTGGGATCAGAAGTGACTGGATGGGGCGAGGGTTCCCATTTTGACTATTGATGTGTGTGTTTCTCTGTTAGTCTGCGGGTGTGCGTGTGTGGTGTGTGTGCGTGTGCGTGTGCGTGTGCGTGTGCGTGAGCGTGTGCGTGTGCGTGTGCTTGTGCGTGTGTGTGTGTGTGTAGTGTGTGTGTGTGTGTGCGTGCGTGCGTGTGTGTGCGTGTATCTGCGTGTGTGCGTGTGCTTGTGCGTGCGTGCGTGTGTGTGTGTGTGTGTGTGTGTGTGTGTGTGTGTGCGTGCGTGTGTGTGTGCATCGATATGTGCGTCTCTATGTCTGTCTTTCTGTCTATGTTTTTCGTTTTCTGTGCGTCAGTGTGTCTGTCCTAAATACATGTATATACAACTGAATCCAAATCTACCAAAGACGGGAGTGGCAGTAGCTGGTAGTTCTTTATGTGCTCTATGCATACGGACTGCCAATAACCTCTCGCTCGTTAACTGACAAACCGGCCCTTTCCAGATCCTCCCTAATGGTCCAATCATGCAAGGAAAACACCAGAATTGACAATGGTTTATTTTGTCAATCAGACAACGAAATAGTTCCCAAATTATGGTTTATACACAGAATCTATCTGATATAACAGGCACGGCTGGCTTAGATGTAGAACGTCTCGCTTTTCAGGCTGACTGAACGAGTTCAAGTCTGCTGAAATTTGTTGTAGCAGTGGTTAATACATTCCATACCGCGTCACGAGATCCTCGTGACTCAGCTTTCTCTCTCCGTGGACCACGTCACGAGGATTTCGTGCCCTAAACCATAATTTCAGTTTCGAGTATATAAATAAAAAATTGAGCATTGCTGACGTGAATCCTTTTCCGGCAAAGGGAGTATACTCTTGTCATTTCCTTTCTGCGTTTACACGACGTTTGAAGCGGCAAAAATGGCAAAAAGCAGGCGTAATTTGAGTGTTTCTGAAATCTCTCTCCTAACATTACTTGGTCAATAGTTGGTATAGTGACCTATTTTCTTGGTAGGAAAGGGGTTAATAGTTGCTGTAAATCTCTCTCCTAACATTACTTGGTCAATAGTTAGTACAGTGACCTATTTTCTTGGTAGGAAAGGGGTTAATAGTAGCTGTAATGATCATAGTACATGTAATAGCAGTAGCAGTAGAAGTGGTAGCAGCAGCAGTAGTAGCAGCAGTAATAGAAATATTAGCAATACCAGTGGTGATAACAGCAGCAGTGGTAGTAGTGGTAGTTTTGTTGTTATAGTAGTGCTCGTGGCTACAGCAGCAGCAGTAATAGTAGTAGATGTAGCCGCAACAGACCTCAGAGTTACTTGACGTCAGGAAATGTCATGATAGGATGGACAAAGTACAGCTCTGTCATGGCCTGCCAATACCCAAATGACAGCCATATCATCATCATCATCATCATCATCATCATCATCATCATCATCATCATCATCATCATCATCATCATCATCTCTATTTTCATAAGTTATGCCAGCTTTGTCCTTAAAGGTACTTTTTCCCTGTTGTCTTCAGTTTTGTTTTCTTATGCATTCATATGTGGAATAACTTATGGGTTGGTTATTCATGCGGCTGTTTTAGAGGGGCATAGTTGCCATATCCTTTTCAGAAAGAAGCGGGGAGAGGTCTTAATAAAAGTGGTTCTGTGAATCACTAGATATATTCATCGATATGGATGAGAGGGGTAGGCTCTTAGGTGATGTCCTGGGTACGTGGAGTTGAGAAGCACAGGGAAAGTCTACAGCAGTGACTTGGGGAAAATGCAGAACCCCCTCAGCTGGGTGGCTTCATGGTGGCTTGTATTGATGACTCTTGCAGACAACATGACACTGGATTGTGCTCATTATTATCCACAATATAACGCCAACGCCAGGTGCAATCCCCTGTAGTCCCATTGTCAGGCTGGAGTAATGCCAGTGACGAAGGCAAAAAGATTGTAAACAAAATAGAATGTTAACCGACACGAAATGTGCCCTTCTGTTTTTGCTAATTGCCACCATTAGGTTAGTCCTTTAGACTCTTTCATATCGACTGGAGAAAGATGTGTGTGTGTGTGTTCATATGTGCGTGTGAGTGAGTGAGTGAGTGAGTGTGTGTGTGTGTGTGTGTATGTGTGTGTGTTTGTGTGTGTGTGTATGTGTGTGTGTGTGTGTGTGTGTGTGTGTGTGTGTGTGTGTGTGTGTGTGTGTGTGTGTGTGTGTGTGTGTGTGTGTGTGACTGTCTGTTTGTTATAAAATGTGCGGACACAATTGATGTATTTTCATGAAATGTAGATCAAATGTGTGGACCGTAGAATAGTTGTGAAAGGCAAAGTGTGAAAGGTGAGGCACTAAGGCAGTCACACGGATAATTATATGAAAATGACTAAAATTATCACCTTTTGAAGAAGGTGCGTCAACAGCATTTTCTTCAGAAAGTCTGACAATATTTAAAATCTTCTTTGGCAGTTATGACAGTCTTCCATTACTCTTGATCACATAAAGTTTTATTTCATATGGAGCTACTTCAAAGTCATAGTGACATATTCTATATGCTTAAGAACAACAGTTGTATTTTTATAGTTAGATCTACTTCTTCTTCAATATTTGTCTATTGATGTGTGATGGGTTGGCCTCAGCGGTGACGAAAATACTACCAAGTACAACAAAAGAGTAGTTTTGAGCATCTATCACTTTCGACAAAGATAAACTTTAAGATAACAATATATGTTTAAGGGAAGTGTTGTGTATTACATGAAGGGAAGTGTTGTGTATTACAATCCAAAACAACTTTTCTTTTGGTCTTAAGTATACATCGAAAAGTGCTTCCTCAAATGCTTGTGAATTTATTCCGTGATTTCCTCTCCATCTCCGTTTACGAAGACGAGGTCCAGCCGTATGTGACATAAAGAATGGTTGTCATGTATATAAAAACATGGCGACTGTATTGGATCTTCATTTTGAAGCGAGACGACAAATCACGAAGTTATTTTGAGGGTTCATTGCACCGTTTGAAGTGGTTTAAGATACTGAACTTACCATGAAAAGCTTACATTTTAGCAATAGCACTTTTTTCTTTCCCTGAGCTCATGGAAGATGAATTCTTTCGACACACTGATGCTGTTTGATTCTCTCCTGCAACAGACAAATGTAGTCATATTTAATACGTATGAAGAAACGTTACAATATAGTTCGATTTTGACTGCATTAAAACGCTGTCCAAACTTTTGTTAATCTATCTATCTATCTATCTATCTATCTATCTATCTATCTATCTATCTATCTATCTATCTATTTATCTATCTATCTACCTACCTATCTGTCTATCTATCTATCTATCTCTCTCTCTCTCTTCATATATATATATATATATATATATATATATACATTCAAACTTTCATTTTGTGCCCTTGTCTAGCGCAGCTAAAACAAATTTGCAATGAGAAATGCTTGTGTCAGGAGCGACAATCTCTTTTCTTTTCAATAATTTTGGTATAAAAAATGGATTTACAGAGTAGCTTGATCGTCTTTTCTTTCTTGCTTACTTTGCCTTCCTCTCGGTCTCACCCCGCCCCCCACTTTTTATGTTATGTAATGTAAAGATTTCATGTGAAAAAAAATCATCTTTCACACATTCCAAACGTGACAGGGCTGTTCCGACACGCTACCAGTGTGCGACGTACAACAGCCAATAAGACAGACAAGCCGTTGTTTTGCTTGCCATCAGTCATGGTTACATTTCTCTGACATCACAAACACGATCCGGACATGCAGTTTATTGAATGCGTAGACTGCCTGGTTGAACGTGCGAAGTGCATATTGCCGCTTATCCACAATGGTTCTATAGCGAGCAATTTGTGGGATCTTTTGATTAGGAGTTTTCGGCGGGTTGGGATTTGAACGAAGAAGACTTTGAAGTCAACAGAAGGTTATATTCCATACAAAATGGCGTGGACCATAGCAAGTGCTATTAACAGTTATAGTTGGTATACCTATGTATCGTTTGTGTATGGTTTGAGCTGTCTGGGCGTGAGTCGTGACCTACGGATGGGACTGTAGACGTGGGATAAAACCATTGTAATTCAAATGAATATACTTAACAGTAGTTCCTTGAACAACTTCCTTTAAACAGGACATGCATTCTGTTCCTGAGGCAACAAGTGCTGAGAACATCTATAAGCCTTTTTTAGAGTTGCAGTCGTGAACCTATTTTACTCAATACGGTTGAGCAACATTGTCTCCATTCATTTTGCATTGGATTTCCGATGCAAGTAAAGAAACAAAATTGAAAATGTTGCAGGGATACAAGTGTCCTATTTCAAAACTCAAGAAAAAAGAATGGATCATAGAAACTGTCAATGAATCAGTCTTTTTTCCCTTCACAATTACTCTTAAGAGAAGTAATTCACAACATGTTTTGTGAAATAATCTGAATCTTAGTGGGCATCGTTTGTAACAATGATCACAATGATAACAACTGATGTTATAAAAAGCATGTAAAAGACAACATTGTTTGACCAAGTACCTGAATTATACACTTAACGATGCTATTGTTTGAGTAATTTTCTGAATACGTTAGTTGTATTAATATGATTATGCTGTCAACAATACAAAAACTCTTTCACTTGATTCATTAAAGAAAACTAGATTCTGTACAGTACTCACTCATAACCACCCTAATATATAATCCAGTGACTTCTTGCAAGAACACATGTTTCGAATAGTTTTAGGTTCTAACATTCATAGTAATGAAAAACAAGCTATCTCCTGAGGCAAATACCATGAACAGCATGCAGCGCGCTATATTTTATTGTTACAGTCATTCATTTGACCACGTATGACACTATGAAAACATAATTTATGAAATATTCGACAATTGTGCTTTGGTATTCCCTGGACTACTGTCAAGAGAATATTAAAGGACTAAGCAAACTATAAAAGTTAAGAGTGTAATGTCTCTGCTTTCACTTTCACTTAATGCCATATTAAAACAGTGCCTTATATATATACATATATATATATATATAATATATATATATATATATATAATACACATACATATACGTGTACTTATATGTATATACATACATGTATATGTATGTATATATACATATATATATATATATATATATGTATATATATGTGTGTAAATACATGTATATATAAACTAATGATGATGAAAATGAAAATTTTTTTAGAGAAATGTATATCTTCAACAGTCGCCTGCTTTAAATCCATTATGCTAAATCCAGGTGACTTGCTTAAAGAAGATGATTTGCAAAGCATTTCAATTTCAGGGAGAACCGTGTCGTCGATGAGTAACGTAACAGAGTTTGATTAATAATAGAGAGACAACCTTCTTTTTCAATCGCTATGTCATTTACTCATATTGCTTGCATAGAAAATATGCTTTGGATATACACAAAGATGTTTTGAAACAGTTAAATACACAGTCTCATTTCCTCTTAGTCCCAGTGAAGTCTATACGAGCCAGCCATATTAAACCACTATGTGGCCACCCACCAATGGAGACTCTGCTTTGCTGCCGGGTCATTTAGTGGCGTTCAACAGTACCTTCTTAGACATTGCCTACTAAGCCTCTTACTTACAAAGGTAATCCCTCAATCGTGGAGCCAGACCGACTGAGTGACCTGAGGATAAAGAGATTGTGACCATATTTTTCCACAGACAGCCAGCCACAAAGCACTGACGGCAAAGACCGCTAGCTTGGGTTTACCAAAGACACGGAAGCGGAAACTAACACTTAAGTAATCACGAGATCAAGGTATGAAGGGTCACAGCGATATGATGATTTTATGATAATGATCATGATTATAATCACATAGAGATATCATTTTCTAGTGTCAACCAGGATAAAGAGAAACAGACACTTGTGGTGTTGGTCAGGTAATTTGAGCAAGACCTATGTGATGCATCCGTGAAGTAGAGATGTGAGACTAGATTGTTTTGTTCTAGGCTTCCCAACGAGCCCATAGTACTCTGCCTTTGTGCAGGAGCTGGTCAGGGCTGAAAAATCCCACAATATTTTCTTACTCAAAGGAGGTTCGAACGTACCATCTCCAAGTCAGTAGTCCGTCGCTCTAACTACTTCTCCATGTTGACTGCTGAATACACAGTCTTTCTGTTTGAACACACCAAAAGCGTGCTGTTGAATGAATAATCGCATTAACAATAAACAATCTGTAACACCTTCTGGGATCTGAATGTTTCTTAGGATGAGATGGTGGGGAGAACTGACAGAGTGGAGAAACCTTCATATTACGTACCATTTCTCCTCTTGAAGCCAGCAGCTCACTGCTGTCCATCAGCTCTTTCTTCCTGTAACGCTGATCATGGCACAAAGTGAGAGATGAACGAAAGATACAAGGGGCGTGAGGTCAGTGAAATGTTGTGATTATATTCCTCACAAAAGCGTGCGTGTGTGGACCTCTGTCTGGAGTGTTATTTGTCGTAATTAGTTTATCTATGCATCGTGTGCGCATGTTTCGAAGTATCTACGTGTGGAAATATGGACACGATCATTGAGCATAGCCAAGATGTGATAGATACTATAATCACACTGCACCGTAAGGCTCAGATTACAGAACATTTAAAAATGAACTAAAAAATCCGAAAAGCAGGTTTCTTTAAAGGGGAAGATTATTTCATGCTCAGAAGGAGAAATGGCTATCTGCTGTCTATGTATGTGTATGTAAGAATATCTGTCATTATAGAATCCTCAGTTCTTTGTGGACTGATCTTTACAAAGACAGAGCGAATCCAAATAAAATATTCACCTTGATGCAAACAGCCAAAAGCCCCCACACACACATACACACACATGTACACACGTCCACACACACACACACACACACACACACACACACACACACACACACACACACACACACACACACACACACATATATATATATATACACACACACTCACATACATGCATACGCGTGCGCGCGCGCGCGCACACACACACACACACACACATAGTCAAAGAGAAACCATATGCATATACGGACCGACACCGTAAACGCACGCTCACACACACATACACACACACACGCGCGCGCACACACACACACACACACACACACACACACAAACATACGCATACACATAAGCACACACACGCACATACACACAACACACACACAAACACACAAACATACACACGCGCACGCATACACACAGACACACATAGGCACGCACACACATACGCGTACACAACATACATGCACCCATACATGTGTAGATGCATACACATACATGTGAATTCACACATGAAAACGAGTACAGAAAAAATGGATTTAATTCTTCCCGAAGAATCAGTCATGCCGATTCAAAAAACCGATTCAACTATTTGAAAAAAAGGCCATTATAACAAAACGTCTGATTTTGAGAAAGGGAAACACGCTTGTAATCAATAGACTGTTAGAAAGGGAAACACGCTTGTAATCAATAGACTGTTCTGCCACGCTATCTGTGAGCTATGAAACAGAACAAATAACGGAGACAAGCCTCGTGTTTTGCTTGCCATCACTTATTCATTCATTTCACCTACATAGGACCCACGATCGGGACATTACAATAACATGAGTAAACAGTATTGCACGCACAGTCTTCCTAGGTGCACGTGCGAAGAGCGTGCAAAAGGTTTAATGTTGGCTCTGGTAATGAACACACAAACTGTGGCACCTTTGGTTTCGGACTTCTTCACGGGATGGGTGGGGGTTTCAGACGGGGGAGAATGTGAAATGGAGGCAAAAGTTATGTCCCACACACGTTCGTGAGCAGTCCTGCAAATATTATTATCTGCCGTGTGTCGTTTTCTATGCAGTGCGAATGCATATCTTGGTGTGAAGGTCTGCACAGAAATTTTTTGACAATGGCAAGGAAACTCTGGGGAGAGCTGGTCAGCAGAAGGTCTTCAGAGGAACTTTCCCTCAAGCAAATGTTTTGTCGCTGTACTCCTTATACCGGAGGGAGCCAGGCTGCGTCCCAGGTCATGACTTTGGGATGCCCTTCTGCTGACACTGTTTGTTTCCTCCACCTCGGTTCGAACCTGTGCCTCCAAAGTGGTCGAGCGATTCAAGACCAAGTCACTCATGTTGCAATATCATAACTACCTAACTATTAGATACATGCTGAGTCCAGGATAATGTTCAGCATTATGAAGTTGGTTTTTGTCCCTGCAAGTTTGAGATGTCTGACCTTTCCCACCTTATACTCCTCCAACACTCATTAGAGCACAGTGTCAGTGACACCATTCAAGACTCGAACCCATTCCCCTGTGTGTTTGTTGATTTTGGCCTCCATCGATTCCACTAGAGGAGCTTTGGAATCAGCATTCATTGCAGGCACCAGATGTTGAAATTGTCAAGACCACTCTGGTCTATTACTTGCAGGTTTTCCTCTGCCGTTCGTTTGGTTTTGCTTTGGTTTTGTCTCTTTCAGGGAGTCATGGCACCATTTTCCCAGGCCTTTGGCTGGTTCTTCTGTCACTGATGGAATGGCTTGACTGGCCATTGCAAAATTTACTGTTTTGGCTTTTTTTCATTCTACTGTTTAAGGCTCCGTGATTTCTTTATTGGTTAAAAACTCATCCTAGATGTCCTGGATGAAGAGAATGACTTCTGCTTCAGTATTTCGTGTGCTTCATGGTCCTTTGTGGAAAGGACTGCTGTGTCATCAATCTGTTGTGTACATCCTTTGTGAAGAACCACATTTTAGAAACCATGAAAGTACTTCTTCAGCATTAATTATCGGATGTTCTTTTGGACATGATACACTTCAGGAGCAAGTTAAAACATCTTGTCAGATCGAGCCACACCATATCGAAGTCTCTTAAGCTCACGGGATTGCTTCCCAAGCAACGTATCATGCTCTACACATAGCCAGACTCATCGGAGATGCCTCCTTTCTGGACTGACATACCAGTACTCATTCTCTATGAGGTATTTAGTCAGCCTTATTGCTGTGACAGACCAAATGTTCCTTTTAATATTCAGAAGCGATACTGGTTTGAACTGTTCAATGTCAGTTGAATTCTGTTCTTCTGGAATGTACACTCAATCGACTGTCATCCACTGGCTGCTTATTTTCAAGTTCCTCCATTTCAGTTTCAGTATCAGTTTCTCAAGACGACGGCTCCACGATCGGAACGAATTCCATATGCACTAATGTCCAGGTGCCATGTATATGATGATCATTGCACATGCCTTAAGCCTGCACATAAAACTATGAGCTAGCCAGGTCCTGAGGCCCTACCTAGACTGTGTTTTTTCCTAGTCTATATGTTATACTGCCTATCACTGGAACAATCCTGGTTACATGCAAATGATATGTGTATCTGTGTATCTTATCTTCAGAAAAAGGAACACACACACACACACACACACACACACACACACACACATATATATATATATATATATATATATACATATATACATAATTTATGTGTATATCCATCATCATCAGGTGCCTTGCCGCATGGTATTGGCGATCATGTATGTATATTATATAAAGTAAATAAAAAAATAAAGGTCTGAATCACAACACAACTAGCTGTTTGTATAAACTCGTCTCATATAACAGAAAGACACCCCCCCCCCCCCCAAGTCAATGCACAAAGCCTCAGCTGTCTATCAACTGGTGAAGACAATGTTTTCTCCACCACAGGCCCGCCAGTCTGTCCTTCACTGTCAAGGACAGAAAAGAGGAAACAGAATGGTTGGTAAGTAAGTAAGTAAATGAGTAAATAAGTAAGTAAGTAAGTGAGTAAGTAATTAAGTAATTAAGTAAGCAAGCAAGCAAGTAAGCAAGTAAGCAAGTAAGCAAGCAAGCAAGCAAGCAAGCAAGCAAGTAAGCAAGTATGTAAGTATGTAAGCATGTAAGCAGTAAGCAAGTAAGTACGTAAGCAAGTAAGTAAGTAAGTAAGTATGCATGTAAGCGTGCATGTGAGTAAGCAAGCAGTAAGTAAGTATGTACGTACATAGGTCAATAAACAAATACAAAATAAAGGAGTATGTAAGAGATGAAAATAACCTATAACGGTAAATACATGCATTTATCCACATGCCCGCACAGAGACATACACACATACATTCATACATACACACCCATATCCACGTGGCCGACAAAAACAGCAAGAACAACAACAACAGCAGCACGAACAGTGACAACAACAACAAAAACAACAACAACAACAACAGCAAAGAGGAAACACATATATACATATGACAAACTTACAGATATATCTGGACAACAATCAACAAACAGCCCTCAAACACAAACACACACAGACGGTTTGGCAAACTTGTTTGTTCTCCAGTTGTATTTCCTTTTCTTCACTTTTCCTTTATCTCTGTTACAGGAAAAGCCCAAACACTTTCCATTCCGCGCTGTAACAGTCTGTGCATGTTACTTTTGAGATGATACCAATGTTGGTCTGATTAATGATAGCTCTTGTTTTTCCCTTCATAGTGGATTTCCAGCCACTTCCTCTATCTATTCCTGTTTGGGTAAGATGTTCGATGGTATGATGGCGCACATTTTGTTCGTCAAGGTATGATTTAAAGCGATTAAGGATCTCAGACTTTCCCAGATGATGAATTTTTGTTGTAGTGGCATTGCCTGCAAATTTATCGACCCGTTCATTTCCCTTAAAACCAGCGCAGAATGTCCAGGGCAGTAGATCCACGTGAGATTTTGTAGGTCGGTACTGTTCATTGCTTTGTGCCATTCCGGGGTTCCTTCTCCATTTTACACTTTTTGAAGTAGATTCATTGAGTCAGTCAGGATGAAGGACTTTCTTTCATGTCATCATCCAGTGAGGTTAACCATTGTAGTGCAGTGTGACTGCCTCAATGTCCATTGTTAGACTGGAGGTTGTGCTATCATATGTAACATTTTCTTCATGTTTGGTGTTTCCATTCTGTTTGACAGTGAAGCCTCATTCAGATTGTTATTGGTAAATGAGCCATCCGTGTATATGATTACATATTTGGAGTTGTAACTCAGTTGCTCAATAAGTAGCTGAATTTCCGCATTTGATTTCCCTTCAGGCCATTCGCGACAGCGTCTCCCTAGATTTTTGGATAATGATAGTTTTGTCCAAATGTTTGAAAAGGTTTGGGTGTTTTTCCCATATCCCTGTGTCAGTTTGAGTTCTGTCAGTTGACACACATAGTGGATGGAGTCTTCTGCCTGTCCCATCCATGATTTTCCACCTTGGAGTCTGTTGCGTACTGCTGTTCCGATCACCTGGTAGATTGGGTTTTCTGGGTTCTCCGATGCCCTGAAATATGCCTTTACTTGTTTTATTTTGTGTCTTGACTGTATTGAAGGAAGGTCAAGCAGTTATCGCTTAGTCTCCGTGGGTGTCTTTTGTGGTTTCGAGGATCACTGTCATTGCTTCGTTTTGTATTCTTTGTAGTTTTAGTAGGTATGCCTGTGACAACGTACTGAGGCCCAGTCTATTCAAGTTCCTCCACGCTAAAGTTCCTCCATGCTCATCTTATCATTTTGTGGTGCTATTGAAGGACAGTGGAACATTTGCTACATAACAGGTAGGTATTCTGCTCAGCCAAGGTGATGATTCAGCGCTGGCTTTTTCAAACCATTTTCTTTATTTCATCTAGTGTAAATGGTTTGGTAGAAGCATTTTCCTTTGCTCCGCAGGCCGCATTAGACCCTGGGTTTTAAGTGGTACAAAGAACTGAGGATGGGAATATGTTTTCCTGAGATACTAATTTCAGAGCTTCTTCCTCCAGTGTCAGTGTCCTGGATTTAGGCTGCTCAAATACTTTCCTGGCAAACTGGAAGATGCCTCTGAAGAAGAAATCTCGGGTCTTCTTCTCCTCGTTGATTTTATTTTGCTGTCAGCGCTGTGATCCCTTTCAGATCTTTTGCAGTTTCTCTAACCCTTGGATCTCAAATTACGCAGCAGGTTTCTTTTGTATCTTGACTTTTTCTGTGGATGTTCTCCATCTCTTGTTGACATGTAGATTTTTGAGAAGGTGTTTTCACTTTTTGTTGATTTACTCGATAGATGTCCGACATGGTGCAGATACAATGTCGGTAAATGTGGCTAGTTTGTGTTTCAGGGTGGTTTCCTATTGAGGCGTTGATTCTGTGGGCTATTTTTTTTTCATCCAGCGTCTCCCATTCCTCATTTGCATTTGCGGTAAGCAAGTTGAATTTCTGACGTGTTGCTTCAAAAGCCTGTACAATGTTTTTGTCTGATTGATCAGCGTAGATGTTCTTGGCACTGTGATTTGATTCCTAGCCTTGTTTTCTTTCCGACGTCTTATCTGCAGGCGCAGTGAGCTGCTGCTCATTCGTTAAAGTCTGTACAGCCCTTTTTTATTCTTCATGCCGTGCTTGGTAAAGGAATCTGCTTCCACAGACATATGGGCCTTCCATTTGGTTTTTGTAGTCATTGTCCGTTGCAGATTTCCATTCGTAATTTGGTTGGTGCCGATGGATTCATTATTCTCTGTAAGAATCATGCTAAGACCTGATCGACAAACAAACAAACAAACAAACAAACAAACAAACAAACAAACAAACAAACAAACAAACAAAGAAACAAACAAAACATAGAAACGCTCCCACCCTACTGTCTTATAGACTCTACAACTCACAACAAACTGAACCCTAACAAAGCAGATCGAGAAATTCAAACAAAATTTATCTATAACACACTATCATAAGCACAGACAACAAAATAAACCCCCATCCCCAAATCAGACTACACACACACACACACACATACATACACACACACACACACACACACACACACACACACACACACACACACACACACACACACACACACACACACACACACACACACACACACACACACACACAACAGAAAAGCACGGCATAATGCGCACTACACGATGCCACAATCAGCGTATCATGTACGTCATCTCCCGGGGAGTTTCAAAACCTGTAAGTGATCCCCCCCCCCCCCCCCAGGTATACTATTTCACATATATCTGTACGCAGTAAATGAAAAGGAAAATATCTGAGCAACCGCAACTGGTGTCCCAGATATTTAAGATTATCAATGGCTGAATACGGTTGATGCTGGAAACTTCACCCTCTAGAATGTCCCTTGTCAGAGACTGACGGATACTGATATGCCTTGCATCACTCAGGATATTGATGTGGTTGACTGTTCGCATCACCATCACATGCAGAATTTTATGGGTGGCAGGATATGGGTCCTGTTGTGTCAACAGGTGACAAGACCATGGCACTTGTTGTCATGTTTCCCTCAGAGGAGCACAATCAAGCGAATAGGCCAAGATACGGGCCTCCATTATCAGAGAACAGCCACTCTCTAGAAGTGTCCCATTTAGGCATCTACATGTACATCCTCGTGGTCGTCAAGAGGGTCGAGATAGTTATGTTGAATCTCCCTGGCCTCTACTTCCCTCTCTGAGTTTTATCTCCCCCTCAATTTGTTGATTTTTTTTTAATCATGACAATCCTTTGCTCTGGTCTTGATTTCCTCTTCTTTAAGTTAAGTCTCTGACATGAACTTGGCCAGGGCATCTACAGACACTCCCATATCCATGCCTATCTTTGAAAAGTGTTCATACAGAGCAACATCAGAGATCCTTTTCTTGGACTTGATGTCTCTCCCTGGGGTGCCTAGTTGACACTTTAGCCGACTGGCCGTCTCTACAGCCTCATCTGGAGAATGGCAGTGAGTCTCAGGGTTGGCAGAAACCGTAAGCATTGTTAAGAGTTATGAAAACAACGGTAACACAAAACCTTGCAAGCAGCACCAAACAAAACAAACGAGACAACAAACAAGCACAGCCAGGTCCTCGGTAAACGTCCTGCTCATGTCCTACTTGATGGGCACCCACCAACCTTCCACATATGTAAGTTATACCGCACGTCAAGCCACACCTTCCACACCAACTCCAAACTAACCCTAATTTCTAGCCGCTAATAAAGCTAATACACTCTAGAATAACACAAAAACTAATTGCCGAGATCTCCACTATATGACAAAACCATGCTAAGTCCTGTACAACACACACACACACACACACACACCACACACACACACACACACACACACACACACAAACGCACGCAGGCACGCGCACACACACACACACACACACACACACACACACACACACACACACACACACACACACACACATACACACAAAACCCTACCAAGAGCTAAGCCCACGCTGCTACCCTACAGACACAACAACTCACAATAAACTGAAACCCAAGATGGCGGGTCGACAAATTCAAACGATATTCCTTTACAACACTGTCATAAGCAGAGACAGCAAAAGACCCCCCCCCCCCCCTCAAAAACAAATATCAAACAATACACTCATAACAGAGCACCGTATAATTAGGCACCATAGCATATAATTTGTATATTCCCTACAGGAATTTTAAAACATGTGTGATCCGTCAGGTAGCCCACACTAATTCACTTGCATACCCTCTTTTCCTGCATCTATCTATCTATCTATCTATCTATCTATCTATCTATCTATCTATCTATTCTATCTATCTATCTATCTATCTATCTATCTATCTATCTGTCTATCTATCTATCTATCTATCTATCTATCTATCTATCTATCTATCTGACAATTCGTCTTTCTACGCAATAAAAAAATGAAAAGCAAGTCAGTATCCAAGCAACCAAAACTGGTGTCCAGATATCTAGATTACCAATAGCTAAATATGGGTGATGTTTGAAAGTT
>JAPXFY010000024.1:41316499-41333999 GCA_030674185.1 Monoplex corrugatus
GAGAGCACAGAATTACATTAGGAAATTGTATCAATCTGATCTTGATAATCTTGGAAACTATATGTTAGAAAATGGTCTGTCGTTGTCAGCGGAAAAAACTAACATGATGCTATTTAATTCTGGTGGTACTTTAAGTAACTTGCCTACTTTCAGATTGCTTGGTGAAGTGTTACATTACAAACAGGTTGTAAAATTTCTGGGAGTCTTTATGACATCGAAATTAAACTGGAATGTCCATTTTGATTATATTTCAACAAAAACAAGAAAAGCCCTAAATTTTCTAAAGATAATAAGCCGATTACCTTGGGGAATGGATACGAACATACTAATTCATCTATCTACAGCACTTGTACGATCTAAATTATCCTATGCGCAAGAAGTATTCTTCAGTGCACCAAAATATTTATTAAAGAAGATACAAAGCTTAGACTGCAAAAGTATTAAAATTGCTCTAGGTGTCCCTACTCATGCCTCTAATCTGGAAACGTACAAAGTTGCTGGAATTCTGCCTCTGAACAACTATCGTGAGCTAGCGACAGCAAAATTTGCAGTTAGAACTACTTCACAAACGGACAATTTTGTGAGTAAGGAAATTAAAATCAGGTCTGATGTTGACTTTCCAAAGCGAGCAAAAAGCATTTCATCACAAATGACTGTTGCAACTTACATATCTGACTTGGTCAAACAGTCTAACATAAATATGGATGAAATAGCTGAGACACCATCAACAACGCCTATCCCTACATGGGAAATGCAAAAAGCCTCTTTTGATATTGATTATACAGACGCTAAGAAATCTGAAAACGTCAACATTTCGATATCCACAGCAAGAGAACACATCGATGAAAAATACCGTACCCACCTTCACATTTTTACCGATGGATCAGTCTTAGAAAATAAATGTGTTGGAGCAGCATTTTATGTTCCAAAATTTAAGATAAAAAAGTCATTTTTCGTTTCGATCTTTACAGCGGAATTAGTCGCTATTAATCAAGCATTGCATTATCTAGTAAATCTTAAACCCATGTCTTTTAAAGTAGTTCTCTTTGTTGACTCAAAATCTGTATTATATGCCTTACGGTCTTTTAATGCCGACACAAGACCTGATTTAATTACTGAGGCAAATCATCTTATACATCGTTTAAGGGTCAAAGGTACAGATATCAGTTTATGCTGGGTGCCTTCTCATGTTGGTCTTCACGGTAACGAAGTAGTTGACAGAGCAGCTAAGCGAGGCGCCCAGAATGCTGATAATGCTATAGAATTACATGTTCATACCTCCGTAAAAGAAGCTTGCAACTTGCTCGAATCAGCCTCATGGACTCGATTTCATGAACGTTCAGATGAACAGTTTGTGTCACAACAAATGATAAAACTTACCGTTCAAAATGTATGTAAAAAATTGCAGTATTCTTCCATGTATCATTTGAGATCGATTGTTGCTGTTTGTTTTCGTATTCAGCTAAACGCATTGAAAACAAAATATTGTAAAAATGTCAAGTGTATTTGCGGCGAACAGTTCACACTGTTTCACTGTTTATTCTTCTGCAAAATGCTACGTTCTTTTTTACCGAAAATGTTTACTCAAGAAAAGTATTCTGAAAATCATTTCCAAAAAATTACATCAGATCAAACGTTGTTAGTTAGAATTTCAGAATCATTAGTTCACAGTCCTGTTAATGCATTACTTTAACTTTATTTGGTTTGTATTTTAGTGTTACAATTTCCCTTCACGTTGTTGAAGTTAATTGTTAGTGTTAAGTTCTTGTTCCATTTTACTGTTCCCCCACCTGCTAATGTCTTTTTCCTGTCTTCCCTCTGCCCAAATCCAACCCGTCCAACTATCGTTCTACATTTTATTTTGTTCACTTTTTTTTAAATTAATTTCCTCTTCTCCCCCTCCCCCGTCTAATATCACTTATAGTGAAAAGACGTTAAATTAAAGAACGAACACACACACACACACACACACACACACACACACACACACACACACACACACACACACACACACACACACACACACACACACACACACACACACACACACACACGCCCAGGCACTTGAAATGGAAACAAACAGTTTTTGTTTTTATTCAGTCTCCATTTTAAAGGCAATTGAAGTTATTCCATGCCAATCGAAAAGTGATGTGTTTCTTTGAGTGTATGCATATCTGCACTACAAATGTGTGAGAGGTGTGTTTCTTTGAGTGTGTGTATATGTGCAATATGAATGTGTGAGAGGTGTGTTTCTTTGAGTGTTTGTATATGTGCAATATGAATGTGTGAGAGGTGTGTTTCTTTGAGTGTGTGTATATGTGCACTACAGATGTGTGAGAGGTGTGTTTCTTTGAGTGCATGTACATGTATATGTGCACTACAGATGTGTGAGAGGTGTGTTTCTTTGAGTGTATGTGCATGTGGAATACAAATGTGAGATCAGTACATTCTCAGCTCTTAACAGTGGCTCTTTACCAAACTATGATCAAAGTTATGAACTGTTAAAGGGTTTCCACAGCTTGATTTTGGGAGGTAAAGATCTGACGTCAAGCTTCTGCAAACAAAATAGTGCCTACAGGAACCACATGTTTTGGGAGACGTATTAACAGTACTTTCTCAGGAACTTCTGACAATATTTTAAAAAGGCTTTCACTGTTTTGACAGTCTAGTATTGTCCTCACAATGACCCTCGGAAGTACATAATACCTTTTTTTCTGTAACATCTTTTTGTAAAGAAAGCGTCATCATTAGATTGGCTTGAACATCTCTCAGACTTGTTCAAGAGGTAGAAAGGCGATTACCGGCAATACGCTGTGCGGTGCACAGAACAAGATGAGGCACGTACAAGTCATCTTGGTCATCCATTCCATCTCCAGTGGTCTTGACCTTGTCTTGCCACTGTACACAAGTGGTGCCGGACGAGAGAGTAAGGTCGACGTTGTGCTACTTACATTTTCTTTAAAGAAAGTCATGGCGCAAGTCATCAGTCATCCTTCATTCCATCCTACGGCCCTCAAGCTCCGTGGCAACAGGAGAACGATGAAGCGACAAGTGTGAGTACACTTGGTAGTCGTTGGCTGGCGGGGGCCTATTCATAACGGTCGAAATCAAACAGTGAGAAATGGAATGGAATGGAATCTTTATTTAATGTCTGTTCACAATAGTGATTTTAGACACACACACACAAACTCACACACACACACACACACACACACACACACACACACACACACACGCACACACACACACACACAAAACACACGCACACACACACACACACACACACACACACACACACACACACACACACACACACACTCACACATACACAGGGAGCAAAAAAAAAAAAAGGGGTTGGGGACGGGGATGGGAAGGGGTAGTGGGAGTTTGAATGTAAGAAGAGGATCAATTACAATTAAGAATTCAGAACATTAAGTTAACAGTATCAATCAATAACAGACAACAATTAATTAACTCTTCATAACAATTTGCCAACAGGGGATCTGAGAATCAGCTGGACTACCGAAATAATATCATTATTTTTGTTGTAAAGGATATCTCTAGAATCAGTACATGGAAAATTTTTTATAAAGTGAACATTCTAACACAGAACCAAGTTCATGAACTGACAGTCGTATGTTATGGAAAGTTACGGTATTTGCATTATTGGATGCACCGTCTTTTGCTAATTTGTCCGAAACTTCATTCCAATAAAGTCCACAATGTGACGGAACCCAGCAAAAATTTATACCAACACCACTGGATGAAATACAATGTATCAAATGTTTGATCTCACATATAATGTCATTTCGTATTACATTTTCTGTTTGTTTCAAGCTACGTAACACTGATTTAGAATCAACACACAATAATATATTGCATATATCGTATGAGAGGCTATTAATATAGTTAAGAGCCATCAATATTGCGTATAATTCTGATGTAAAAATAGAGAAGCCTTTACCTATGTAAAAAGATTTTTGTACCTTTAAGGCAGGAATGACGAATCCAGCTCCGCTATCAGCTATATCTAAAACAGACCCGCCTGTGAAAATTTTTAGGTGATTAGGATAATATGTGGTTAAATGAGATTTGACTTCTGATACTAGAATATATATTTCTTCTGTTTTATTGAGATTTATGTAGTCTATGTCAAAGTTAGCTTTTTCAAGTTCCCAGGAAGGTATGGATGGAATAAGAGGCATTACTGGATTGTTATTTATATCAATATTGTTTTTGCTCAGGAGAACTTCTGCAAAATTTCGTATAGGTTGAAGAGTATGCATCTTTCGAGCTTTCTGAGGATAGTCAGTTTCCGAGGTGTATAGTAATTCATCCTTAACTGAGTTCTGTACGGCCAGAGCTCTAATAACATACTTTGTCACCGCTAATTCACGTTGATCTGTAAGCGGTAATATGTTACTTTCTTTATAAGACTTCATTGTGTTTGTATGAACGGGCACACCAAGAGCCAATTTAATAGCTTTGCTGTCTACACTTTGTAATTTTTTTAAGAGTGTATTCGAGGCAGTAAAATATACCTCTTGTCCATAGAGCAGTTTCGATCGAACCAAAGAAATCGCTAGGTGTAACATAGTTTGAGTGACTTGGCTCCAGGATTGTCTGTTGACTATTTTTAAGAAGTTAAGTCTTTTGTTTGCTTTTGTAATTAAATATTCGATATGATGTCTCCAATTTAACTTTCGTGTTATCTACACTCCTAGAAATTTAAAGGTGGGCTTATAAGCAAGTGGATTATTGTCCAGTGATAACGTAGGGAGAGTTTTAGGGTTTTCATCATTGTTAAAAAGCATAAGATAAGTCTTTTCACTCGATAACTCCAGACCATTGTCTTTCATGTAATTACTCAGGTTATAAAGATCATATTGGTAGAGCTTTTGTACATGGGTGATTGTTCTTTCGTTTGTATTTTTTCGAAGAGTGGTATTCATCCAAATGGCAATATCATCTGCATATTGTACAACATTAGTGTTCTTCGACAAATGTTGTGGTAAATCATAAAGAAGTATACTGAACAGGTTGGGGGCTATGACTGACTCCTGAGGGATCCCCATGTCTATGTCTTTAAATGAAGAGTATACAGTCCCTAATCTTACACACATTGATCTACAGGATAAAAAGTCTTTAATGTAATAATACATTTTACCTGTTACACCAATGCTCTTTAATTTGTAAAGCAGTCTTGAATGCCACACAGTGTCGTAAGCCTTCTTCACGTCAAGAAACGTAGCCAAAGTGCTTTTTCTACGAGAAAATTGTTTTTTGATTTGACTTGTAAGTTTTACTAAATGATCTGTTGTACATCGCCCTTTCCTAAATCCTGCCTGATGAGGTGGAATAATGTCATTTCGTTCACATAATGGAACAAACGCTTCTGAAGAATCTTTTCCATCAGTTTCCCAACATGAGAAGTTAAAGCTATTGGTCTGTAACTGTCAATGAGTGACCTTGATTTGCCTTCCTTAATGATGGGAATTATCACGGACTTCTTCCAGAGTTTTGGAAGAGCTCCATTCAACCAACATTTTTGGAAAAATGAGTATAATAATTCCTTCCACTTAAAAGGCAAATGAATTAGCATCTGATAAGAAATACCATCTAAACCAACAGAAGATTTATTGGATGAAAAAGACGCCAAAGTTTCCATGAATTCGTCCAGTTGAATGGGAGAATTGATATAATGATTCTCCTTAGAAATTGGATCAACATAGATGTCATTTTTCTCCTGTTCTATTCTGTGTTGACCATTAGTTGACTTTAAAGTAACTGATCGGCTATTGTCTGAAAAAAGATTAAGAAAGGCGTTACCTTTTTCAAAGGAATTTGGAAATAAATTGTCTTTAAACTTAATTGGGTAGCTTGGCAGTGTATGACCTGTTTCATTTCTTTTACTTTTTTCCACACTTTGTATATATCCTTTGATTCAGACACTTCATCATTACAGAAACTGGTCCAATAGGACTTCTTTGCTTGTGCTATTACTCTATACATTGAATTTTAGCTTTCTTCATGTTCAAATGATGTGCAGGTGTTTTATTTTTCAGCCAGATTTTAAAAGTTTCTTTTTTAAAGGCAACAGCCTGTTCACATTCTTTTGTCCACCACGAATTTCCACGGTATTTGCCTAGTGTCACCGACTTGCACACTGGAATAGAAGAGAAAGCTGCCTTTAAGACAACTTCGATGAAATTAGAATAAAATACATCTATATTGTCATGTTTTATTAAATCTGTGTTGTACGTCTGAAGGACATTACCAAACGATATCCAATCGGCGTTCTTGTATTTGAATTTCGGGATTCTGTCTTCAGTGTCAGTGCGTGTTCTGAAAGTTGTTTTCTCCAAAAGTTTAATTTCAATTGGAAGATGATCACTACCCAAACTATCATCTCCTACGAGCCAAGTACAATTTGTTGCAAGCTCTGGAGAGATGAGAGACAAATCCACTGTGGTTGCTCTATGAGTAGAGACATCAGGTATCCGTGTAACTGAACCATCGTTTAATAAGTAAAGATTTGAATCTACTATGTTTTCAATTAGGCGATTGCTGGTGATTTTGAGACATTCTTTCTCCCAGAAAGGAGAATGAGCGTTAAAATCACCCAGTGCCTTTTGTGTCCAAATGCTTGATCCAGTCTGTGTTATCATCCTTTGGACCAGAGGGAAGGTACAATGATAAAAGACTTACATTAATAGTTGTATTGACTCTGACAACTGCTCCTGTGTAATAGATGTCTTTTGTATCTGCTGGGATCGGGAAATCTACAAAGGACGAGTAATCCAGATCACATCGGATGTATATGGCAACCTGTATCTTGTTATTTGCCTTACAACATTGAAATAGCGGAGGATAAAAATAATTTCGCAATTTTGGAAGCTTATGTTTGACAACATTAAGAGATTGCAGCGCTAAAACGCAATGATTATTTTTTGATAAATACTGTTGGAGCAACACTAGGTTTGAATGAATTGATCTGCAGTTCCATTGGAGTATACTGAAATCTGATGTCATGTTGTTTATATCAGTAAATCACCGTTGAACGATGTGTGTGAATTTGGAAAATAGGGAACTTAACAAACAAGTGAACAAGATGAATAGAAGAGTACACTAAAATCTGTCCAATTGAGTACTTAAGCTGCACTGAAGTACAGAATATACTAATTAGCTAATATCGAAAGAAATTATACACAGCTTATATCTGATAACAAATGATTCTTTGAAGACAAGAGTTATGTGGTGTCTCAGAGAAAGACAACATTCAAAGTTGGAACTGGTTTGTGTTAATGTCTTCCATAATGACCAGGTGCATATGTCTATCTCCTGCCATGATGATTAAGATAATGCCTGTGGTGTCCAAAATTCCATGGGTACCACATACGAAACATGTGTTGGAATGAACGAGGGTCTTGAAAATGGTCGTGATATATCTGTTCTGTGCAAGGATATGGTCTATTCAATATGGTTGTGTTCTGTAAAGGACGTCTTTGTGAATAAAAGTTTCTCTAGTAGTTGTTACGATATGCGAATTGTTGGTGGCGTGGTGGTTGCCCTTTCTTGCGGTGTGTGTTCCTTTTGGTTGTAGATTTCTGCCAAAAAAGGGACTCGAGGTGACGTCCAAGATTTCCTGTAGAATTAACACATGGGGAAGTTGTGATGATCTGATGGCGGTTTCTTGACATCGTGGGTGTTTCTATCCACGAGTTTGCTGTTAGAATCACTATCAGTTACGCAGGTGTTGTTGGTTTTGTGGTTGGAATATTTCTGCTGTGAGAATTTTGAGTGATTGTAAGTAGGCCTACTGTTTTGTGCTTTTGGTTTGTCTTTTTGTTTAGAAAAGTTTTTGACGTCAGTCGAATCTGGAATATGACGTGTTGGCGTATTACGTTTGACGTCACTGCCTGAATGATGTTTACACACCGCAAGAAAGGGCAACCACCACGCCACCAACAATTCGCATATCGTGACAACTACCAGAGAAACTTTTATTCACAAAGACGTCTTCTACAGAACACAACCATTTTTTTTCTCCAAGATGGCGACGGTACCATCTCAGTAGAAGATCGTGTCCTCAGAGAAAGACAAGATGACTCGTTCCAGAGGCTTAAACAGCTCCAATCTGTGTAGATCAAAACAAGGAACTTTGAAAATGAACGAAAAACATAAGCGAGTTACCGCGAAGAAAGCCTCTCTCACTGATCTTCCATGTTTCTGCGGACAGGTTATTAACTGCCGTTCACTGAAATGCAACAACTGTTCCCGACTGTCCACTGGTCGTGTACAGAACTCCCTGTCTACCAGCTGTGTACTTTTATACAGACAAAAAGAAAACATATGTGTCAGATCTGTGCTCAAACGATTCTCAATAGCAAACTTTTCACAGAAATAAGCAACGAATTAGATAATCAAGCGTTCAGTGACCGAGAACGACATAGATGTAGTTGTAGATCCAGTGACCATCAATCGTCGTTCGTACCATCTACCTCTTCTGTATCCTTTCCGGAGTGTCAGTACAAGGAGCCAAGCACAACAGTACGACCTGCTCTGTGCATGAACTCAACGCAGGTGTTCTAGCGTTGCTTGAAGCTTTTCAAGACCCGGAAAGGATAGGGCAGAAACAAATTTCCCAGCTGATGCACACAGTGGACAGCATCCAGTCTAAATGTGAGGGGCGTACACAGACAACATCCATTGACAACAGTGTACAGTCAGACAACACCACAACTATCCCCTCCTCCACACCATCGACAACACCACAAACAACTTGTGCTGATGCTGTCCAAAAACAGTCATCTTCCAACAACAACCATATTCAGCTGGGATCACCCTTGAAAACAGTGAGAAAGAAGATCAGGACCACACCTCTCAAACTTGCTACATATAACATACGCACGCTTCTTGGCAGGGATGATTCAGAAAGACAAAGCGCATTTATTGTAAGTGAACTCGCCAGACACGTATCGCTGCCTTAAGTGAGACCAAACTTAGCAGGAGAGTGCAAACTCAGCGAGAAAGGTTCAGACTAACCTTCTTTTGGAGTGGACGCGAACCTGAAGAAATACGAGAGGCTGGAGTCGATTTTGCAGTGAAGTGTTCATTGGTCGGCAAGCTGGTTGGCCCCCTGAAAGGAGTGAACAACCGGTAATGAAGATGAGACTATCTCTCTCACGTGGGTAGAAGTTTGCCACCACTGTCAGCGAGTATGCACCAACAATGATTAACCCAGATGAGCTCAAGGACAAGTGCTATGAAGATCTGAACTCTGTCGTTACAGCTGTACCCAACACTGGCAAACTCAACAGTCTTGATGATTTCAATACGACAGCTGGCAGGGACAGCGTCTCCTGGGAAGATTTGATCGAAAAGTATGAATCAATAACTGTAACAGCAAAGATCTTTTACTCCTACAGACCTCAACATACATGAACGTCTGATAACGGACACCATCTTCCGCTTCCCTACCTGAAACATGACGCCATGGATGCACCCTAGCGCTACGCGCTGGCTTCTCATAGATTACATCATCGTTAGAAGGAGACAGACACGAAAACCATGTGAAGCGACAAGTGCTGAACTGATCACAGCCTCATCGTTTTCAAGCTCAGTCTGCAAGTTCTGCCTAAGAGACGCTCGCAGAGTGCGAGAGCACCAAAATGCTAAACGTCAACAAGCTGAAGATGATCAACATCAAACAGTTTTGGGCCAATACTTTGTAAGAACGCCTAGAGTCCGCAACATTGGATAGCCAGGATGTGCAAGCAGCGTGGGCCACACTTCGTGAGACAGTATATAACACAGCCATAGAGTGCCTAGAATCTACTGCCAGAAAGCACAAAGACTGATTTGATGAGAACTGTACTGAAATTAAACAACTAATGGAGGACACACGTCTTGCCTATAGAGCTCACTATGACGACCCAAAGCCAACAACAAAAAGGACACACCGAGGAACATTCACAGCACAATCCAAATGATACTGCCATAGATGCAAGACTTTGGCTAAGCGAGAAAACTGATGAGATACATTGGCTTGCAGAAAGGAATAACACGAAGAACTTCAACAACGGACTCAAAAAGGTGTATGGTCCCATCACTTCGGGTATATCCTCCTCCCTTCAGTGCAGATGGGTCAACTCTGATCACAGACAAAGAGAGGGTTCTCAAAAGATGGGCTGAACACTTTGATAGTGTAATGAATCGCCCTTCCATTACCAAAGATGAAGCCATTGACCGACTGTCTCAGATTTCCATTGACGAGACGCTGGATGACACATCAGGTTTGGAGGAGACACAAAAGGCAATTCATCTGCTGTACAGTGGCAAAGCACCCAGCTTAGACTCCATCCCAGCTGAGGTCTACAAAGAAGACGGTTTGGCTCTCACTGAGACGTTTCATCAACTGGTGGTAGCATAAGAAGGTTCTGCAGGACTTCAAGGTCGCCTCCATCATACACCTTTTGAAAAGGAAAGAAAATCATGAGGACTGCGACAACCATTGTGGAAATTCTCTTGCTGTTCATCGTGGGCAAGACTTTGTTCACAGTCCTACTCAGTCGTCTCAACACACACATTGAAAAAGGTCTCCTACCAGAGGCCCGTGTGGTTTCCAGAAAGAACACTGGACTATGGACGTATATTTGCTGCTAGACAGTTTCAGACGAAATGTTATGTTAGGAACAGAACACTGACCTCTACTTCATCTACGTCGATTTGACCAAGGCCTTCAATACTGTTAGTATACAGGGTCTTCGGAGTATCATGCGAAGTACAGATGACGCAGGAAATTCATCACCATTTAACAACTACACGATGGCATGCTGGCCACAGTTCAAGACAGTGGAGAAATCTCCAAGCTATTTTCTGTCTAATGTTCTCAGCCATACCGACAGACGCCTTCAGAGACTTGGCAGCAGGCACAGGCATCAGGTACTGCACTTACGAGTACCCTTTTTAAACTCAGAACCCTTCAAGCAAAAATCCAGGCTCGGACAGACACTGTTAATGCATTCCCGTTTGCCGATGACTGTTCCCTAACTCCTCTTCTGAAAGTGATACGCAACGGAATGGTGACAATTTCTCTGATGCTTGCAATAACTTCAGCCTGATGATCAGTAGGAAAAAGACTGAAATATGCATCCGTCACCGCCTGGAAAACCTTACTCAACATCACTGTTAATAGGCAACGACTGTCTGTGCTAACTAAGTTCACCTACCTTGGCAGCACCCTCTCCAGAAATGTTGTCTTCGATGATAAGTTGAACATCAGACTTGCTAAGGCGAGTGCTACCTTCGGCAGACTTCAGACGAATAAGTGAAACAAAAGAGGCATCATCCAGGAGACTAAGATCAAGGTGTACCAGGCCGAAGTCCTCACCGCACTGCTCTATGGCTGTGAAACATGGACGGTCTGTCAGAGTCATGCCAGGACGCTGAACGACTTCCACACTAGCTGCCTGAGAAACCTTCCTGGAATAAAGTGGCGATACAATATCCCAGACATTGAGGTCCTCGTTCGTGCCGGCTTACTCCGCATCTACACCAACTTAATGCAGTCACAACTTGAATGAGCAGGACATTTCGTTCATATGCCAGATCATCAGCTTCCAAAGAAACTGTTATTTATGCACTACAGCAAGGCAAACATTTCCAGGGAAGTCAGAAGAAGCGCATTAAAGGTACTCTGAAAGCGTCACTGAAGGCCTTCAACATCAGCCCTGATATATGGGAGGTCTCGACAAAGGAAAGTGACGACAGGCTGTCCACAAGGGGTCGAACATCTACGACGGAAACCATGGCAGCTCAGGAACCTCGGCAGGCCAGGAAGAACAGAGCCAAAAACTCGCCATCTGCGGCCACCGTTCCTTGTCCACACTGCCAGAAACGTTTCTGGGCGCGGATCAGACTGACCAGCCACCTCCGTACCCACAACACGCGACCATCCGAACTCTCGGATGGCTAGCTGGTTTCGTCGATCCCACAGACAAACAATGTACTGACACACTCTTTTACACTCCCTAGAGAGCGCCTTTAACGCTAGATAGCAAACCTTGTTGAAGGCCGTCTTAAAGTCCACAAAACCTAATAAAGTTCTCTCTACTGGTATGTTTATCCGTCAGTTTTTTGTGTCTTCTACTTTGATTCGGCATTTTCTTTTTTCCCACGCTCTATCACTTGAACTCTTTCCCATTCGTCTTTTTCTTCTCTATCAAAGATAAATAAACAAAAACATACATGGACAAGCGCCCAAAAGCACACAACAAAGATATATCTAGACATCAGTGATATACACAGACATAGAGACACATAGACACAGACATACATGCAAACAAAAACTCACGAACACACACACACACACACCACACACACACCACACACACCACGCACGCACGCACGACACACGCACGCACGTACACACACACACACACACACACACACACACACACACACACACACACACACACACACACACACACACACATATTATGTCCCACATTCCTGTGCAGACAAGAGAGCTGCAAGCTTTATTTAATCAAAATCCCACAAGCCATGAAGTGCTGACAAAGAGAACACAGCCGACGTACGCGATATCCGACTATCTCTAAAGGCGGAGAGGGGATTGTTGTTGCATGAAAATTCGGTTTTTAGATGTTCATTCTGGGCTATCCAAACAATAGAACACTATGACATCGTGAGCGTGGGGCCACAGTGTGTAAAGAACAGGAAAGAGTGATATGGAAATTGTGTTTGCACAATAGAAAGGACGAATTAATTCGTTTACAGAGCGGCACATGGAGGCAAATGGGAATTGAAAGAGAAAGAGAGAGAGAGAGAGAGAGATAGAGAGAGAGAGAGAAAGAGAGAGAGAGAAAGAGAGAGAGAGAGAAAGAGAGAAAGAGAAAGAAAGAGAGAGAGAGAGAGATAGATAGATAGATAGATAGAGAGAGAGAGAAGAGAGAGAGAGAGAGAGAGAGAGAGAGAGAGAGAGAGAGAGAGAGCACCAACACGAACATGAACACGAAATATTATTGTAGAAGGCTAACAGACAGTCTGCCAGATCTTTACTGGATAGATTTGGGTGGAACACGTGTGAAACCGACGGCTGACTGCTAGAACTTCGTCATTTCAAAACTATCGATTTTGAGGTTTTTCTATCTTTGGATAGCTTTTGTGTCTTAACATATTTCTGTAAAAGAAACAAATTTGGGGATAAATTATTTTAGTTGTAATTGTTTAGAATCTATACGAATTGTATTTTTCTGAAGATTTTAATTGATGAAGTCCGTAACTTTTGATACAGTTATCTAGAATGACAGATTATCAATGTCTTGTCAAAAGACGATAGCTTAAAGTCCTTATCTTGCCATATGTAATATTAGCATGCTTAGGTTCCATTTTTGCTTCTGCTGTTTGTTAGCAAGAAGTTCACACAGAGATATAGAAATTTCCAGCGGAGAGACAGCTTGCATGATACTAGATGTCTGCTGTTGAAAATCATGCACCTACACTCATTCCTCAAGATTAACATTCTGTTAGAAGAGAGAACTGACCAGTAAACGGAGACCAAAAATTTGTTCACTTTCTCTCGAGAACAGATATGTGTAGGATCCAACATTCAGAAAGTTGTGATATTGTTGACTTTCTGACTTCAAAGGAAGAGTCATAAATACTTACATTCTAGAAACTGCTGACACTATCTATTTCGATGAAGTCACGCTGGATAGTTTCACAAGTCTAAAGAAAGGACAGCCGATCGCCACAGTTCTCTGTCCAGAGCTGTCTCCTCTCATGCATCAGGATGATGTTGAAGGCCTTTAGTGACGCTTTCAGAGTATTGCTGAAGCGTTTCTTCTGACTTTACCTGGGAGCGTTTGCCTTGCTGTAGTTCGCCAAATAAGTTTCATTGGAAGCTGGTGGTCTGACATGCAAACTACATGTCATACCTTTGGCAGTTGTGACTGCATCAAGATGGTTTGAATGTTGAGCAGGATGGCGCAAACAAGGAACTTAGTGTCTGGCCTTGTCTTGTCACTTTATTTCAAGAGACGTTGTGGCCCAGTACACCTTGATCTTAGTCTCCTGGACGATGCCTCTTCTGTTCCACACGTTCGCCTGGAGTCTGCTAAAGGCAGCACTCTCTTCAGCATGTCTGGTATTCAGCTCGTCATCGATGAAAATATTTCTGGAGAGGGTGCTGTCAAGGTATGTGAGTTTTCCTGACGCTGGTTGATGCATAATTTCAATTGTTTTCGTACTGATCATTAGGCAGAAGTTACTGCAAGCGTCAGAAAATGTGTCAACATGTTGCATGTCACCTTTGGAAGAGGAATTGAGGTTACAATCATGGGCAAACAGAAATGTATTGACGATGTCTGTCACAACTTTAGCTTGTAGCTTCCTGAGTTTGAAAAATAAAAAAAGTAAACCGTCAGTGCAATACCTGATGCCTGTACCTGGGTCTGAGTCTCTGAAGGCTTCTGTCAGCATGTCTGAGAAGATGAGACTGAACAGGGTGGGGACAACAACACACCCCTGTTTCCTTCCACTGGAGACAGACAATGGCTTGGAGATTTCTCCATTGTCTTGAACTCTGGCCAGCATGCCATCGTGTAGCTGTTGTACAACGGTGATGAATTTCCTGAGGCATCTGTACTTCGCGACGACTCTCCAAAGAACCTCTCTACAAACAGTGTCGAAAGCTGTGGTCAGATCGACGATGGGGAAGTATAGGTCGGTATCCTGTTCCTGACAATTTGCCGGAAGCTGTCTAGCCGCAAGCACCACGTTCAAAGTCCTGAGTTCTTTCTGAAGCCACACTGGCTCTCTGGTAGGATATCTTTCTCAAGGTGTGTGTTGAGACGATTGAGTAGGACTCTGGCCAAAGCCTTGCCTACGATGGACAGCAGACAGATTCCATGATGGCTGTTGCAGGCCTGACAATTTCCTTTCCTTTTATAGAGGTGTATGACGGAGGTGTCCTTGAGGTCCTGCGGAAACGTCTCATTCTGCCAGATGAACTCGAACATTTGATGAAACTTCTCAGCCAGAGCCAGACCACCTTCTTTGAAGACTTCAGCTGCGATGGAGTCTGAGCCAGGTGTTTTGCCATTGGATAGCAGATGAACTGCCTTTTCTGTCTCCTCCAAAGCCAGTGTGGCACCCAGCGTCTGTACGATGGGAATCTGAGGCAATCAGTCAATGGCTTCATCGTTAATGGTAGAAGGGCGATTCAGTACGCTGTGAAAGTGTTCAGCCCATCTTTCGAGAACCTTCTCTTTGTAATCAGAACTGATCCATCTACGCTGAAGGGGAGGGTGAATGAAGCTGAAGTGGTGGGACCATAGACTTCCTTCAGTCCATTATAGAAGTTTTCATATCATTCCTGTCTGCAAAGTCCTGGCTATTATCAGCTTTGTTCTTATCAAGGAAGCCTGCGCCTGACGCAGTATCAGTTAGATAGTGCTGCGAATGTATCTCAGTACATCCTTCTGTTACTCTGGATCATCAAGGTGAGCTCTATAGGCACAACGTTTGCCTTCCATTAACTGCTTGACTTCAGTACAGCTCTCATCAAATCAGTCTTTGTACTTTTTGGCAGCAGATCCTAGGCACTCCATGGCTGTGTTATATACTGTCTCACGAAGTGTGGCCCACGCTGCTTGCACATCCTGGCTATCCAGCGTTGCGGATTCTAGGTGCACTTCCAAGGTATCAGCGAAGGACTGTTTGATTCTGATCATCCTCGGCTTGTTGATGTTTAGGCATTTTGTGGCACCCACGCACTATGGACATCCATTAGGCACAATTGGCAGACTGAGCTTGGAGACGATGAGGCGTGGTCGGTCAAGCACTCGGCGCCATAAAATGGATTTTGCTACTCGAACATCTTGCCTGTCCGTCTTCCTGACAATAACAGTCTATGAGATACCAGTGCTTACAGTTTATAGTGAGGGTGCATCCATGACGTCCTGTTACGAGTAGGATGGCGGAAGATTAGAGACCTTTAGATTTCACGTTGCGTACCTCCCAACACGTATACGTATACGTATCGCGATGCGTACATGTCCAGTACGTGAAAACGATTTGGGTTTAGATTTCACGTGAAACAGATCTACACCCCCCCCCCCCCCGCACTGACGCCCCCCCTCCAAGAAGCAAGGGACGTAACCACAGCCTTTCCTGTACTTTATAACGTGTGACATCATAAACATTTGTAGCTATTTCTTTTTCATTGATACTACCTATCTGACGACGAACTAAGTTGTTATACTCGGATTTTTAAAGGTAAATAGCGATTACTTTTTATCTTCCCTAGCAACTCTGGTTTCTTCAATATGATGACATCATAAGAAATTAACCTATTGATGTGTGTGTTTGTGTGTGGTGTGTGTGTGTGTGTGTGTGTGTGTGTGTGTGTGTGTGTGTGTGTGTGTGTGTGTGTTGTGTGTGTGTGTGTGTGTGTGTATGTGTGAGCGCTCTCGCGCGCACTCTGCCGCATTCTACATCTGTGTCAATGAATCATGGCTAATTTTTTATTTTAGATATATACTTCCTGTACTTTTATTTAATGCTGACAAGGAAGAACTGTAATTGTTTATAAATTCAGACTGTAATGAAATGAATTAAGTACACACTTTGCATATACTTATTTACTCATAGTGATTGTGTACACACCACAGACATCCTATGTATAGACAGCACATGTTGTGTGTGCGACTGGCCCCATCGCGTCACCATCTTAAAAAGACTGATCTGCTCGTTATCAGCAGCTGGGCTTAATACAATTTATCAATGACCGACGTGTTTATTTGACTGACAGGCGTGTTTTTCTTATCGCTCTACAACTCGACAGGGAGTGCAAGGTTAATAGGTGAGTACATTAATTGTCTGATGATCGTTTTGAGAAATTCTGTAATATTTTTTCACTTATGAATTAAATAATTCTATTTAGAGTCAGTAGAAGTGGATGTGAGAAAGTGAAGGGGTAGTATAAAGATAATTGCCATTTCATGTGCATGGTGTCAAATGCCGATTTTTATGTCACTGAATTATTCTCACAGAACACAAACATAAATCTTCACTGTGACTGAGACTAGTAACTCTGGTGATTAACTGAGGTCTTTAGTTTTACATAATTAATAAAAACTAAAGCAATTCTCTCTCTGTGTTTATGCGTGTGTGTGCGTGCGCGTGTGTGTAATGCGTGCATGCGTGCGTGCATAAGTGAGTGTGAGCCATATAAACATCCAGCCTCAGTAATCGTATGTTCCAAATTCTTTGTTTTCTTTATCAGACAAAACTTGAGTTATGGAAATGTCTGAAACCTGTTGTGTTGCATAGGGCTGTTCAAACAGAAAAGGGAAAGGGAAATCGTCTCATAGGTAATGATGTAAGTGCATGTGTGTGTGTGTGTGTGTGTGTGTGTGTGTGTGTGTGTGTGTGTGTGTGTGTGTGTGTGTGTGTGTGTGTGTGTGTGTGTGTGTGT
>JAPXFY010000024.1:41338999-41346499 GCA_030674185.1 Monoplex corrugatus
GACATGACTCCTCACTGTATTAGTCAATTTGAAAATCAAGAATCAGAATCAGATAACGTAATTGCTGACAGTTGACATAAAAATGACGTATTTACACCCCCAGTGCAGGGGAAATACTCATCAGAAACGCAAGATGAAACAACCCATATTTTTTGTTCCTCTCAGGTACTCTGACATAATAGACTTTAAACATTCAGCCTCAATGATTTGGAACACCAAATATGACAAGGAATGGAAGTGTGTCAACTGGCTCAACTGGAAAGCAGATCAGTTCACCAAAGACCGTAATGTCAAGACTGAAATACGATTTTGTTGATTGTGAGTTCCATCACCTTTGCTTAACATTACCATCTGCAAAAAGACATCTGCAAGAAGACGACGCCATCCAGTGGCCAAACTCGTAAGACCTGCCTACGGGCAAAACTTGCTGCCTGTGTCTGGGGCACAGAAAAAGGACCGGCAATCTCCCTACCGATCAGGTGTGATTCCAGAAAAGCATCACCAATTGAATGACAGTCTGTCTGTAGTGATTGATGCGACTGATCGACTTGATGATCCTGACTTTGAGGATTCTGCAGATGGTACTGAGTGCTCGTGTATACACATACACACAGACATGAAGAAAACTGAAACAGTTTAAAGAATAAGGGACTCAAAGGATCCTTTTTAAGTGAAACGTGAGAAAAGAGACATTTATACGTGGCACGTGGTGCTGTATGACCATGACTCCACAACGCCAATGTGTTGACTTACTTCATAATGCACATCGTTATCTTCAATACTGCACTTACGAGTATTATATAAAACATTCAAACTAAACAAACTAAACAAACAAACAAACAAACAAACAAAGAAACAAACAAACAAACAAACAAACAAACAAACAAACAAGCAAACAAACAAACACCAAGGCAACAAGTTAGATTTTTTCAATACTTCGGCGTGTGTGGCCTTTTTCAGCGACTTGTTTATTCAGGAATGAACACACGAATCACATTTTTTTTCCGAACGAAAAATGCTCCCAAAGTAATTCAAAATTTTCTCAAATCCAAGAGATCTGTGACTTAACAGCCCTTACCCACCCCCACCTTCATGTCTACACCCAAATAATAATCCATCCCCTACACACTCCTCCATCGTTGTCACTTCTACATACCTCCGTCAAAAGCTTAACATACTCATGCACAATCACACAAACACCACGAACGCACACTAACACACAATCATATTTCATCTCCCACTGGACCCCTCCACCACCCGGACAACCCTCAACCGTCCCCTCTTCATCCACTCTCTTTTCCAGTTTGGCTACACTCCCTGTTCTAACCCCAGGAAGAAGAAAGATGCACACGCACGCACGTTAAAACAACACTAACAAAACTACTTTTTGACCGCCTTAGTACTCCTTACACTTCAAGTGATCAACACCCAAGGACATCATGTGCGAATGCAGTCTTTTGGCTTAGTCTTGCGTATGTATCTGCTCTACTGCGACACAATTCAATTTGTCCAGTGTGGGATTGTTTTTGTTGAAACGTGTAATGACTGGCGTACCTGTGTTTTTCTTCATATCTGACTTGTGTTGATGAAATGTTATTATTTCAATTTCCCAATTCTCCGATGTGTTTTGATTGAGTGCAAGCATCACAGCAGGGAACGTACACAACGATTTCATTTTCTCATGTGGTTTGTTTCGGATTCGGACGGTGAAGGTCTCTCCTGTGGTCATACTCTTAAAGTTCTAGTTTCCACAAAGTGGCGATGATAGATAACCCTTGTCACATTTAAAACACACACACACACACACACACACACACACACACACACACACACACACACACACACACACACACACACACACACACACACACACACACACACACATATATATATATATATATATATATTTAATACATATATACATGTACATGTACTTTAACGAACAAGAAACACGGAGGGGGCTGGATGGGAGTCAGACCACCAGTGCCTCATCACTGTCCGGACAATCACCTCCCAAGCTCCCGACGCCACTTGATAGCCATTTCCTTAATTAAGCAGAGTGAGGCTTTGCATGCGTTGCATGACCCATTCGGATCCAGTCATTAGTTACCTTGTTTACAAACCGAATGGCAAGGTGGGGAGATCACAAACCCCTGGACATAGCCACACAACTCAAACCAACCATATCAGGAACAAACATGTGCAGTTGTGTCCATAATTTTGTGACAAGATCTAACCACGAGTTAGGATTATGTGACTGCATTTTACTTTATTCAGTGTTGCTTGTACATTGATATCATATCTAAAAAAAATCCCTAATTTGTTCTAGACTGTGTTTAAATCATATATGAGTTTTCATGTTTATTATTTCATCCATGTTGTGCACTTATAAAGATCGTTTCGATATTTTCTCCAAAACGAAGACTAAGCATTCTAATACTTGGTAGAACACGCTTTGTCAGGTTACAGTTTCCTTATCTGCGATGAAATATTTTTTCCAGGAAAGCAAATAAGAGTATGTGTTACAACCTTGAACTTAATGCATATGTCATACGTACGGAAGTTGATTTTAGAAGTTCAAGCCTCTTGAGTCCTGATTCAAACTGTGCTGCCTTTTGTGCTCAGTGTCGGTTGGTCTAAAACTAATTGTAAGATCATTAAAAGATGGATATCAGAAAAGCAGGCTGTCATCAACACAAAAAGATGTAGCAAGAAGCTTTGTGGAGAGCTTGACGAGAGAAGGTCATACTTTGAAGCTCCAGTGAGCAAATGTTTCAGCCTGAAATTCCTTACACTGGACGGGAACTGGCCTGCATCAAGATAATGAATACTGGATGTCCCTCTGCTGTCGCCATTTTTAAAAGAAAGTACACTATAGTCCTCTATTTGGGTTCAACCTTGTGACAGATGTCTTAGCCACTTAGCTATCATGCACCTGCTCTATATATGAAAATTTTAAGGCATTATGTTCACTTTTGGTTCCTCCTCGAATGATCCAGCTAAAACTCTTTTCAGCTGTCTCTGCCATTGCTTGTAGGGCTCTAGTAGGATTCTTCCCAGGTATTGAGGACTGTTCCATGAGGTCACAGACAAGTGTGCCTACCAACCCCCTTGCTCCAGCCTCGATGGCAACAACTTTGGCCTAGAAACCGAATTTCCTCAAGTTGCTGGCTGGACCGGCATACTTTTCAGTCTTATAGAAATGGGCTTCTTCCACCCTGTCATCTTACGACACAACATCTTCGATCAAAATGTTCTTTGTTTGATGAATTAGATTGGAGACTATATCCAGTCTCATGCCACCATGCTGATAATTTCTGAGTTTTTTTTTTTTATTCTGGAAGATCTTATGTACACTCCCTGTCATCTGCTCCATCCAGTAGACCCCACTTGCATGCTTTAGCTGTCACAGCTTTTTCAGGCCACACTTTGCTGCCTGCAGGAGTTTCAGATGGCGTGACATTTCCCCTGGCGTACTGATCACAGTACTATCTCTTGAAGCACTTGGCTGTGCCTCCACGTGCATCTTCCGTGGGTCAGCGCTGTTTTGTATAAGTTCAGGACATGTTCCACACAGTTAGCTGCCCTGGCAGAGAGGACAAGCAGGGTCATCTGATTTCCCCCATTTCGCCAGATCTGCATTTGAGGGCAGGAGGTCACATACAAACCTGAAGATAAAACTGAGCCACAAATCATTTCAGCTGAGACTACCTTGAAGCGACCTTTCCAACATTATACATTACCCCTGTTGGCCTTGCTGTACTGGCCTCTGGATTCCTTTGACATTCTTTTCTTTCTTAATCTCCTAAACCACTATGTCTGTTTTTGTGTCCTACTATTTCTCTGCTCTTGAGGCTTTTCTTCACAGCATCCACTGCCTCCAGACTTTCTTCTTTCTGCCAGTCTTCAGTTTAGCTTGGATTGAGCTCACGAAATCATCTTCCAAGTCCACATGCTTAGAAACCTGACCTTTCCCATCTTGTTCTCCTTGACGATGGATTTTAGGGGTAGCTTCAGCTTTGCCTTGCGACAATAGAGCGCAACATCAGTTAAACCCGCTCGGACACCAAGCCGTTTCCTTGTGCATTTGTTGATTTTGGCCTCCATTAAGTTCACTCTACTGATATCGCATATCATAAGAGGCCCGAAGAGCTTTGGAATCAGCACTCACTGCAGACACAAGATTTTCTTTTAGTCAAGGTAGCAATGCCTTTCTATTTTTGCAGGATTTCCTCTGTCATTTGTTATATTTTCTTACCCTTCTGGTGCTTTCAGGATTGCTCATCATCATACCACCTTCCAAGGCTCTTTAGTGGTTCGTGTATCGCTGTTGGAGTGGCTTGGCGGGCTACAGTAAACTTTACTGTACCAGATAACCTTCTGTTCCTGGATAAAGCGACTAGCTTGTCTAATCTACTTCAATATTTTGTGTATTACTCTTCCTTTGTGGAAAGAACTGTCGAGTCATCCACGAAAGCTTTCAGAAGGGGCATTTGGTATCTATTTCCAAGGTCTGCTGGATCTGAACTGATCACTGTTGCCTTCAAGATGACCTCCATTGCCAGCACGAACAGTTGTGGAGAAACAACTCAGCACATTGCTATGCCCTCTGCCAAACTGATCCAATTTGTCCAGCACCCCTTTTTGGAGAATTGCTTTGTTAAGCCATTAAAATACTTACACAGCATTTCTCAGATGTTGCTTGGGACATGATACATCTGGAGAGTCAATTGAAACATCTTGTATGGGACAGATTGCATTGACATATCGAACCACACCGCATTGAGGTTGCTATTCTCTGCTTTAGATCTTTGAATTAATTCCCACACCATCCTGACATGCTCTGCAGAGCTACATACTCCTGGGATGGCTCCTTTCTGGACTAACACATCCAAATACTCATTTTCTGTGAGGCATTTGTTCGGCATTGCTGCTATGACAGAGAATGAGATTTGCCCTTCAAAGTTCAGAAGTGATATTGGTTGAACTGGTTGATGTCACTCGAATTATGTTCTTTTGGAATGTATACGCCACCAACCATCATCACCCACTGATTCCCGATGTGTAAGGTCCTCTGTGCGGATTTTATCACTCTGTGGATCTACACAATGATACTGGGACATTACCTATACAGCAGGTAAGAGTTCCTGTTAGGCTCAGGTGATGAATTTGTTTGGTTCTCTTAACCACCTTATCAAATACCTTTTTACCTCACTAAAATCATACGTTCTCGGTCAATTCCTTTCTGTTCAAAACTCGCCCGCGCCCCCGCGCGCGCGCGCGCACACACACACACACATACATAACACACACACCACACACACACACACACACACACACACACACACACACACACACACACGCACGCACACACACACACACACACACACACACACACACACACACACACACACACACATCCATTCTAATCCCACACAACAAGGCCAGATTATACTGACGATTTATGGGCCGGTCAAGCAGTAACGACCACAAAAACAGCCCTCAATCATACGATTGTGTAGAATTGTACCATGATAATATTCCGTACGCAATTAACAAAACAAAACACAACTTATAGCCACAGTGTAAACCACAAGTAGTGGTACCCGATCCTTGTCTTGACGCCTGATTTTGAATTCATCTTGCATGTTTTAATCAAAATGACATTCTCGATTTTACAATAGCAGGCTATTATCTATCTGACAAATTACGTATAGTGTAATTTTCCTACGGCGATTTTTTTTCAAATTATTCACCTTTCATTTATCTTATAAAGTAAAACAAGGGCCAGAACAAGACATTTCCCCTCAACAATAAATAAAACCATAACAAGTACTGTAACAATAACTATCAACGTCATGCCTGGGTATACATCTGATCACTCAATGTTAACTCTGAAACTAAAATTTGGCAAAGATATAGAACGTAACACATTTTGGAAGTTCAACTGCTCCTTACTGAAAGAAAAACAATATGTAGGAGAAATAAACAATCTGACAGATGAAGTTATATTAGAATATTCTACCGAACATTATGATACATCTACGCTTGATAATGTTTCCTTGATGGAAATCAATCTCAGTGTCCCAGATAAGTTGCTCACTGATTTTTTTACTCCTGAAAATAAGATCTAAAACTATAGCTTATGCGACAATGAGAAAAAAAGAAAAGAACAGAAAAGGAAAATAGACTGAATAGGGAACTTGAACAATTGGAATGAAAGAAACTAGGACTGAAGCAGACATAAAGCTAACGAAAGAAAAGCAAACAAACAAACAAACAAACAAACAAACAAACAAACAAACAAACAAACAAACAAACAAACAAACAAACAAAAGCAAACAAGAACTGGTCCAACTGAGAGAAAAGAAAATACAAGCAATTATACTAAGATCAAGAGCAAAATAGATTGCTGAAGGGGGAAAAATAACGAAATATTTCTGTAACTTAGAAAAAACAACACTTTACAAATAAAAGTATGATTAAGCTTATTGATCAAAATGGAGCTCTAATTTATGAACCTAAAGAGAAAAACCAAGCAGTACATAATTCTATAAAAAGCTCTATACGAGGAGAAATTTAAAAGCATGTGAAATAAAGATTTAATAAAATAACACCCAAAGTTATCTAACGAAGATAGAAACTCATGGGAAGGACACGAATCTGGAGAAAGCGGGATTTGCACCAAAAATAAAAAGATGAAGAATGGAAAGAGCCCAGGAACGGATGGATTTGGAGCAGAATTTTACAAATTGTTTTGGAGAAGGCTTGGTCCGTTTGTTGTGAGATCCTTAAACCAGTCATTTAGAGACAGCGAACTTTCAGCAACCCAACAAGAAGGACTTATAACTTGCATTCCGAAACCTGATAAACTGACAGAGTATATAAAGAACTGGAGGCCTGTTTCACTTCTTAATGTATATACAAGATCGGGGCCACAAGCATAGCCAGTAGAATCAAGAGGATCCTTCCAAACTTAGTTTGTGAAGATCAAACAGGCTTTATCGCAAACAGATACATCGACGACAATATAAGATAACTTACGATTTAATTAGTTACTTAGATACAAAAAACTACCCGGACTCTTACTCTGCCTAGACTTTGAAAAAGCTTTTGATTCCTTGGCTTGGCAATATCTATTCAAAGTTCTAAAGGCATATAGATTTGGTAAAAATATTTGTGAATAGATAGAAACGTTTTACAAAACATGAAATCAACAGTTATTGTTAACGGCCAAACTACAAATTGGTTCTCTATAGAAAGAGGCTGTAGGCAAGGTGACCCCCTTTCTCCTTATTTGTTTGTATTATGCGTGGAGATATTAGCAATCATGATAAGAGAAGATAGCTATGTGAAAGGCATTGTGGTAGTTGATAAAGAACAGAAAATGTCTCAGTTTGCTGATGACTTTCAGTTAATCAATAATGGAGATAAACTATCTTTTGGAAATTTATACACCTTGTTTTAAAATTTGGAAGCGCTTCGGGGCTTTTTATGAAT
>JAPXFY010000024.1:41351499-41381499 GCA_030674185.1 Monoplex corrugatus
TTACAATCTCCTCTTAGATTTCTGTCTCCTCCTCTACATTTCTCCTTCACTGGCGTATGCCAGTGTATTTCTAAGTTCGTGTGTGTGTGTGTGTGTGTGTGTGTGTGCGTGTGCGTGCGTGCGTGCGTGTGTGTGTGTGGTGTGCGTGTGCGTGTGCGTGCGTGCACGTGTGTGTGTGTGTGTGTGTGTGTGTGTGTGAGAGAGAGTGTGTGTGTGTGTGTGTGTGTGAGTGCGTGTGTATGTGTGTGTGTGTGTGCACGTGTGTGTGTGTGTGTGTGTGTTGTCTGTCCATTAAAAAGGTAACAGCAAGAATTTCTCAGCTGTCTTTTGATGGATCATTATCAGATTTGGATTGATGGTGTGGAATGTTCAGGAATCGCAAATGCATAAGTTTGGAAGGTGAATATCCAAAATGAAGCCCATACAGACAACAAACAAACAAACAAAAAACCATCCAAATCAACACTTTTTGAGAAAGGTGTATGAATTTGCACTTTCTCAGGAATTCTGGCAATATTCAATATGATTTATTTTTGTCTGTTTTTTCCATTTCCCTTTTATCATTTAAAAAAATATTTTACAGGTGCGACAATCTATCATTAGTCTCCCTTAACGTCAAGGTTCATTTCATCTTATACTTCTTCAAGGTTGAGAAGTATGGAATCTGAATTTATTTGTTTGTTTGCTTGTTTGTTTTCATATGAAAGTAGACACTGAAGGACATGGACATTTTGTATTGGTTCCCTATCGACTAGGAGGAAGTGTGTCTGTATGGCCGATGCGCACTACATAAAGTTCGTATGTTCCATTTAATGTGCAGTTACAAATGCGTGAATATGAACCAGTGACATAACAATGATGATAATGATGATGATGATGATGATGATGACAAAAATAATAATAAAGACATTTACAGTCCAAAATCTTGATATATATTTATATCAAATCAAAGCGCGCACTTCCATCATTCACCGAAGCACAGACTGGCAATGACAAAAACCCAAGGAAGCAAACCACACACAGACCGGGACAGGGAGGACAGGAGGGGAGTAGGACAAAAGGATGGTCACACAGAGGGAGAAATCACTGCTGAACTAAAAGGTCTGTCTTCAAGTTAAGGCTTTAAGGAAGACATTATGTGAGTATCGAATAAACAGAGGAAGCTGGTTCCAGTTGTATGGACCAGACACAAAAAAAGGGCGGTCACATACCAAACATCTGTATGGAGGAATTTGTAACAAGTGATATCAGAAGCAGAACGAAGAAGTCGGGCAGGGGTGTACATTTGGAGGTAGTCAGAAAGATGAATAGGTGCAGTAACGTTGATACAGTTGTACATGCAGCGTAATGCATTAATTTTGTACGAAATTCGTTGAGAAACAGGCAACCAATGGAGAAAATGAAGCACAGGCAAGCGATAGAAGAACTAGGCAAACCAGAGTACAGGGAGTTACAATAATAGATACGAGACAAGAGAAGATAAGTCCCGAGTTTAGACGCTGCTGAAGCTGAAAGACAACGACGAACAGAACTGAAACGTCCCAGTTGACCGTAACATGAGTGACAGGCTTGAGTGATGAATTTCTGCATGATGAGTTGAGGATCAAGAACAACACCAAGGTTCTTGACTGAATCAGAAAGTACAATAGTGCTGTCCCATAGTTGGATAAAACAAAATTTTACGTGGAAAGCTTGTGCTTGTTGCCAAAAAGCATTGCTTTAGTCTTATCTCCATTCAACTCTAGCTTATTCTATATCATCCAGTTCTGGATCTCAGAAGCTTCCGAAAGAATACACGAAAGAACCAGAAAATAAGGAAGATTAGGAAAAGACAGGCAACATTTATAGGCCATTTTATGAGGGAAGGGAATTAGAGCACCTGGTCACAACAGGAAAGCTGGAGGGAAAGAGAGCACAAGGTAGACCCAGGGAGAAAATATTGGACGGAATTGCAGGGTGGTTAAAGACAGAGAGGGTGGAAGATGTGCATGCGGCAACAAGGAGGGCCATAATCGCCAACGCCATGCAGCAGGGCACATGATGATGATGATGTCGGATATGAGCCAAGTGTTCTTTGAAACGTGTATCAAGGGTATGTCCTGTTTCACCCATGCACAGTTGAAAACGTTTAGAGCAGACGATCACGTCGACAATGTCGTTGGTTTGACAGTTAAAATGTTTTGTATTTTTCATACCAGATTTGGGGCCTCTGACTGTCGTGGCTGAGCACAGGAAATGACATGTCCTGCATTTAGGTTTGTTACATGGAGAGGTTCCTGGAGGTTGGCTGGCTGGTTTTCTGAGTCTTGAACGTACCAGCAAGTCACGGAGGTCCGTGTCTCTTTTGTAGGAAGCTGGTCAAAGATTTTACCAACAGCTGGACTGGACTGTAGAATGTCCCAGTTGGTCAAGATGATATTTTTTACACAGTACATAGAAGGGTGATAGACTAAACTGATAACTGGAGGATCGTCTGTGGCAGCTTTAGGCTCAGAATGGAGGGGGTTTGATCGAGAGACAGTATTGACTTTTTTTTCGGGCTTCATTGATGGTACTCAGTGGGTAATGTCTACGTAGGAACAATCTGGTCATTTCATCTGCTTTGTCATGGAAGTCATCATCATCTGAGCAAAGATGTCGTAGTCGCAAGAGCTGAGAGTAAGGAATGCTATTTTTGATGTTGGAAGCGTAGAATGATCGATAGTCCAGATAAGAATGTGAGTGTTGGTTTGTAGCGGACCATAGTAGCCAGTTTTTCAGATTGAAGTGAAACTTCAACGTTTAGAAAGCACACAGATGTGTTTGAAATTTCATTCGTGAGCCTGATGGACGGATGAAAGGTTTGAACATCGTGAATGTATTCTAAGAGTTGGTCGTGATTGATGGATGTCACGCCAGTGCCATCATCAATGTATCTTTTGTATATTTCAGGTTTGGGTTTCTTGTATTGTTGTATGAATCACAGCACGGGTCGATCTAAATCAGCATTTCTTCCATCCCTCCTCTCAATTTGATATAGAGATCGGAAACAAAGGTATGCAGCTCCAAACTTAATCTCCTTCTTGTCAACTGGGGGCGACTAGCTCTGAGTTGTGTCAGGAAAAATACTGGCAGGAAATGACACGGTTTAACACAGGAAAGCCATCAAGAATGGAGATTATTTTCGAACACGTGACAAGACTTTCTTGGAGTTACCAGGGATCCCTATCTGTCGTACCCGGAAAGACGTCTCCCTAAATAATACAGGTTCTTCAGAGCAGTCACTGGCGCGGTGGACGTCTAATACAGTGGTCGAAGGTTGCAATGTCCTTCGTGGCCCTCTTAGTTCAGTGGATTAACATTGACATTCTGATAACGCAGAAGGTTATGAGATTGACCCTCGGCAGGCAATAATTTTATTTTTGTAAGTGGCCCCGTTTGTTCAGATGGTTAGAACACCATGCTGATAACGCAAGAGTCGTAGGTTTGATCCTTCGGTGGATTCCAGTTAAAGATACAGGTTGACTGGCTATTGGAAGAACTATAGAGCCATAAACTCAAGATTTGATAGCTTAAGTTCAGTCCCAGCCCGCAAAATGAATATTTATCTGATCACTGCCCACCATTACGCTCCAATCATTCTACTGATGTCAGCTTAATGTCTCATGTGGCCTCTCCCCCCCCCCCTTTTTCTCCTGCTCATTTCAAGACCTTGCCAGTGCTCAGTGAAACTGCAGATGGTTACTGGCAGATTTAGGTGTCCAAGTGCAGATGGTTGCTGGCAGATTTAGGTGTCCAAGTGCAGATGGTAGCTGGCAGATTTAGGTGTCCAAGTGCAGATGGTTGCTGGCAGATTTAGGTGTCCAAGTGCAGATGGTAGCTGGCAGATTTAGGTGTCCAAGTGCAGATGGTTGCTGGCAGATTTAGGTTCCAAGTGCAGATGGTTGTTGGCAGATTTAGGTGTCCAAGTGCAGATGGTTGTTGGCAGATTTAGGTGTCCAAGTGCAGATGGTTGTTGGCAGATTTAGGTTCCAAGTGCAGATGGTTGTTGGCAGATTTAGGTGTCCAAGTGCAGATGGTTGTTGGCAGATTTAGGTGTCCAAGTGCAGATGGTTGTTGGCAGATTTAGGTGTCCAAGTGCAGATGGTTGTTGGCAGATTTAGGTGTCCAAGTGCAGATGGTTGTTGGCAGATTTAGGTGTCCAAGTGCAGATGGTAGCTGGCAGATTTAGGTTCCAAGTGCAGATGGTAGCTGGCAGATTTAGGTGTCCAAGTGCAGATGGTAGCTGGCAGATTTAGGTGTCCAAGTGCAGATGGTTGTTGGCAGATTTAGGTGTCCAAGTGCAGTGAATCCCTCTTGAAGAAACTTCTAAATGGTTGTTAAATCATCTACCAAGAAAGCGAAGCGGTCACAGAAAAGAGAGAAAGAAAAGATGGATAATATTGACCAGAGTACATTGAAGACCTTTTTGACGATGACACAAAGGAGGAACACCTCATTAGGAAGAATGCTGAGGGAACACCAAGATTAAAAGATAAAATTAGAGTAGCGTTGAAAGAGATGAAACAGGAAAAAGTCCCAAGACCAAACAATATTACTATGTCAAAGTCAATTTTCATTGTACTTTCAAAAAAGCAGGGGCTATAGAATGCGAACTCTATCGTACAATCAGCTTGATGAGTCGTGTGACAAAGATTCTATAAAGAATAATCATGACGAGGACAAGGAACAGAATCAGAACAGAAAAGGCAGAAGAACAATATGGATTTATTGACAGGAAAAGAACTATTAATGTCATATGCATTCTAAGACCTAGCAGAGAAAGATCAGTTGAGTTGAATAAGGATTTATCTTTATGTTTTCTTAGTTGTATCAAAGATTTTGATCAGGAAAGGTACGAAGAATTAATCAACTAATTGGAGAAGCTAATATTCATGGAAAGATTCTAAGAATAATTAAGAATAGATATTGGGAACAAACATCAGCCATGAGAATAGAAATGATATAAGATGCTTTCAAAACATCAAAGGAGGGACGAGACATGGATTTCTTAGAATATACATAGCATTCATAGTTCCTCTTCCGTCAACAAATCCACATTCAGTTAACAAGAAACACCACCAGGGTGCGGATAGGACCCAGAGCACCAATGCCTCGCCAGTCAGAGGACACTCACCTCCCAAGCTTTCAACGCCAATCGACAGTCATTTCCTCAAGCAAAGGGAGACTGTATATGCGTTGCATAACCCATTCGGACCCAGTCATCAGTTAACTTGTTTACAAACCGAAAAACCAAATGGCAAAGTGGGGAGATGACAAACCCCGGGACATAGCCACACAACGTGCACCAACCAGATCCAGCTCAGCCTCTGGACCAAGAGAGAATGGAAGACCCCTCTCTCGCCCCACTCATCTCTCTTTCGGGCTGCCCGCCCTGCCACCAGCACGCATAACTGCCATCTCCTTCCCGCTTACTATAGTCTTGACCATAAGCAGTCGGAAGCTCCCAATGCTGCTTTGCTTCAACCACAAGGGTTGTTTGAACAGCCGCGAAAGTTGCCAGGCATGATGCTCCAGACACAGCCCATTTTGCTGTTCAGCAAGGTCTGACATGCCCCGAACGGGATCCTAAGTTTGCCGTCTTTCCGAGCGGTCATCAGGGCTGATCCCCTGAAGTCAGTGGCCAAGGCACAAGCTGAAGTTAACAAGAATCACCACGAGGGTGCGGTGGATAAATAGCACCACTACGTTGTGACTGATGAGAGAAACCAAGGCTGAGGGAGTAATCCCTGACAGAAAATCAATCCCCACTGCCTTGTTAGTAGTCGTGGGAACGGCAAAGGCTAGCGGAGAGTCCGTAAAAAAGCCAATGTAAGGCAACGGAAAATCACCATCGTATCAAAGGAGGGACTAGACATGGATTTCTTGTAATGTATATGGCATTAACAGTTCCTCTTCCGTCAACAAATCCACATTCATGAATATTCATAATCAATTGTTTGTTACATGACTCATCAAGCTGTTTGTACAATGGAGATACGAAAATCCTCTTCTCCCCCTTTACCCCACCAGACAATAACAGATGACTTGTCAAACGCCAGCACAGGCACTTACATGCTCGTAGCACACACACACACACACACACACACACACACACACCACACACACACACACACACACACACACACACACACACACACACACACACACACACACACACACACACACACACGCACACACACACACACACACACAACAAACACACACACATATATATATATACATATATATATATATATACATATATATATATATATGTATATGTCTATATATGTATATGTCTATATATGTATATGTATATATATACACACACACACAAACACACACACACACACATGCACGCACGCGCGCGCGAGCACGCACACACACACATCGTGCATAGTGTAGTGGAAAGTAAAGCAGGCGTATCGTTTTCAAAGCTTGTAAGTTCCATGACAATTTCGCATTATATTGCGTCTGAGGAAGGTGAGTGAATGGAACATTTTCAGGAACTTATTAAAGTGTTGAAAATATGTGACAGTGAGAAGTAAAACAACTCAGGGTGTTGTGGACCATTTGTGTACAAAAGGGAGACAACTATCGTTTGCCATTGCGGGATTCATTGTACTCGGACAATTCCACAGTATTTTCTCATCTTGGTTTTCTTTCCACAGACCTTCAGACAGGCAGGCAAACATCCGTTTGTGTCAATAGCAAGTAATCCCCCTTACAAATGTGGAGCATGTGGCCTTGCGGATAAATAATTGTAACTCGGGTTCGATTTCCCTCTCTCTCACTAAAACTTCAGTGGTTGACCGAGTGCTAGTCTATCGGTTGAGACGAGAAACTGTGCTCCTCTGTGCAGCAGTACGCACACACAATACATTAAGGTTTCCAAGGCAACAAAACATTGTCCCTTCAAAATTCTGTAGAATAAAACAAAACACACACAAAAAACACTTCTACGGGAAAAGAAAAGATAAGAAAGGTGACACCGTGCTGTAATTAATTTTTGTGATTGCCCCATGGAGCTGGGGAGAGCGGCTGCGTTTCACACAAACAAACAAAAGCAACCATAACTAAAATGAAATTAACAAAAATGTATAATAATGAAATAAAACAAAACAAATCAAAACAAAAAAAATAACTGAAAGGAATTAATCAATTAAAAGTCCTACCCAAAGCAATTCAATGCACGGGGAATATCGCTATGGCAGATCTCTAAAATGTCTTTAAGGAAGTGGTATTTGTTTAGTTTTGTTTTGTCTTGTCTCTGTTTTCTGGAAGAATCCATTCAGCGTGTGTGTCAACTGACAGAACTCCAAGGGACAAAGGAATAGAAAAAAACATCCAAACCATTTCAAAAAATCTGTACAAAACTATCATACCCAAAAATCTAGGGAGACTGTCGCGAATGGCCAGAAGGAAAAACAGATGCAGAAATTCAACTACTCATGGAGCAATCAAGTTGCAACCCCAAAGAGTAAACATAGACACGGATGGCACAGTCACCAATAACAAATCTGGATGGGGCTTCACTGTCAAACAGAATGGAAACACCAAACATGAAGAAAACGCTACATACGATATCACAACCTGCAGTCTAACAATGGAAATTGAGGCAGTCACACATGCACTACAGTGGCTTGCCTCATTGGATGATGACATGAAAGAAAGTCCTTCATCCTGACTGACTCGATGAATCTACTTCAAAAAGTGCGAAATGGAGTACGGACCCCAGAATGGCACAAAGCAATGAACAGCATCGACCTAAGAAATTTCACGTGGATCTGCTGCCCTGGACACGCTGGTGTTAAGGGAAATGAATGAGCCGATAAACTTGCAGGCAATGCCACTACAACAAACATTCTCCATCTGAGAAAGTCTGAGGTCCTTAGATGCTTTAATCATACCTTCATCAACAAAATGCGAGTCATCATACCATCGAACGTCTTACCCAAAAAAGAATAGATAGAGGAAGTGGCCAGAAATCTGCTATGAAAGGAAAAACAAGAGCTATCACTAATCAGACCAACATTGGTGTCATCTCAATAGTAACACTGCACAGACTCTTACAGCATGGAATGGAAAATGTTTGCTTTTATTGAAACAGAGATAAAAGAAAAATGAAGAAAAGAAAAAGACAACTGGAGAGCAAGTGAGTTTGCCAAACTGTCTGTGCGTGTGTGTGTTTGTGGGCTGTTTGTTGATTGTTATCCAGAAGTCCGTAACTGTGTCATGATATGTATTTTTGTGTTTTCTCTTTGCTGCTGTTGTTGTTGCTGCTGTTATTGTTGTAGCTGTTGTTATTGGCCATCATGCTGTGTGGATATGGGCGTGTATGTATGAATGTATATGTGTGTGTCTGTGTGCGGGCATGTGGATATCCTCCTCATCATCAAGGGCCTTGCCACATGGCGTTGGCTGTCATGGCCTTCCATCTGTTTCTATCCCTTATTGCCACAAGTATCTCGTCCACCCTCTCTGTCCTCAGCCACTCTGCAAGTCCGTCCAATATTTTCTCCCTGGGTCTACCTGGTGCACTCTTTCCCTCCAGTTTTCCTGTTGTGACCAGGTGCTCTAATTCCCCTTTCCTCATAAAATGATCCATAAATGTTGCCTGTCTTTTTCTAATCTTCCTTATGAATGATCTCCTTGTGTCTGCCTCCATCAAGATTGTCTCGTTTGTTTTCTTTGCTGTCCATGGAGGTCTCAACATTCTTGTTAGATACCACATCTCGGCTGCCTCAATCTTGTTCATCATGTGGATATATGCATGTATTTACGGTTATTTGTTATTTTCATGTCTTACTGTTTATTTATCTACATAACCTCTATTTTTTATTTTTTATTCACCTATGTATTTCTTACTCACTTACTTTCTCATTACTTACTTACTTACATATCTATGATTAAGAAAATACTGCCTCCACCTAGCTGATAGACAGCTGAGCATTTGTGCATTGACTTGGGGGGGGGGGGGGGGGTCTTTCTGACGTGTGAGACGAGTTCATACAGAATAGCTAGTTGAGTTGTGATTCAGAACTTTAATTATCTATGTATTTACTTTATATATGTTCCTTTCTTTGGAAATAAGATACACAGGTACACATGTCATTTACATGTAACCAAGATTATTCCAGTGATAGGCTGATAAAATACCAGAGTAAAAAGATATAGACTAGGGAAAACATAGGCTAGGTAGGGTCTCAGGACCTGGCCAGCTCATGGGTTTATGTGCAGGCTTAAGGCTTGTGTCATGATCATCAATACAGATGGCACCTGCAACGTTAGTGCACATAGAATTCGTTCCGAGCGCAGAAATGTCATCTTGAGAAGCTGAAACTTTTTCTTATTTTGATATTTCAGGAGACAGGCGAACGTATTTTTCAATGGAGGAAAATGAAAATGTTCCAGGTATATTTTCCATTATTATGAGAAAATAGATGACAGAAGTCTTCATGTCTCACATGCCTTGTAAAACACTCGGGTCATACGGGGCTTCTCTACTGACCGTATCTGTTCCCTTGACCTTGTGGAAATTAACCCTGCTACTGCTTGTGCCCCAACAATATGAAACTGTCCCCTGTTCCAGTGTCCACTGGAAAATAACCACAAACCATCAATCTTTCACAAACATCTACAAAACCACAGAGAAAAATCTTTACCACTTTTCAGAGTCCGATTATGATGCAACTGACCGGTGTGTGTGTGTGTGTGTGTGTGTGTGTGTGTGTGTGTGTGTGTGTGTGTGTGTGTGTGTGTGTGTGTGTGTGTGTGTGTGTGTGTGTGTGTGTGTGTACACGCGTGCACCCGTGCGCGCGTGTGTGTATGCTACACAAATACATGTACATATACATATAACAACAACAACAATGATGACGATAATAATAATATGATAACAACAACAACAATACTACTATTACTACTACTAATAATGATAATGATAATAATAATAATAATAATAATAATATATAATAATAATAATGATAATGATAATGATAATAATAATAATACAAAAACATTAACAATAACAATGATAATAATTCCATTTGTGTAGCGCAGATCTATATCTATATCTATATCTATGGATGTAGTAGTAGTAATGGGCCTCCATCAGTCGACGTCGACTGTGGATGATGCGCCTTTGTTCAGTGTTGAGCCGGTTTGATATCTCTGGAGCAGTGGCGGCTGTGGCCGGTAAGGCCAATGTGGATGCATGTATGGATGCAATTATGGATGCTAGTTATGGGATTGCCTTCACAGGAACTCGCTTTCCACCTGGCTCTCTTTTCCTCAGGTAAGGTCTGACTCTTCTTTTCCCCCATCCTGAGTTGTTTCTGGAGCACACTGCGCCATCTGTTGCGGTCGGCTGCTGTGTCTTCCCAGCTCTCTGTGTTGACGTCCAGAGTTTTCGTATCGTGCTTGCAGACGTGTTTGTATCGTAGCTAGGTGAGGCCAACAGATCTCTTGTTTGAGACTAGTTTACCGAAAAGGATACGTATATCTTCCATCCAGCGCACATGGCCAAACCAATGCAGCCTGTGTTGTCTGAGCAGTGTGTGCATGGTGGGGAGACCAGTGCATGCTAGGACCTGGGCGTTTGGTATTTTGTCGCTCCACTAGATGCCGGGGATGCAGCGAAGGCAACGTAAATGAAAGCTGTTCAGTTTTCGCTCTTGTTTGGCATATGTTGTCCATGTTTCGCTGCCACACAATAGAGTACTGATGATAGAGACTTGTACACTGCGGTCTTGGTCAGAGTTGTCATCTTTGGGTTCTCCTAGATGGGAGCAGTAAGTCAGCCTGAGGTTGCTGCAGCCATGCGGATGCGCTTGTTGATCTCAGCAATAAGGGACAGACTGATGCTGATGATGGACCTCTGGTATGTAAATTGGTGGACAACATTAAGTTCGTAGTTGTCGATGGTGATGACAGGTTGAGTGTCCACGTCTTGGCTCAGCACGTTCGTCTTTTTTAGATTGATGGTCAGACCCAAAATGTTTGCAGTGTTGGGGCAATCTATGAGGCACTGGAGCTGTTGTTCAGAGTGTGAGGTAACAGCTGCAGAATCGGCGAAGAGTAGGTCTTTGATAATGGCCTCGCGTACCTTTGTCTTTGCTTTTAGTCTTGCGAGGTTGAAGAGTCGCCCGTCGGATCTGGTGTGTAGGTACACTCCTTCCATTGCGGTCACAAAAGCATACTTCAGGAGCATGGAAAAGAAGATGACGAACAGAGTGGGAGAAAAGACACAGCCTTGCTTGACGTCGCTTTTGATTCAAAGGGTATGGACATGCTGCCCCCGTACTGGATGGTTGCCTTCTTGTCGTTGTGGAATGATCTAATTGGGCTGTGCGGCTTGGTGGGTGGGGTGGACTGCCATATTCAGGGGAATGTTTAACAGTCCATCCCTGGTGACCGGGTCAAGAGCCTTGGTGAGGTCGATGAAGGCTATGTAGAGGGGCTCTTGCTATTCTCTGCATTTCTCCTGCAGTTCACGAAGGGGAAAAAATCATGTCCACTGTGGAGCGTTCTGACTGGAAGCCACACTGGGACTCAGGTAAGGTACGCACAGCTAGCTTCTGGAGACACGCCAGCATGACTCAGGGGTACAGTTTGTCAACGATGCTCAGTAGGGAAATGTACCCATAGTTGTTGCAGTCACTTCTGGCTCCCTTGTTCCTAAAGAGGGTGAAGATCTTGGCATCTCTCATGTCTTGTGGTACTGCTGCTTCTCTCCAACACTGATGGAGGACATCTTGAAGGGCTGCAGGAGTGTGTTCTTGCACTGCTTGTTCAGGTCTTGGGTGGGGGGGGGGGAGGTGCCTTCATTACTAGGTACTTTCCCACAGGCCAAGCTGCTAACTGCCTTGAAATTCTTCTGACGTTGGGTTAGCATCTAGTTCCTCCATGATGGGCAGAGGTTCGATGGCATCGAGGGCTGAGGTGGCAAAGAAGTTCTTCCTGGAGTATAGCTCTGAGTAGTGTTCCACCCATCTCTCCATATGCTTGCCTTTGTCAGTGATCACTCTCGAAATGCTTCAGTCTGGATGGCGTCACTGAGCTATTGCAGTATTCGTTGGCACATCTTCTTACTGTCTGTTGCACTTTGCTCCTGGCAACTCTGAGTTCTTGCAGAGATTTGTCTCTTGGTGAGCGCTTGTACTCAGCAAGGGCAACACGCTTTGCTTAGATAAAAGGGGTCATCTTTGTGGGCTTGGCTTCAAAACAGTTGTTGTTCTTGGAGGTCTTCCTCCCAAGTGTAGCTTGGGCTGTTTGCTGTTTTCTGAATGGCCTTCCGGAGGTGGTTCCATTTTTCAAAGGCAAAGGTGTGCGGTAGGCCTGTGGGTACAGCTTCTCTGAGAGACTTGGCAAATTCTTTAAATTTCGCTGGTATTGCATCTTGGAGGTGTCAGTGCCAGGCTTCCCTTCTTGTTTGGTACGGTGGAGCTTCTTATGTTGTTACCTGATCTTGTAACACACTGGTGAGTGGTCTATGTCGCAGTCTGCACTACGGTAAGGTGCAAGTGAGAAGCATGAATATGAGGCTTGTTCGTCTAACAATGACCATGTGCAGTTAGTGCCAATGTTTTGATCGAGGATATCTCCATGACACTTTGTGTTGAGTCTTCGTCTTGATGTAAGAGTTGCTGCCTATTTTCCTTGATTTTGCCAATTCCGAAACGTGCAAGGCAGGAACGCCAAGAGTTGTGATCAGCACCCACTCTGGCGTTGAAGTCGCCAAGGAGGACAAGGTGTTCTTTGCTAGCGATGTTCTTGATAATGTTGCTGAAGTTAGCGTAGAACTCGTCCTTTGCCTCTGGTGCACATGTTAGCGTAGGAGTGACTGGGCCGTGAGACATATGGAGATGGAGAGTCAGCAGGCGTTCAGATCCCTTGTTGCCTCGATCAGTCATTTTCAGCATGGAGTTCCTGATTGCAAATCTAACTCCATGTTCTCTGTGCCCCTCTGTAGTCTTTCCTTGCCAGAAGAAGGTGTTTGTCCTGAGTCAGCTAGGCGTGTTTCTTGCAGGACGAATATGTCTACCTGTAGTCTCAGGAGCTCGTCTTTGATGGCAGCTGTCTTTCTTGCATCGTTGATGTCTTGGAGGTTCTCTGACAGCCCTGTTGTCGTTGTACGGACGTTCTAACATACCAGTTTGAGAGCTGGCCTACTTTGTTTTATGTTTGGTTTTGTTTCTTGTTTGCCTGGCGCAGGTTTTGCAGTCTGCTTGTCGGTGTTTTCCTTATCTCCAAGCACCCAATGGATAAGGCATACTGTGGTGGGAGGATGCCCAGCTTAGGCGGGCGGTAGCTGTCCAATGAGATCCGAAAATCTGTCCAACCGTCGGTAGCAATCCCTGGCGCTGCACTTTACGCCATTTGAACAATAGCTTATAACCATAACCGGTACACTGCTGCTTCCCGTGTTGTTTCGACACCATTAGGCGAAGCTGGAGTGACCTCTTCAGGGCGCAAGCCAGGGCGGGGTGATATGGAGGAAGAGCTGTTGCCCATGCAGTAGGTCCCTCCTCTCCACACTGATGATGGGACCAAAGGAACGGCGGAGGCCAGTACAGTTTGGCACCAACAGTGTCGCAGGACTTGCCTGAGCGTAGCTGAAAACAGCAGCGGACCGCCTTAGAGATTCCATCTCCGGATTTTTCCTCGGGGTTTACTCGTGAAATCTTTCACGTGACCGGATATGCCGCAAGACAGCAGAGGTTTTAGGTCGGAGTTGTCCTTCTCCTAGATGAGCTGCCATCCAAAGATATGAGCCCCATGTACCCAATGCGGCAGGTTGAACTGGATTACATTTTACCACTAGCAGGGAAACCCTGACCTGACAAAACAACAACAACAACAACAACAACAACAACAACAACAACAACAACAACAACAACAACAACAACAACAAAACCCACTGCTAACATAGTTCAACACGCCCAGTTGTGAGAGCAAAGAAAGTATTGCTAATGCATGTCTGTGATTTGTTGTCTTACCATTTGGCCCTGCATGTGATTTAAATGGACAACAGATTTACAAACAACAGATGACATTGCGCTCTCAAATTTTCGTTTTATGGAATAATCATTCTGCTCCCGTATTTTGCGACTTTCCTCCAGCAAATCTGTTCCCTTTCCTCTCATCTCTGCTAATATCTCCCTTTCACACGCACAAGCGCAGTGACACATACAAACACACACACACACACACACACACACACACACACACACACACACACACACACACACACACACACACACACACACACACTCACAGACGTACATGTACACGTACACACTGACACAGCATTGGTCAAATTAAATTAAAACTCCTTCGTCTTCTTACTTTTTTATGGAGATCACAAAAAAAGGAAAGAAAGAAAAAGAAAATGAAAAGAAGAAGAAGGACGAGGAAGAGGAGGAGGAGATGTATAAGAAGAAGAAGAAAAAGAAGAAGAAGAAAAAGAAGAAGAAGAAGAAGAAGAAGAAGAAGAAGAAGAAGAAGAAGAAGAAGAAGAAGAAGAAGAAGAAGATGATGATGATGATGATGATGATGATCTGATGATGATGACGATGATGAAGAAGAAGAAGAAGAAGAAGAAGAAGAAAGAAAGAAAGAAAGAAAGAAAGAAAGAGAAAGAAAGAAAGAAAAAATACTGTATTCAGCTCCAAACCTGATCTCTATCGTGTGAAGTAGGGAAGCCCAGATTGAGTGGTGCGAGAGAAGAAGGCCGGAAATGGCGTGGATTAACAACGGGGCGAACAAAAAAAGGTAGATTATTTTCCAAGCTCGTGACAGGACTTTCTGGGAGCTATCAGGGATCACTATTTCTCTTGCTCCGGAAGGAGTAACCCAAGGAGTTTTTCTGCTTTTGGACGACCGAGTGACAGGACAGGTTTGAATTTATAGAATTTGCCATTTGCAGTCTGTTGTTTTTGGCTGCAACCGGTCAACTGATTTAGATACAAATGTTTTTAAGTCATATTATCAATCTAATTTATGAATCAAATACGTTTAAATTGACCAAAGACGTGTGTGTGCGTGCGTGCGTGCGTGCGTGCGTGCGTGTGTGTGTGTGTGTGTGTGTGTGTGTGTGTGTGTGTGTGTGTGTGTTGTGTGTGTGTGTGTGTGTGATGTCTATGTGTGTCTGTGTGTGTGTCTGTGTGTATTTGAGTCGGTGTGTGCGTACGTGAGTGAGTGAGTGAGTGAGTGAGTGGTGTGTGTGTGTGTGTGCGTGTGTGTGTGTGCATGCATGCGTGTGTGTGTTGTGTGTGTGTGTGTGTGTGTGTGTGTGTGTGTGTGTGTGGAGTGTGTGTGTGTACGTGTGTGTGTGGTGTGGGGGGGGGGGGTGCTGGCTGGTTAAAATAAAAAAAAATGTAGAGAATTTTGCAGCTTTGAGCTATTAATCCGTTGAAAAGTAAACGATAGACATCACTTCTGTGCAAATCAGTCTTCAACTGCACAAAAGAAACAAGATTAAGGATATCACAATGTAACTTTTTTTTACCTAACATTTGCCCAACAAAAGAGATGATGAAACTCGAATGAAATGCAGCGCATGTCATGAAAAGGAATCTTCCTGTATAGAACGTTTGCTTTTTGTTTTGTTTTTGCCCCGATGTTCAATTAATCTGGAAGATGTTAGGAAGAGAAAGAAAAGCTCGCAAGATAAAACACTTAAAAATAACGGAAACTCTTGCTCTCAAAGACCTCAAGAAACACGTCTTCTAGTTCACCTCATCTCATCTGGCCAGAATCGGCGGTAGGAGCCTCGCTCGACATTACAAGTTAACACCAGGTAACACGATGAAGACATCTGTGGGCGACCTCCTGGATCTCCGGACCACAGACATCAGCAGTGTTGTTGAAATAGGAGGTGTGTGGTCGTCCCTTTCTTCTCTTCGCCTCAGCTTTCCCCTGCAGAACCGTTGACATCAGATCTGTTTCTGTTCGCATGACCTACGTATTCCAGCTTTCTTTTGTTGATCTCTGTCAGCAGCTGGCGCCTGACATTCAGTTCGTTTAACACGCTTTCGTTTGTTCTGTCTGTCCATTTCACTCTGAGAAGTCGTATAGAGCCACATTTCTGCTGCATTGATTTTATTTTCTTCGTCTTTTCTTAGTGTCCAGGTTTCGCAGCCATACATTAAAACAGGCTAAATCCAAATTTTCAGGATCCTTAGTTATAAATCTTTGGGAAGCCCTCTGTCTTTCCTTACGTTGTTTAACTGGACCATTTTTTGTTTTGCCATGCCAATTCTTGTTTTTATGTCTTTGGTGCAGGAGCTATCATTTGCTTTTATTGATCCTATATACTTGAAACATTGGATATTTTCTCAGTCTGTTTTACTTATTAAAATGTTTGGATGTTCCTGGCCTTCATTTCTTGCTCTGTGCATGATTTTGTTTTTTTAACGTTCAGTTTCAATCATGCCATGCAACCTGCTGCATCTACACGACAGAAAATTCTCTTCATGCTTGTGATATAATATGCCATTAATGCAATGTCGTCTGCATATCTCAGGTTGGCGATACTTCTTCCTCCAATCTGTATTTCCGTCTCTTCTAAATCTGCCTCTCTGATGACCTGCTCTGTAGATAAATTAAAAAGATGAGGCGAAAGGATGCAGTCCTGCCTGACTCCTTTTTTAATGCCAGTGTGCACCATTCCATCAGATGGTCGCATTTTGGTCTTCGTATAATGCTGCTATAAGTGACACCAAGCCCATCTTTGCCATTGTGTTACACAGTTGATGGTGTATGACACAGTCAAAGGCCTTGCTGTAATCGATAAAGGTAATGGAAGCTTCTTCTTTGCTGTTCCTGACTTTTTCTATCAACATCTGTAAGACAAATAACATTCTTCTAGTTGGGAACAGAAAATCATTCACCATTTGATAAATTTTGTGAAGATGTGTCATCATCATCATCATCATCAGGTGTCTTGCCACATGGCGTTGGCAATCATGGACTTCCATCTGTCTCTATCTCTTGTTGCCTCAAGCATCACTTCCACCCTTTTGTCTTCAGCCACTCGGCAAGTCCATCTAGTATCTTCTCCCTGGGTCTACCTGGTGCTCTCTTTCCCTCCAGCTTTCCTGTTGTGACCAGGTGTTCAATTCCCCTTTCCTGATAAAATGGCATATGAATGTTGCCTGTCTTTTCCTAATCTTCCTTATGAATGATCTACTTGTGTCTGCCTCCATCAGGACTGTCTCGTTTGTTTTCTTTGCTGTCCATGGAACTCTCAACATTCTTCTTAGAAACCACATCTCGGCTGCCTCAATCTTGTTCTGGCTTTGCTTGTTGACTGTCCACGCCTCACAACCGTATAACAGTATTGGTTCTATATAACATTCAAGAACTCTCTTCCTGATGTTAATTGATAGGCATTTGTTGGTAAGAATGCTTTTCATCTTCTTGAATGCTGTTTTGGCTTGGCCGATTCTGCTGGCTATTTCTGATGTGCATCTGCCGTTTGGTGAAATGATCGTTCCCAGGTATTTAAACTTATCAACCTGTCTCAAGGTTGTGCTGTTTGCTGTTATTTTATATGAGGAATTTCATGTTTTTTTTACTGATCACCATGACTTCAGTTTTCCTGCTGTTTAGTTCCAACCCCTTACCTTTGCTTTCTATTTCTAGTATATTCACAAGGTTTTGTAGGTCTCTTTCACTTTCTGCAATTAGCAAGGTGCCATCTGCGTATCCAATGTTGTTTATCATTTTTTCCTCCAACCGTTAATCCAGGGTCTTCCTCTAGGTTTCTCGTGATGTTTTCGCTGTAAAGTGAAAACAGATCATGTGACAAAACACAACCCTGTCTGACTCCTCTTTTGATGTTTTGGAAAGAGCTTATATCGTTTTCTATTCTCATTGCAGCTGTTTGTTCCCAATACATATTTCTGATTATTCGTAGATGTTTTCCATCAATATTGAGTCTTTCTATTTGGTTGATCAATTCTTCATGTCTTACCCGATCGAAAGCCTTGGTATAATCAACAAAGCATAAATATCAATCCTTATTCATCTCTATTGACCTCTCTATGATAGTTCTTAGGATGTATATGGCATTAATAATTCCTTTCCCTTCCACAAATCCACACTGTTCATCTGCTATTTCTCTTTTGATTCTATTCCTTGTCTTCATCATGATTATTCTTAATAGGATTTTTGTTACATGATACATCAAACTGATTGTGCGATGGAGTTCGCATTCTATGGTCTGTCTTCTTTGGAAGTGCAACGAAAATTGATGTTGACATACAAAATGTATCTTGGGGGATTTTTCCAGTGTCATAAATTTCATTTAGGAGGACTGTTATATCTTTAATACTAAATTCCTCCAGGGCTTCAATCATCTCTGTGGTAATGTTGTCTGGTATGTGCATCGGTAAATATTGTTTTGTTGACAAATTTTGTCTCACCTTTCTTTTTAAGAAACAGCGCTCGATTAGAAGCAAATCCTTGAACAATTTGATGATAAAATGACAATGCGATGATAATACCGATGATGATGCCGATGTAGTGATGAAGATGAGAAGGAGGAGAAAGAGAAGGTGGAGGTAGAAGAAGAAAAGGATACCGGTGATGACTGTTACTGCTACTTTCACAGTTATAACCATGACTACTTTTTATACATAACATTGAAATGAACACGCTGGTGGAAAATGAAAACAATAATGAAATTTAGAGTCACGGGAGACATGATCAGTATGAGATTCTTGCAATAATAATGATTAACAAAAGAATGAATGATACGTAGATTAAATGGTGAGTGTATTCATAACAAAAAGAATGAATTAACATTAAATTTGATTATATGATGACTGCTTTAAAAAAGATTAGACAAAAACAAAGAAACAAACAAATAAAGAAAAAAGACCAAACACCATCAGCAGATAACTTCACACCAAGAAGTACGAACCATGAAGACCAGAACACAAAAGGGTTAAAGCAAAAACCAACAACAACTGAAACCTGAACTATTGTGAAAATGCTAAAATCAAACGTCCAGAGCAATGTACCGAAATGAAAAAAGCCCAAAAGCAAAAAGGAGAAATCACTATGAACACTTTTACTAAAGAAAGAAAGGCAGAAAGAAAGCAAGAATGAAACAGAGAGAGAGAGAGAGAGAGAGAGAGAGAGAGAGAGAGAGAGAGAAGAGAGAGAGAGAGAGAGAGAGAGAGAGAGAGAGAGAGAGAGAGAGAGAGAGAGAGAGAGAGAGAGAATAATGCATTCAACATCACGTTTCTTCTAGCGTATCAAAGACAAAAATAAACTGGATGGATGTTTGAACAAACTATGGTTCATTCACATGTTTCAGTCTCGGCGCACATGTAAAACAGCTTTTTTGTTTGTATTTTCAATTTCAATATGGTTAAGTCATGTTAACGTCAGATTCATAACTGTTTATGCCAAAATGTTTGTTTTTTTGTTTTGTTTCTTAGGATCATCGCGCTGAAGGTGATTTCCTTTTTGATCACTTTCCCCCCATTTTCTACGTCATCTTAAAAGCCACAGAAGCTGGGACAGTTTTTACAATGCGATGATGATGATGACGATGATAACCATGATGCTATAGAGTTCCATCTAAGATTGAGACTGAATGACAGGACTATACTCTATGCTTACTATCATAATATTTCCTGGCGTCAACCAGTCACGAGAGATACAGACACCTGCGGTGTTGGTCAGAAGATTTAAGTAACACCCTCAATGACCCATCCATTAAGTGGATGAGACTCAACTGTGTGGTTCCAGTTTTCCCAGTGAGTCTATAGCACGCTCAACTCTGGTTAGGAGCCGGTTGGAGCTGAAAAACTCCACAATGATTTTGAAGGGACCGATTGGGATTCGAACCCACAACCTTCAGTCGGACCCTTATTTTCCTAGATATTGCTGCTAGTTTAGGAAACTTCGGATCGCTGTAGTGGCAGCTGAACACAACGGAGTCCATGTGTTCTGTGTTGGACTTAAGCAGGAGCGTGTCTGTAAAGGCTTTGACTGGGAATGTTAGCCATAATGTGGAAGCCTGCTTGGCCACTGGGACGTGTGGTAAGTGAAAGACTATAGCTAGATCAAAATTCAGTCGTGGTCGCTTGTCTAATTTTCAGGACTTATTTTGGGTATGGTGACTGACTTTAGTCGAAGTGTGTTGTGTGTAGACTGTGAGTGCTACTAGAAGTTACTTACCAAAAGCACACACAGGCTGTTCTGGAAGTTTCTTAATCAACAATGGAAGCTGATTGCGCGATGAACATCAATCTATATTTATTGCCAAGCAGTATTCGTCTTTTTTTGTTTGTTTGTTTTTTGTATGCTGCTGTGAAATAATAGATATCCATGTAATGTAATTATTCTCTGTGTGTGTGTGTGTGTGTGTGTGTGTGTGTGTGTGTGTGTGTGTGTGTGTGTGTGTGTGTGTGTGTGTGTGTGTGTGTGTGTGTGTGTGTGTGTGTGTGTGTGTGTATCTATCTCATCTGTCGGCGTCATCGGGTTCGGTGTTGGACGCTGCACATCTGGATGCCACCATCTTATATATATATATATATGTGTGTGTGTGTGTGTGTGTGTGTGTGTGTGTGTGTGTGTGTGTGTGTGTGTGCGTGTGCGCGCGCGCGCATGTGTGTGTGTATATATATGTTTCTCATCTGTCTCATCTGTCGGCGACACCGGGTTCAGTGTTGGCCCCTGCACATCTGGATGCCACCATCTTCCTCCAGGCCGATCTGTCTTGACTTTTGTGGACAATTTCTTGAATATTTGGGCCACTTATGTTGGTTATGATCTCGACGAATGAGGTTGGCGGTCTGCCTTTCCTTTTTGCCACTGTTTTTCCTTGACAGATGGTTGCCATGAGGTCCGTGTTCTTGTTGCGTGATACATGGCCAATGTATTTTAGTCTTCTCTTGTTGATGTCTGCCAGTAGTTTTCTGGTTACCAGTTCTTCTAGGACACTTTCGAAAATTCTTCTGTCTGTCCATTTGACACGTAGTAGTCTCCTATAAAACCATATCTCCGCTGCCTCGATTCTTCTGCAGTCAGTTTTTCTCAGATTCCAGGCTTCGCAGCCATAAATCATGACTGGCCAGATCAAACATTTTAGAAGTCTAACTTTCAGGCCATTTGGTATGCCTCTATCTTTACAGATGTTGCTGAGTTGGACCATTCTTTGCTTTGCCATTCCAATTCTTATTTAGATGTCTTTGGATCAGGTTCCATGATCAGTTTTACAGAGCAAAGATAGTTGAATTCCTTAACATTTCTTAAGGGACTTTGTTAATTGTGATGTCAGGTGCAAACAGACACACACACACACACACACACACACACACACACACACACACACACACACACACACACACACACACACACACACACACACACCACAAACACACACGCGCGCGCGCGCGCGCACACATGCATACACACACTTACCTATGAAACGATTTCCCTTTTCTTTTTCCGTTTGAACAACCCCATGACACACAAAAGGTTCCAGACATTTCCGTACCTCAAATTTTGTCTGAAAAAGAAAACAGAATGTTCTATATGATTATTGTGACTGGGTGTTTTTATGGCTCACTCTCACGCACGCACGCACCACACACACACGTACGCACACACACGCACACACAGACAGAAAGAATTGCAGTACTTCTGGTTAATTATATAAAAATAAAGACCTCAGTTAATCACTAGAGTTACTAATCTCAGTTATATTGAAGATTTCTGTTTGTGTTTTGTGAGAATAATTCACTGATTTAAAAACTGGCATTTGACACAATGCACATGAAATGGCAATTATCTTTATACTACCCCTTCACTTTCTCACATCCACTTCTACTGACTCTAAATAGAATTATTTAATTCATAAGTGAACAAATATTACAGAATTTCTCAAAACGATCATCAGACAATTAATGTACTCACATATTAACCTTGCGCTCCCTGTCGAGTTGTAGAGCGATAAGAAAAACACGCCTGTCAGTCAAATAAACACGTCGGTCATTGATAAATTGTATTAAGCCCAGCTGCTGATAACGAGCAGATCAGTCTTCTTAAGATGGTGAGCGATGGGGCCAGCAGCACACACAGCGTGCGCCGTCTAAATATAGGATGTCTGTGGTTCAAATATATCAAAACCCATCTGCTGAAACAACATGATTTGGGAAGCAAATGTTTAAATATCACTAGTGTTCACATATTTTTTGTTACTGATCCTGCTGCCCTATGATTTGGATGTAAAAGAAATACGTTCCTGTGGTGTAACTGATATCAGATATTTGATTGTGTTATCATGGTTGTACAATGTAATGTGACCATGTCAGTGCACTTGTGTCTGAACTAAAAGATCTCTCAAAGAATATTTCAAAACAGTCAGTCATTGATGCGCCATTGCCATGGATATCCTTTAAACTGAACTGGCAAACTCTTACAGATACTAGCTCTATCTGACCAAAGAACCAGTGGTTTCAGCCTGGATCACAGTCAAAGATTGAACATGAGTTAGTGCTCCTCTGTTTATCTGAGATTGGTGAAAACAAGAAAATGAAACAAAAGTGACAATGCTGTAAAAACCTGTAAAATACTTGATTGTGTCATTCTGATCATGGAAAAATTGTAAGGTTCCCAAGGAAGTGCCTGACTAAACTGCAGATTTTCCTGAGTCACTCTGCTCAGTTCATCTGTTATTAAGTGTTCTCTGCTGTGAAGATGCTCATTTGTGAATCATCTAAAAATGTACCAAACTCACACACACACACACACACACACACACACACCACACACACACACACACACACACACACACACACACACGTATACACACACACACACACACACACATACACACACACAATGGGGAGTAGGGGTGGAGAGAGAAGGAGAGAGAGAGAGACAAAGAGAGAGAGAAAGAGAACGAGAGAGAGAGAAAGAGAGAGAAAGAGAGAGAGAGAGAAAGAGAGAGAGAGAGTAAGAGAACGAGAGAGAGAGAGAGAGAGAAAGAGAGAGAGAGAGTAAGAGAACGAGAGAGAGAGAGAGAGAGATAGAGAGAGAGTAAATTTTAGTGCGAAAGTAGATCTCTCTCAAGACCATGCACGTATCAAGTACAAATATATATCTATCTATCTGTAGCACTCATTAAAACACCCTGTTTTCAAATGGTCAGGACAAATAAGTATATAGGTAGTATCTGAATCAAATATAAGGCCTTTAAGCTGAAACTGTGCCAGCCATTCTCTCCATATCTTGCCATGCCATATCTCTTCCCCTCGTTCACACGTGGTGATCTGTAGTATTTACCTTTTTCTCGACTGTTTGTTTTGACATCCTTCATACAGCAATTGTTTACCATCTCTAAATTTTTATTTCCTCGCTTTTTTGATTGATTTTCGTTCTGGTGTCAACGCGGTAAACAGTGCAAAAGCATAAAACAACATTGCCAACACGGACCATACCGCGGACTCGCAGGCGCTACCCGACCGATACTGTAGGGAAGAAAAGGTAACTCCTGCTGTCCCAGACTGACGTTATCTGCACACAGCCCATAGATAGATGCATGTATGCTTGTTGAATTGTATGGAAGTATGTAAGTATGTAAGGAATACGAATGGATGTGTGAAGGCTGCCGTATTTTGAGTCGATGGTCTGGAGCAGAATATCTACGATGACAGTAGCTACATGGTTTTTCGTCAATTTCAGTTTGATTATTTTAGCATAAAAATTTATATTCGCCACATTTCGGCGCTAATTGTGAACGTTTTACAAAATTTTACTTGAAATGTTAATGTTAAAAGTTTTCATTTGATTCATGAGCGCCGATCTTGCATGCACGGGGAAAAAAAACTGCTGTGAAACTGACTGAACACCTTTTTACTTGCCTAACGACAACAAAACAATCAGTTGGGTAGGCTTGGATTATTGGCATTGTCGTATCTTCAACAGTCAGTCTTTTATTCTGGAAACAGAATCTTTGTTAATCTTATTAGTACCGGTATTCGTTCAGAGCACTGTCATGCTTTATCAGTGTAAATGTTTGATGGTGTTTCATTCTGTTTAAGGTATTTAATTCGCCTGAAGTTTGTTTCTATTCTATAAATGTTTTTCGTTTCACAAGAGACCAGAAAGTTCTTCAACTATACAAGATTTAATTAAAAGGAAATTCGTCTGTATTTAAATAACCACGTATATTTTCATATACTGTAATTTATTCGGATATAAATAAAAAAGATAAAACAAATCAGGTGTATAAAAAAATAAATGAAACAGAAAACTTTTAAAAGAAGCAGATAGCCTAACTAGAAGTATTTCCCTTGCTTTTATTTTGAATGCTTTTACAGTAGCAGTAATTTATTTCTATTTGATCGATGTAAGGGACCATCATCATCAACTTACTTTAGCATTGTCTCCCCTGTGCCTTTCCTCTTTTGCATCATTCATCCTTATTATAGCTACCTCCTCCATGTACGCATACATATACACATATGAGTACCCCCTCCCCCCCCACACACACATATACACAAACATGCAAGAAGACATATACACACATTAAAACAGACAAATATGAACACACATGCGCGCGCGCATGCGCAAACGCACACACAAACACATCCACATCCACACAAATGCACACTCATAGACACACGCGTACACACACACTCACACACACACACACACACACACACACACACACACACACACACACACACACACACACACACTCACTCACACACACATACACACACACATACACACACACAACACACACACACACACACACACACACACACACACACACACACACACACACAAAAGCACTCTCTTATATGTGCATGTATACGCTCACGCACAAACACACATAATCGCACACGTATACATGCAAATCCACGTACCGCATTCCCAGAAAAAGTGGGTGCGTGCGCACGCGATCACACACACACACACACACACACACACACACACACACACACACACACACACACACACACACACACACACACACACACACACAAACAACACACACACACACACATACACACACACACACACATACACACACACACACACACACACACAAACACACACACACACACACACACACACACACACACCGAATGCAAAAGTTTAAAACTTGCGCTTGGTCTTCCGATTGCATGCTTCTAACCTTCGTACTTACGGTGAGATTAATATGTCGCCGCTTGATGAATAAAGGAAACTCTACCAAATTTCTGTTTCGACATACCACTTTTGAGATCCGATATAAAATTCAGATCCCCACATTGATCTTCCGAAACGAGCTAAATCAATATCTTCACAGATCACACTTGCAACATATACATCCGACGTCATAAATGGCTGTGGAATTGATCTAGAAGCTGATCCTTTATCTATAAGACCTTCGTTTTCACTAGTACCTAGGCCTAGTTGGGAACTCCTAAGAGCAAACTTTGACATACACCACACTTATTTAAAGAAAGAAGATAATATAGACTTATTAGCGAGTCGAGTTAAATGTCATATTGAACGTGTTTATATCAACCATTTAAAATCTGCACAGATGGGTTTCTAATTGAGAAAAATGCAGGCTCTGCATTTTTAATACCGGCTCTTAAAATAGAGAAATCTTTCCATATAGGACCCAACAAATCAGTATTTACAGCTGATCTCTTTGCAATACTGATGGCTTTGAATTACTTACTAAGTTATCCTAGGATTATATCACAAATCCTATTCTGCGTTGATTCTAAATCAGTGCTTCGGGCTCTTGAATTAATGAAATTAGACACAAGATCTGAAATGATAAAATGAATTAGTCATTTAATTCACTTCTTATCCTTAACAGGCACTGATCTAATTTTCCTTTGGATACCATCTCATCGTTCGTTTCACGATAATGATATGGTTGACAGGGCTGCCAAACGAGGAGCTAAGGGTTCACCTGAATCAGACAACATAGGCCTACAGCTTTCTCTCTCTTGAATGGATCTTGTAACTTAGTGGAAGCCTATGTTTGGAATCTGTTTCAAGATAATCAGAAACAGGACAATACTGATAGCATGAATTTTATAATCAGCAAAATAAGTAAGCAGTTTAATGTTAGTAGATTTATACAGTCCCTTATGTAGGGTGGAAACTCGATGCATTCAGAACAAAGTTCACAAGAAATATTGTCCGTCTTTGTGGACAAAAGATAACGACTAGTCATTAGCTATGTTGTATTAGAATAAAACGACACATTCCAGTACTTTCTAAGAACATAATTTCTGACATATTTGAATCTTCATTATCAACATACGAATTTTTCATCAGCCTGTCTGCAAGTCCAATAGTTATATATTTATAATTCTTTCCTCTCTCTGTTCATAGTTACAGTTAGCTATTTTACTGTTTTAAATCTTTGTTGCAGTATGCTGCTTCATCTGTAACGTTTCCGCTCCCCTTCGCCATTTGCCCTTTCCTTCCTTCTTCCTTGTTTTTTCACATGGTTTTAGTCCGAATATGTTTGTAATAGTCGGGTGGGCTATAAGTAACACGAATTTAAACTTGAACTTCCTTTTTTTTAAGCAAGACTGACTACACATAAGCATCTGCATTTGCCCTTCCTGTGTCTACACCCCCTTCCCCACATGGCTTGTTTCTCTCTTTCTTTCGTTTTTTTAACGTGTTTCTTTATTTCATTATTTAATTATTTGTTTATTTTTTCTCTACTTATTCATTTGTTTATGTATTTATTATTGTTATCATTATCATTATCATCATTATATTCTGTATACACATATGTTTTTCTTATATTTTATTTAATTTCATTTGTATTTATCCCTTTATATATTCATTTATTTTCTTGTCTAAAATCACTTAAGTGAATAGATATCAAACCAATGACCACCACACACACACACACACACACACACACACACACACACACACACACACACACACACACACACACACACACACACACACACACACACACACACACACACACACACACACACACACACACACACACACACACACACCACACAACCACTCATCACCACCACCATCACACCTATCAAGTACCAATTTGGAACATAAACACAAAGAACCACAAAACAGTCGAAGCTCTGGGGAATGGAATGGGACGGAATACAACTGGCCTGGTACTCAATCACCTGGGAGTGAGCCTAAAGGCGACAGACCAGCGAAATAATGCAATAAGGCAGCCACAGCTTGGCAGATGGACTAGCAACAAACGAGCCTTGGAAACCGTGTAAATAGCCATATAAATCGACCTCCTTGTTTTTCTCCTTCTTTCGCTTCCTTCTCCTTTCTTCCTTCGTCAAGCTTTGAATGTTTCTTTTTCTCTTTATATCGTAATCATCGTCGTTTTCTTTTTCTTCTTTTCCTTTTCACCCTCTTTCTTTTTTTCCCCCAATGTTCTTTTATACTACCACAACAACGATTGGTCCATTATAACCAGAGTGAAATATTACCACAACAACGATTGGTCCATTATAACCAGAGTGAAATATTACCACAACAACGATTGGTCCATTATAACCACAGTGAAATATTACCACAACAACGATTGGTCCATTATAACCAGAGTGAAATATTACCACAACAACGATTGGTCCATTATAACCACAGTGAAATATTACCACAACAACGATTGGTCCATTATAACCACAGTGAAATATTACCACAACAACGATTGGTCCATTATAACCACAGTGAAATATTACCACAACAACGATTGGTCCATTATAACCAGAGTGAAATATTACCACAACAACGATTGGTCCATTATAACCAGAGTGAAATATTACCACAACAACGATTGGTCCATTATAACCACAGTGAAATATTACCACAACAACGATTGGTCCATTATAACCACAGTGAAATATTACCACAACAACGATTGGTCCATTATAACCACAGTGAAATATTACCACAACAACGATTGGTCCATTATAACCAGAGTGAAATATTACCACAACAACGATTGATCCATTATAACCACAGTGAAATATTACCACAACAACGATTGATCCATTATAACCACAGTGAAATATTATCACAACAACGATTGGTCCATTATAACCAGAGTGAAATATTACCACAACAACGATTGATCCATTATAACCACAGTGAAATATTACCAAAACAACGATTGATCCATTATAACCAGAGTGAAATATTATCACAACAACGATTGGTCCATTATAACCAGAGTGAAATATTACCACAACAACGATTGATCCATTATAACCACAGTGAAATATTACCAAAACAACGATTGATCCATTATAACCAGAGTGAAATATTACCACAACAACGATTGGTCCATTATAACCAGAGTGAAATATTACCACAACAACGAATTGATTCATACCAACCAGAGAGAGAACGAAGGACACAGTGTGTGTGTGTGTGTGTGTGTGTGTGTGTGTTGTGTGTGTGTGTGTGTTGTGTGTGTGTGTGTGTGTGTGTGTGTGTGTGTGTGTGTGTGTGTGTGTGTGTGCTGTCTGTCTGGCTACAGCAATGATATATTTTACAACATTTTCTGAGATTCTTAAAAGTGAATGTTGATCAAATTTACGTCCAAACTATGGACTTTCTGGAGTCACAAATGTTTACAGTTGGAAAGTAAAGCTCCACTGTCAAGATTACATGGACCAAAAAGTGGCTCAGAGTAAGTTTTTTTTAACAGTTGGATCTTTACAAATGTTTGGTCAAAGGTGTGAAATGTTTACGATACGTCAAAGTATAAATTTGGATATTAAAGCTGCAATATCACTGTCACACAGATCAGCACTTTTTGTAAGGATTGTGAACAACACTTTTTCAGTAATTACTGACAAAGAATTCAATCCTTTTTCATTATTGGAGCAGTCTACCAATGTAGCTAAGGACGTTGATATTCCTTTCAACTGAAATGTTTGTATAAAAACGGAAGATTGCTCAAACATGTAGAACAGATTGACCATCTTGTTTGGTTTTTCTACAAGCCCATGCCCAGCTTGATTGAACTCGTATGGAATATTTAGTGTATGGTCAATATCATGTCTGAATCGATTCCAAGATCTTAGACATTCACTGATTAGGAGTAATTTTTAACTCTCCCTTATGAAAAGAAATGGACATTATTTCATATAGACCGGAGGTATGCATATGCGTGTGTGTGTGAGTGTACTTGTGTGTATGTGCATGCACACCTCACTATGATTCTGATTTTCATACAGTTTACAAGATTGCACCATGCAGTCATATCGTGTGAAATGTGAAAGATTAACTACTTGATTGCTTTACATATTATGGTGACTTGCAACTAAAACATTATCTTGCATAATGACATGGATATTAATACTTGACATCCACACTTAAGACAGCCCAGCTTGATGACGATCTGGCACTGAAGTCGTCTGTGTGTGTGTACGCATGTATGTGTGTGTGTGTGTGTGTGTGTGTGTGTGTGTGTGTGTGTGTGTGTGTGTGTGTGTGTGTGTGTGTGTGTGTGTTGTGTGTGTGTGTGTGAGTGTGTGTGCGTGTGTGTGTTATAACTGCTGTGATGAAAAATATGTATATATACATAACTTTTTTGTTACTGTTGTTTAAAGCCCAGCCAACTACGTAGAGCCATATCAGAGCTACAACTGTTTCAAAACATATACAATACTTCACAAGAGGAAAACGTCCGAGGAGATGCCCCTGGCACTGAACATTCCTTTCAATTTACCACTAAGGGAATTTCAAAAACAAACCTGAATACAAATTTAAACATAACTAAGGACACAAACCACATATAAAAACAGGCATAAATTACCTACTAGTGCTTCCTGTTATCTCATTTCCCTAGAGCTAAAAATGCACATAATGCATGCACACAATTGTCAATCCTAAGAGAAAGTATGTAAGACTTTATCAGACGCATACAGGTAAATGGACCAACCAGGCAGAAAATAAGAAATGACAGAAAGCAAAGGA
>JAPXFY010000024.1:41386499-41391499 GCA_030674185.1 Monoplex corrugatus
AAAAAATCACCCTACTAGTAGCCTTGTAGGTTGTCGAGGGAACGACAAAGGCTATCAGAGAGATCATACAGAAACCGATGGAAAGCAACGGGAAACCGCCATCGTATTTTCCCAAGCAAATTTATGGCCAAACAAAACAAGAAAAATGAGGATAACGACGTAAACAGGGTTCCTATGGAACACCTCCGTCCAGTATGGATCGTCATGCTGCGCAGGTGACACAGATCGTCAGCACATACATCCACACGCCGGTGGGTCTACATATCGCACGTCTGGGGGCCAGACTTCGTCCGAGTCCCTCGAGTTTTAGCCTGAGTCCGTGAGGTGCTCAGTTACCACATGTCGCCACGAGGAGGCATAACATACTGCTTACTGATGGAGAGGCTATGTACTGATAGAAAGAGAAACTTACGCATTCTGCTCTCCTTTTCACATAGCTGCAAGCTGCAGTGCTAGCCAGCTGTGCAGGCTGACAGTGAGAGGTGACAAGCACACAGTCACTAGCCTACACACTAGACGCATCACATCTGCCATTTGACATGTTGAAACTTCCACGCTCATATGTGAAAAAAAGGCCTTTTAGTCCTGAAAACAATGGCGGCTAAAGGCATTGAATAACGTCACCTCTTCCAGCTATACCAAGATGTAACACTGGCTGTCATCGATTATGGACTGGGCCTCACCACGTTGTCACAGACAAACCTGCTAAAAGTAGAAAAAAAAATCAATGAAAGTGATCCTCGAAGCCACAAAAGACGCACCCACAGATACTGTGCGATATGTGCTTGACCTTCTTTCAATTCAGTACAGACACAAAATATAACAAGTGAAGCATATCTTAGGACATTGAGAACCCCAGAAAACCCACTCCACGAGATAGAACAGCAAAAGGCAACAGACTCCAGTGTGAAAAGTCATGGATGGGACAGGCAGCTGAAGCCATTCAGTTCGTTGGTTAACTGACAGAACTCAAAGAGACAAAGGAATGGTAAAAAATATCCAATTTCAAAAATCTATACAAAACTATCATACCCAAAAATCTGGCAAATGGACAGAAGGGAAAGCAGATGCAGAAATTCAGCTACTCATTGAGCAACTATGCTGCAACCCCAAAGATGTAATCATATACACGTATAGCTCAGTCACAAATGACAAATCTGGATGGGGCTTCACTTTCAAACAGAATGGAAACACCATACATAAAGAAAAGGCTACTTATGATATAACAACCTCCAGTCTAACAATGAAAATAGAGGCAGTCAGGCATGCACTCCAATGGTTAACTTCACAGGATGAAGAAATGAAAGAAAGTCAAGCCTTCATCCTGACTGACTCGTTAAATCTACTTCAGAAAGTACAAAATGGAGTAGGAACTCTGTAATGGCACAAAGCAATGAGCAGTATCGACCTACAAAATCTCACGTGAATCGACTGCCCCAGATACGCTGGTGTTCAGGAAAATGAACGTGCGACAAACGTGCAGGCAATGCCGCTATAACAAAATATTGTCCATTTGGGAAAATATGGGGTCTTTAAACGCTGTAACTCGTACCTTAGCAAACAAAATGTGTGTCATCCTATCATCGAACGTCTTATCCAAAAAGGAATAGATAGACGAAGTGGCCGAAAATCCACCATGAAAAAAAAAAACCCAACAAAAACAAAACAAACAAAAAACAAAACAAAAAACTCTTGGCAGACTCTTACAGCATGGAATGGAAAGTGTTTGGGCTTTTACTGAAACAGAGATAAAGGAAACAGAGATAAAGGAAACAGAGATAAAGGAAACAGAGATAAAGGAAACAGAGATAAAGGAAACAGAGATAAAGGAAACAGAGATAAAGGAAACAGAGATAAAGGAAACAGAGATAAAGGAAACAGAGATAAAGGAAACGTGAAGAAAGGTAAAAGAGGAGAACAGACAAGTTTGTCACACTGTCTCTATGTATGAGTGAGGTATGTTTGTTGATTATTGTCGTATTTGTCTACTTTTTGTTTTGTATTATCATCTGCTGCATCGATGTTGGTTGGTGTATATGTGAGCACTTGTGTGTGTTTCCTTTTCGCTTTTCTCTTGTTGTTGCTGCTGTTATTGGCCATTATGCCCTATGGATATGAATGTGTATGAATGTATATATGTGAATGGACCTGTGTCCAGGTGTAAGTGTGTATATATGTGTATTTACTGTTGTCTCATTTCTTACTTGTTTATTTATCTACATACTCATTATTTATTTATTTGTTTATTTGCTTGTTTATTTATCTATTCCCTCTTTCTTTCCACGTAAGAGGATGACAGACTGGCAAGGCTATGATTAAGGAAATGTCGTTTTCATCTTGTTGATAGGCAGCTGAGGCTTTGTGCATTGACTGGGGGCTTTCTGTGACGTGAGACGAGTTTATACTGAGTGGCTAGTTATGTTGTGGTTCAGATTTTTGATTATTTATTTATTTTAATTATCCTTTATTTTCTTTGAAGATAAGATACACTTGAACACTTGTCTAAAGGGGGTTACTTCTCTGAAGACCTTCTGTTGTCTAGCTCTCCCTAGAGTTTCTTTCTACCTGCACATGGTCAATCCATTGACTTCCGGGAATAGTTCGGAGGACATTCGGGAAAGACCGAAGGACACTGGGAAAGACTAGATCTGCGGGCTTTGTGGGTTGGCTTCCCACCTTGCCTTTGATAACATGCCACGAGTTCTATAAATGAAAGATGCTCCCAGGATTCACCGAAAGGGGGGGAGAATGATGAATCCATCGGCACTGACTCCATCACGACTGGAAACGCACAACGGATCATGATTAATGACCAGATGGAATTTCCGTGTGCGTGTGGAAGGAGATTCACCACCAAACGCGGCATGAAGATCCACAGGACAAAAATGGGCTGTTTGAAGACTCATACGAACCAGCAGCAGCGCACTGCGATAGCAGGTGAGACGTTGGATGACCAAGGCCAGGTTCTGGTGCGGATTTTGCACAAGCTCTTAACGCCAAACGTGAAAAACTCAATTTGCCGCCTGCCGGTGCAAAAGAACAATGGGAGAAATTAGATGAGGAACTTGTCCTTAAGCTGAATGCGCAAATAGGGAACAGTACGCTGGAACACAAACTTGACACATACGGAGACATCATATACTCTATCTGCAGGGACACTTATGGAGTGAAGCAGCCAAAGACAAAAACGCCTCCCCAGAAATCCAGAAGACAGCAACAGATGGAGAGCATCCGGGGGGAGAAATGGAAGCTTAAAAAGCGAATGAAAACTGCCTCAGAATTCGAGAAGCAAGGGCTCCTGGAACTCTGGAAAGATCTGAAAGCCAAACACAATGCTCTCAGCAAAGTGGAATCAGCAAGGCGAAGAAAGAGCAAAAAGAAGAAGACTCAAGATCGTTTCTTCAAAGATCCCTTTGACTTTGCAAGAAAGCTGTTTGAACAACCCAAATCAGGGACTCTCACAGTGGGCAAGGAAACCCTAGAGCAGCATCTCAGGGAAACATATTCCGATTCTCAGCGCGAGGCACCACTTGAAATCCAGAATCTGGTTTGGCCTGCAGCGCCAGAAGGAAAATTCAATAACAAACCACCAACACTGGATGAAGTGAAGAGCGTAGTAAAGAAAGCCAGAGCCAAGTCAGCACCTGGACCAAACAGAATACCATACCTGCTCTACAAGAAATGCCCAAAAGTGCTCGAGTGGCTCCACAAGATGATTCGATCAGCATGGAGGAACCAGAAGATCAGCGACCAATGGATGAGAGCTGAAGGAGTGTACATTCCGAAGGAGCAGAACTCCAGCAGCATCAACCAGTTCAGGCCAATATCACTTCTGAACGTCGAGGGGAAAATCTTCTTCTCTGTTATGGCAGCAAGATTGACAAAATACTTGACTGAAAACAAGTATCTGGATATGTCAGTCCAAAAGGGAGGCATACCAGGAATGCCTGGATGCTTGGAACATGCCACGTTGATTTGGGATGCCATCCAAAAAGCAAGAACAGAGAAGAGAGACATTGACGTAGTTTGGCTTGATCTGGCGAATGAATATGGATCAGTTCCACACGATATGATCCAGCTGGCTCTTGAAATATATCACATCCCAGAAAACATCCGAACAATGCTGAGGAAGTATTTCCAAGGGTTCTCAATGCGGTTCTCTACCAAAGAATACACCACGGACTGGATAGACCTAGAGGTGGGCATTGCAATGGGCTGTGCAATCTCTCCCATACTGTTCGTGTTGGCAATGGAAGTCATCTTGAAAGCTGCAATGAAGAGTTCAGGTCCAGTGAATCTGGGAGATGGATACCAGATGCCTCCTCTGAAAGCTTTCATGGATGACACAACAGTCTTGTCCACGGATGAGGAAGAGACACACCAAATCTTAAAGCAGCTGGATGAGCTGGTGGCCTCTTCAAGAATGAGGTTCAAACCAAAGAAATCCCGAAGTCTCTCACTGCGAAAAAGAAAAGTGGCAGATTCAGTCAAATTCATGGTAGCCAACCAAGCCATCCCCACTGTCACAGAAGAGCCAGTAAAAAGTCTCGGAAGATGGTATGATGACTCCCTGAAAGACACACAAAGGGGATGTGAAACCAAGCAAACAGCAGAAGAAGGCCTGAAGAAAATAGATAACTGCGGACTGCCAGGCAAATACAAAGTCTGGTGTCTACAGTTCATGCTGATACCAAAGCTGCTGTGGCCACTGCTAATCTATGACATTTGCACCAGCACAGTGGAAGCAATGGAAGCCAAAATCAACAAATACACAAGAAAATGGCTCGGTGTCCCACCTGGTCTTACTGATGTTGCATTCTACTGTCGTCAAGCAATGCTGAAGCTACCTCTCAAATCCATAGTGGAGGAATACAAAGTTGGAAAAGCAAGACTGTTGAGCATGCTGGAGGAATCGGAAGACAATATCGTGAGATCAGTTCAGCCAAAGCTGAGAACTGGCAAATAATGGAAAGTCCAAGAGGCTATAAACAATGCCAAGA
>JAPXFY010000024.1:41401499-41461499 GCA_030674185.1 Monoplex corrugatus
GCCGCTTATGTACTTTTATCTGGACATGGCTCTTTGTGCATGTACTTTTACCTTGATGTGTATGTGTGTGCGTGTATATTCGCTCGAATGCATAGGTATTAACTTCCTTTCCTTCTTGTATGATTTATGTTTATAATGTTTGGATCAATTTATGCATACAATCTTTTTTATTGTGCCCTTGAGTCCATGTATGTTTTACCTCGTTGATGATTTACTGAAATAGACCATGTTATCACCATTTTCCCATCCCAGTGAGGTCTTGGCTTTGAGGCTGCATATGTCTTTTTAAGTTTTGTATTGTTATTTTATTTTTTTTGCATCATTAATGTTTTTTTTAATTCAATCTGTTTTAATTCTCCTTTCACAAGACAGACCCAGCCGTGTTTGACTAAGGTTTTTTTTCTCCGGGGACTCTGGTTTTCCCTTCAGCCCCTTGGCTGTAAGTTTAAGATAAAAAAAAATGTATAAATAAAATAAAATGGAGAACGATAGTTGGACGGGTTGGATTGGGGCAGAGGGGAGACAGAGGAAAAAGTCATAAATAGGTGGTAGAATAGTAAAATGGAACGAAATCTTAACTCTAACATTAGTAACAATTAACTTCAACAATGTGAACGGAAGATTTAACACTAAAACACAAAATGCATAAAGTTAAAGTAATGCATTAACAGGACTGTGAACTAATGATTCTGAAATATTAAGTATCAAAGATTGATCTGATGTTACTTTTTTGAAATGAGTTTCAGAATAGTTTTCTTGTGTAGACATTTTCGGTAGAAAAGAACGTAGCATTTTGCAATAAAATAAACAGTGAAACAATGTGAATTGTTTGCCGCAAATACACTTGACATTTTTACAATATTTTGTTTTCAGTGCGTTTAGCTGAATACGAAAACAAACAGCAATAATCGATCGCAAATGATACATGGAAGAATACTGCATTTTTTTGTATAAATTTTAAACGGAAAGTTTTATCATTTGTTGTGACACAAACTGATCATTTAAATGTTTCTGAAATCGAATCCATGAGGCTGATTCGAGCATGTTGCAAGCTTCTTTTACGGAAGTATGAACATGTAATTCTATAGAATTAACAGAATTCTGTGCACCTTGCTTAGCTGCTCTGTCAACTACTTCGTTGCCGTGAAGACCAACGTGAGAAGACACCCAGCATAAACTGATATCTGTACCTTTTATCCTTAAACGATGTACAAGATGATTTGCCTCAGTAATTAAATCAGGCCTTGTGTCGGCATCAAAAGACCGTAAGGCATATAGTACAGATTCTGAGTCAACAAAGAGAACTACTTTGAAAGACATGGGTTTAAGATTTACTACATAATGCAATGCTTGTATAATAGCGACTAATTCTGCTGTAAATATAGATAAGTTTGCCCCAATGAAAAATGACTTTTTTATTTTAAATTTTGGAACATAAAATGCTGCTCCAGCACATTTATTTTCTAAGACTGATCCATCGGTAAAAATATGAAGGTGGGTACGGTATTTTTCATCAACGTGTTGTCTTGCTGTGGATATCGAAATGATGACGTTTTCATGTTTCTTGGCGTCTGTATAATCAATATCAAAAGAGGCTTTTAGCATTTCCCATGTAGGGATAGGCGTTGTTGATGGTGTCTCAGCTATTTCATCCATATTCAGGTGAGACTGTTTGACCAAGTCAGATATGTAAGTTGCAACAGTCATTTGTGATGAAATGTTGTTTGCTCGCTTTGGAAAGTCAACATCAGACCTGATTTTAATTTCCTTACTCACAAAATTGTGTTTGTGAAGTAGTTCTAACGGCAAATTTTGCTGTCGCTAGCTCACGATAGTTGTTCAGAGGCAGAATTCCAGCAACTTTGTACGTTTCCAGATTAGAGGCGTGAGCAGGGACACCTAGAGCAATTTTAATACTTTTGCAGTCTAAGCGTTGTATCTTCTTTAATAAATATTTTGGTGCACAGAAGAAAACTTCTTGCGCATAGGATAATTTAGATCGTACAAGTGCTGTTGACAGATGAATTAGTATGTTTGTATCCATTCCCCAAGGTAATCTGCTTATCATCTTTAAAAAATTTAAGGCTTTTCTTGCTTTTGTTGAAATATAATCGAAATGGATATTCCAGTTTAATTTCGATGTTATAACGACTCTCAGAAATTTTACAACCTGTTTGTAATGTAACACTTCACCAAGCAATCTGAAAGTAGGCAAGTTACTTAAAGTAACATCAGGATTAAATAGCATCATGTTAGTTTTTTCCGCTGAAAACGACAGACCATTTTCTAACATATAGTTTCCAAGATTATCAAGATCAGATTGATACAACTTCCTAATGTAATTCTGCGCTCTTTGTGGAGTAGTCTTTTTTAAGGTAATATTCATCCAAATACATATATCATCAGCGTACTGTACCAAAACATGATCTGAGAGTGCTTTAGGAAGATCCTGTATAAGGATATTAAATAAAAGAGGTGCTATCACTGAACCTTGTGGAATTCCCATGTCAAGATGTCGTGAAGTAGAATAACTAGTTCCCACTCGTGCCTGAATTGTTCTATTGGCTAAAAAAGACTTAATGTAATCATACATATTGCCAGATAAACCAATAGATTTCAGCTTGTACAATAAACGCGTATGCCAAACTTAATCGTAAGCTTTTTCACATCAAAAAAAGTAGCTAAAAGACTTTTTCTGCGGGCAAACTGTTGCTTTATCTGAGTTGTAAGTTTAACCAGGTGCTCAACTGTGGATCTCCCTTTTCTAAAACCTGCCTGATTTACTGGAATAATGTTATTTTTATCACAGTAATGTACAAGTCTGTTTAATACCAATCTTTCCATTAGTTTGCTCGTATGGGAAGTCAACGCAATAGGTCTGTAACTGCTTTTATTGTTTTTAGGCTTACCCGCTTTTAATATTGGTATAACAATAGACCTTTGCCATATCTGTGGTACAGTTCCACTAACCCAGCATTTCTGAAAAAGTTTTTGTAAGAAAATAATGCAGTTTTCCGGAAGATGTTTAATCATTTCATTTGAAACTGCATCGACACCTACTGAACTTCTTTTGTTGTGTAGAGACAAGATACTGTTTTTTTAGCTCTTCTAAGGTGATTGGAGCATTAAACCAGCGATCATTCTGAGGTATTGGGTCAGCGAAGATAGGGTTGTTACCTGCTATTTTTCTGTAGTGTTTGCAGGTAGGAGACAAACCTGTGTCTGTGTCTGTGTGTCTGTCTCTGTCTGTCTGTCTGTCTCTCTGTGAGTGTGTGTGTGTGTGTGTGTGTGTGTGGTGTGTGTGTGTGTGTGTGTGAGTGTGTGTGTGTGTGTGTGTGTGTTGTATGTTGTGTGTGTATGTTGTTGTGTGTGTGTGTGTGTGTGTGTGTGTGTGTGTGTGTGTGGTGTGTGTGTGTGTGTGTGTGTGTGTGTGTGTGTGTGTGTGTGTGTGTGAAGACGACTTTCGCTCTCCCCATCCAAAAGAAATAGAAGAGAATGTGAAAGTTGGGGAGGTAGACAAGCACTGAGGCATATCGGCTCACGGTGATCTTGTGTCTTACTGTTTACATTGTTCCTATCACCAGATGTGATGAATTCAAGGTTTAAAGACTTTACTTTAATAGACGGTCACCATTACAATCATTCATTTCAAATTAAAGTTAACAGAAAGCGAGACAGAGACACAGAGAGTCAATGACAGAGAAACAGAGTAAGACCTAAGCACATACATACACACACACACAAGCACACACACAAACACACACACAAGCACACACACAAACACACACACACACACACACACACACACACACACACACACACACACACCACACACACACACACACACACAGACGGACGTATACAGACAGAGACAAAGAGACAGAGAGACCGAGACAGAGAGAGAAGAGAGAGAGAGAGAGAGAGAGAGAGAGAGAGAGAGTGAGAGAGAGAGAGAGAGAGACAGACAGACAGACAGATAGATAGACAGGCAGACAGACAGACAGGCAGGCAGACAGATAGACAGGCAGGCAGACAGACATAAAGAAACAGAGACAGAGACAGAGAGACAGACTCGTAGAGACAGAGAGAGCGTACAAATACGAGTATGGATACGGATCATCATCATCATCATCATCATCATCATCATGTTTTTGCCGCATGGATTTTCCCATCATGGCACTCAATACAAATCTGTCATTTGTCGCTTCAAATACATCTCCTACCCTTTCCATCCTCATCTACATGTACTGTAAAACCGTCCAATGTTTTCTGCCTAGATCAATCTGGTGCTCTTTTCCCCTCCACTTCCTTGTTGTGACTAGGTGCTATAATTTCTCTTGCCCCATAAAATGTCCTATAAATGTTGCTTGTTTTTTCCTCTTCTTTATTAATGTTCATCTGGTGTCTGCCTCCATCAAGACTGTCTCGTTTCTTTTCTTTGCTGTCTATGGAATTCTTAACATTCTTATTGGGAAACACATTTCCAGCTGCCTCAATTTTATTCTGACTTTGCATGTTGATTGTCTACGCTTCGCATCCGTATAACAGTATTGGTTCTATACAAAATCATAAAACTCTCTTCCTGATGTTAATGATAGGCATATGTTGATAAGAACGCTTTTCATTTTCTGAATTGCTGTTTCCATCATGGCCTTCCATCTGTTTCTATCCCTTGTTGCCGTTAGCACCTTTTCCACCCTCTCTGTCTTCAGCCAGTCTGCAAGTCCGTCTAATATTTTCTCCCTGGGTCTACCTGGTCCTCTCTTTCACTCCAGCTTTCCTGTTGTGATCAAGTGCTCTAATTTCCCTTTCCTCATAAAATGGCCTATAAATGTTGCCTGTCTTTTCCTGATCTTCTTTATCAATGATCTTCTTGTGTCTGCCTCCTTCAAGACTGTCTCGTTTGTTTTCTTTGCTGTTCATGGAACTCTCAACATTCTTCTTAGAAACCACATCTCGGCTGCCTCAATCTTGTTCTGGCTTTGCTTGTTGACTGTCCACGCCTCACAACCGTATAACATTATCGGTTCTATATAACATTCAAGAACTCTCTTCCTGATGTTAATTGATAGGCATTTGTTGGTAAGAATGCTTTTCATCTTCTTGAATGTTGTTTTGGCCTGGCCGATTCTGCTGGCTATTTCTGTTGTGCATCTGCCGTCTGGTTAAATGATCGTCCCCAGATATTTAAACTTATCAACCTGTGTCAAGGTTGTGCCATTTGTTGTTATTTTGCATGAGGGGATTTCATGTTTTTTACTGATCACCATGACTTCGGTCTTCTTACTGTTTAGTTCCAACCCCTTACCTTTGCTTTCTATTTCTAGTATATCCACAAGGTTTTGTAGGTCCTTTTCATTTTCTGCAATTAGCACGGTGTCATCTGCATATCGAATGTTGTTTATCATTTTCCTTACAACCTTTAATCCAGTGTCTTCCTCTAGGTTTCTCATGATCTTTTCGCTGTAAAGTGAAAACAGATCTGGTGACAAAACACAACTTTGTCTGACTCCTCTTTTGATATTTTGGAAAGAGCTTATATCGTTTTCTATTCTCATTGCAGCTGTTTGTTCCCAGTACATATTTCTGATTATTCGTAGATCTTTTCCATCAATATTGAGTCTTCCTAGTTGATCAATTCTTCATGTCTTACCCTCTCGAAAGCCGTGGTATAATCAACAAAGCATAAATATATATCCTTATTCATCTTGTTTCGTCTTGATTGACCTTTCTATTATAGTTCTTAGGATGTATATGGCATTAATAGTCCCTTTCCCTTCGACAAATCCACACTGTTCTGCTATTTCTCTTTTGATTCTATTCCTTGTCCTCATCATGATTATTCTCAATAGGACTTTTTTTTTACATGACTCATCAAGCTGATTGTGCGATGGAGTTCGCATTCTATAGTCCCTGTCTTCTTTGGAAGTGCAATGAAAATTGATTTTGACATATCTTTGGGGATTTTTCCAGTGTCATAAATCCCATTTAGGAGGACTGTTATTTTTTCAATACCAAATTCCCCCAGGGCTTCAATCATCTCTGTAGTAATGCTGTCTGGTCCTGGGGCTTTTCCTGGTTTCATCTTTTTCAGTGCTGCTCTAACATCATCTGTCATTATGGGTGATCCTTCAGCGTTCTTTCTTACAATGTGTTCTTCGTTTCTGTCATCTTCAAAAAGGTCTTTAATGTACTCTCCCCATCTGTCTAATAGTTTGTCTTTTTCTATGAGAATCGTACCATCTTTCGATTTTAAGCAACCAGTTGATGTGCATGTATTTTTCCTGTGGACAATTTCTTCAATTCTTCTGTACATACCCAGAGGATCCGTTTTATATCGGTCTTCTATTTCTTTGCATTTTGTTTTCAGCCAAGCTTCCTTAGCTTCATTGCACCTATTCCTGATTTCTCTGTTTATCTTTCTGTATATCTCCTGTTTTAGCTTGGCCAATTCTGCTGGATATTGCTAATGTGCATCTGCCATCTGGTGAGTTGACTGTTCCCAGATATTTATACTTAGCAGTTAGTCTCAGTGTTGTGCGATTTGCTGTTATTTCACATGAGGGGATTTCTACTTTTTCACTGATTTACATAACTTCAGTCTTCTTACCATTTAATTCTAGCCCTTTATTTCTGCTTTCTTTTTCAATTTCTGCAATTAGAACGGTATCATCTGCATAACGAAGATTGTTTACCGTTTATCCACCAAACTTTATTCCAGGGCATTCTTCTAGATTTCTCACGATAGTTTCGCTGTAAAGTGAAAACAAATTTGGTGACAGAACACATGCCTGCCTAACCCCTCTTTTGATTATTTGGAAAAAGCTTATATCATTTTCTATTCTCATTATTGCAGTTTTTTACTGATACAATTGATCTTTCTATGAGAGTTCTTAGGGTGTATATGGCATTAATAGTTTTAACAAGTTTCTCTCCCCTTTCATTTTGCGTGAGGTCTATGTCATGTACTTTTGCTGTCCTACTTTAGTTTTAAATTTTCCCATTATTATCATAATGTCCTATGATTTACAATGAGCATTGACTGTCTCTAATTGTACTTAGAAGTTGTCAATTTCTTCCTCAGTACATGCGGATGTTGGTGCATGTACTTGGATGATGTTGATATCAAATGTCTTGCATTCCAACCTAACAAAACTTGGCCTGATATAGCCCAATATCAGACGTTGACTTGTCAATGTTCATTATGATGCCTAAACCTCTTTCATGTGTCGTCCCCATCAGAACATATAACATTATGCTTGTCAGAAGTTGTCATGCTTGCTCCATTCCATCTCGCCTTCACTAGTCCTAAAAAAATGATGTTTGATCTTTCCATTTACATCTTGACATTTTCTAATTTTCTTTTTTGGAGCATAGTGCTAATATTCCAAGTTGCAATTTTGATATTTTTAAATCTGACCACAGCAACTTGATGACGGTCTGGTGTCACCGAATGAAGATGCTCCAGTGTAGCCACCATTTACGTCGTCATGCGGATTTTTGTGCGTCTGGCCATGACTTACTGGGAATGATATGATGGGGGTTTCCCGTTGACTTCCATCGGTTTTTGTACGGACTCTTAGAAAGCCTTTGTCGTTCCCTTGATTATCCACAAGGCATGGGGGGTGATTTCCTGTCAGGGCTGACTCCTTTAGCCGTGGTCTCTCCCTAGCGTTTGGTCAATTCACGACGACCAGCAAAATCCCGAAATGTTTTGGGGGCATTGCCTCACAAGGAAGTTGACATGTTTGCTCCAGACACACAAGATGGTGCACTGCAATAGCAGCATCAGCTGTTGTGTCCACTACAATGAACCCTGTTTCATCATGCAACATCAGCTGTTGTGTCCATTTACAATGAACCCTGTTTCATCATGGCAACATCAGCTGTTGTGTCCACTACAATGAACCTGTTTCATCATGGCAACATCAGCTGTTGTGTCCACTACAATGAACCCTGTTTCATCATGTCAACATCAGCTGTTGTGTCCATTGTAATGAAGCCTGTTTCATCATGGTAACACAGCTGTTGTGTCCACTGTAAATGAAGCCTGTTTCATCATGTCAACATCAGCTGTTGTGTCCACTGTAATGAAGCCTGTTTCATCATGTCAACATCAGCTGTGGTGTCCATTACCATGAAGCCTGTTTCATCATGGCAACATCAGCTGTGGTGTCCATTACAATGAAGCCTGTTTCATCATGGCAACATCAGTTGTGATGCCACTGTAATGAAGCCTGTTTCATCATGGCAACATCAGCTGTTGGTCCACTGTAATGAAGCCTGTTTCATCATGTCAACATCAGCTGTGGTGTCCATTACAATGAAGCCTGTTTCATCATGGCACATCAGCTGTGGTGTCCACTGCAATGAAGCCTGTTTCATCATGGCAACAGCAGCTGTTGTGTCCACTGCAATGAAGCCTGTTTCATCATGGAAACAGAATGACTTTGACCTGATCACCCGGGTCTGGCGACTTTCTCTACAAGAAAATGTGCAAAACCGGACAATGGACACAGATTTCTGCTCATTTCAGACATCCTAGTCAGAATGGACCTCTTTAGCCAAAGATGCTTTTTAACTGTTCTGTCTGTCTCTCTCTGTCTCTGTCTCTGTCTCTCTCTCTCTCTCTCTCTCTCTCTCTGTGTGTGACTCAATGACTCAATCACTCATTCAAACTCAATGACTCAATCACTCATTCAAAGTCTTTTCTACCATTTAATACACAAGAGTTTGTCCATGACATGATAAAACATAATTCTGTTATATGATTACAGTTTTTCTTTCTCTACTACACCGACCAATGCTTCATTAACCTGTCAAAAACCATGGCCATCACACACACACATGTAAACCACTGATTACACCATGACAAATGTGAATGTAATGACCACTTGGATTGATCAACTAGAATAGTTTTTGTATTCAGAGTTCGTCTTGCGAGTGATATCGTGTATTGATCAGGTTCATTATGCGTTGATTGTTAATGCCCTACCGCACCATCCCTACTTCCACCCTCTGTCCGGCTTCCTTGTTCGTTCGTTTTTTTAACGTCTATTCACATATGCTTTTATACAAATAGAAATCTCTGTCTGTCTGTCTTCTGTCTGTCTGTCTCTCTCTCAAAAGTTCAGTCACCAAAAAGCGCAGAGATGTTTTCTTGAACTCCTAGTTATCCACACACAAAGTCCCCTCAAAATGTCTCATACCAGTTTGACGTCTTTTCAAAAATTTGGTAACGTGCATTAATCCCTGGATGAGTTTGCCCTACTACCCTGGAAAATTTGCAGCTATGGTACTTCCACAATAATCGTATTGTGATTTGAGTCGATGCCTCCTGGGCAAACAAGACAGTCAGCTTAGGAGGAAGCCTGCATCACAACTAATGTGTGACCAGGAACGACGACGATGCTTTGTGATGAGAAGTTGTAGACAATCCTCAGCCGCCAATGGAACCACAAGGTAACACCAGCGATGCCTTTGACACTCGGATAAACGTTAAATTTCAGATGAATTATACGATCTATTCAAATGGGACATACCTTACTACATGAAACTTCCCTCCTCGTGGTGTTAATGATCCAGTGAATGAATTCCAAGATGTGGATGACAGCATATCAAGAGGAATATGTAACATTCATTTGATTGATAATACGATGAATTCGACTCCCTTGACATGGAGTCATCCACGAAACGTGCTGGAGATTTAATGTAGGAAAAAGTCAAGCAATAGGCTGGCAAAATCAAACAAAGAACTGTTTAAAACATTCCTCTGATCACCAAATTACAGCAGAAAATTCACTAAAATTGTCATCAATTCTCGGAATTACAGGTAGACATGTTTGATGTGCCACAGTGACCTATAATAAGGAATTTAACTGTGGAGCGTTTTTGTTGACGGGAAATCATGTAGACTCCTCCCTTAAAATTGTCAGTTGTGAAAGTGCTAAAACAGCCTCTCTCAGTTCAACAACCAGTAATTGTCACATTAACCAATGTTGCATTTATGACTCTCAAGCGCAAGCACAAGCGCGCGCGCGTGCACCAACACACACACACACACACACACACACACACACACACACCACACACACAAATACACAATGCATACCTGTTCTTGGATGATTGCCCACATTCATATATGCGTCTGTATGCATGCGCTGATGTGTGTTGTGTCTGTCCATGCACAAACGTATGTATGTCCTTGTATATAGACTGAGTGTGGCGGTGATATAAATGATGCGTTACAGTATGTGTGTGTGTGCGTGCGTGCGTGTGTGTGTGTGTGTGTGTGTGTGTGTGTGTGTGTGTGTGTGTGTGTGTGTGTGTGTGTGTGTGTGTCTGCGTATGTGTGTGTATGTGTGTGTGTGTGTGTGTGTGTGTGTTTGTGTGTGTGCTAGAGAGAAAGGGAGAGAGAGAAAGAGAAAGACAGAGAGTGAGTACACGCACGTGTGTGTGTGTGCGTGTACCTTGCAAGCACACGCATACATGATTGTATTTTTCCAAACACGCTGCCTGCCAGGGTCAGTTTTATTAATGATCTGCAAGGGTTACATCATGGTCTCCACCAATCATCAGACAAACCAATTTTGTCAGTGGGATGGTGTCTTTCATTAAAAGGGATGGAGACCATCAGAGCATTGACAGAGGCTCGTGTAGCGCTTCACTTATGCAACTTCTTGATTGACTTTCCGATAATGCCAACAAAACGAGCGAAATGATCACTACTGTGAATGAGAAATCACACACGCCTCTTCTCTCTCTCTCTCTCTCTCTTCTCTCTCTCTCTCTCTCTCTCTCTCTCTCTTCTCTCTCTCCCTCCCTCTCTCTGTCCCTTTCTTCTAATTAAATTTGATATATGTCAGCTATGGCTTACTTCTTGGAACGTATTTTCTTTACATGCATTAGGCTTTGTCTCTCAAGTTTTTAAAGAACCGTTTGACGATTGACAACTACAGTCACTGTATCAGGTAATTCAGTTTTATGTCTTTGATATTATGTGTGTTATGGATCACTTGTTTTCATCATAGGTTTAGAGCTGACATGTCACGTCCCCCTCCTTGTTAGTTTTTATTGCTTCCAGTTTGCGCTGCGTTAGATTTGAGTTCTATACAACATGGGAGATAATTCTCAAGAGTTATGTCCTTTGATTATATTATAAAAATTCTCCCTGCTTCCCTCTTATTTCTTTGGTAGTATATATATGCCTTGGAAGCAACCCTGTATATGTTCTGTCTTGTCTATGTGTATGTGTTTGGTCAGATCAAGAATAAAAGATTATGTCAATCTTGAACATAATTATGACCAATATTTTGTATGTATTTCTCTCCTCTCTCATAGTTGTGTGTAGGGTAGTTGCAGAGTATAAAGGTAGGCTTGGGCGCTCCTTTTCTTTTTTGAGGAGTGTTCTGAGTTTACTGTTTTTGTACTTTGTATCTGCTTCTATGCTAGCTGAATGGGTAGCGCAAAGTGTGTTAGATTTGAGAAGTTCTATACAACATGGGAGATAATTCTCAAGAGTTATGTCCTTTGATTATATTATAAACATTCTCCCTGCTTCCCTCTTATTTCTCTCTATAAATATCATCTTTTGAAAACTACGCTGTGTAAAAAAATGTGTTTTTTCTTCAAAGATTTTTACTCTTTGGAATTTGTGAATCATGTTTTGGACTATGTTCCTTGTTTTGCTCGTTATTTAATATGTTTTCGTGAAAATAATGCTTTGTGGTTATCTACAAGGTTCCTATTTTTCAATTAAAGTAAAAACAAAAGAATGTGAGATTCATTAGTTTACAACAGCAATCTGTCTCACCCTGACCCATCTTGTTTCACTCTGCCCCAGAGCATATCTCACCCTGCCCCTCCCCCTTGTCTCACCAAGCCCCCACTTGTTTCATCCTGCCCCCCCCCCCCTTGTCTAAACATGCCCCCACTTGTCTCACCCTGCCCCCACTTGTCTAAACATGCCCCCACTTGTCTCACCATGCCCCCCTTGTCTAAACATGCCCCCACTTGTCTCACCATGCCCCCACTTGTCTCACCATGCCCCCACTTGTCTCACCATACCCCACTTGTCTCACCATGCACCCACTTGTCTCACCATGCACCCACTTGTTTCACCATGCCCCCACTTGTCTCACCATGCCCCCCTTGCTTCACCATGCCCCCTTGTCTCACCATGCCCCCACTTGTCTCATCATGCCCCCATTTGTCTCATCATGCCCCCCTTGCCTCACCATGTCCCCACTTGTCTCATCATGCCCTCCTTGTCTCACCATGCCCCCACTTGTCTCACCATGTCCCCCTTGCCTCACCATGTCCCCACTTGTCTCATCATGCCCCCCTTGTCTCACCATGTCCCCACTTGTCTCATCATGCCCCCACTTGTCTCATCATGCCCCCCTTGTCTCATCATACCCCCCTTGTCTCACCATGTCCCCACTTGTCTCATCATGCCCCCACTTGTCTCATCATGCCCCCCTTGTCTGACCATGCCCCCACTTGTCTCACCATGGCCCCACTTGTCTCATCATGCTCCCCTTGTCTCACCCTGCCCTCCTTGTCTCACCATGCCCCCACTTGTCTCACCATGCCCCCTTGTCTCACAATGCCCCCTTGTCTCACCAAGTCCTCCTCCTGTCTCACCATGTCCCCACTTGTCTCACACCCCATTGTCTACCATCCCTTGTCTCACCATGCCCCACTTGTCTCACCATGTCCCCTTTCTCACCATGTCCCCACTTGTCTCACCATGCCCCCTTGTCTCACCATGCCCCACTTGTCTCACCATGCTCCCCACTTTCTCACCATGTCCCCACTTGTCTCACCATGCCCCATTGTCTCACCATGCCCCACTTGTCTCACCATGCCCCCACTTGTCTCACCATGTCCCCACTTGTCTCACCATGCCCCATTGTCTCACCATGACCCCCATTGTCTCACCATGCCCCCACTTGTCTCATCACCATGCCCCACTTGTCTCACCATGCCCCATTGTCTCACCATGACCCCCTTGTCTCATCATGCCCCCACTTGTCTCACCATGCCCCACTTGTCTCACCATGCCCCATTGTCTCACCATGACCCCCTTGTCTCATCATGCCCCCACTTGTCTCACCATGCCCCTACTTGTCTCACCATGCCCCATTGTCTCACCATGACCCCCTTGTCTCATCATGCCCCCTTGTCTCACCATGCCCCTACTTGTCTCACCATGCCCCATTGTCTCACCATGACCCCTTGTCTCATCATGCCCCCACTTGTCTCACATGCCCAACTTGTCTCCCATGCCCTTGTCTCACCATGACCCCCTTGTCTCATCATGCCCCCTTGTCTCACCATGCCCCACTTGTCTCATCATGCCCCCTTGTCTCACCATGCCCCAACTTGTCTCAACATGCCCCCTTGTCTCACCATGACCTCCCTTGTCTCACCGTGTCCCCACTTGTCTCACCATGTCCCCACTTGTCTCACCATGCCCCCACTTGTCTCACCATGCCCCCCCCACTTGTCTCACCATGCCCCACTTGTCTCACCATGCCCCCACGTGTCTCACCATGCCCCTACTTGTCTCACCATGCCCCATTGTCTCACCATGACCCCCTTGTCTCATCATGCCCCCACTTGTCTCACCATGCCTCAACTTGTCTCACCATGCCCCATTGTCTCACCATGACCCCCTGTGTCTCACCATGCCCCCTTGTCTCACCATGCCCCACTTGTCTCACTATGGCCTCCTTGTCTCATCATGCCCCCTTGTCTCACCATGCCCCCATTTGTCTCACCATGCCCCCTTGTCTCACCATGCCCCACTTGTCTCTCCATGCCCCCACTTGTCTCACCATGTCCCCACTTGTCTCACCATGTCCCCACTTGTCTCACCATGCCCCCACTTGTCTCACCATGCCCCACTTGTCTCACCATGCCCCCACGTGTCTCACCATGCCCCCACTTGTCTCACCATGCCCCATTGTCTCACCATGACCCCCTTGTCTCACTATGCCCCCCCCCTTGTCTCACCATGCCCCCTTGTCTCACCATGCCCCCACTTGTCTCCTGATGTTATCATGCCTGCCCCCTTCCATCTCACTTCCCCCTAGTCCTAAAATACCAATGTTAAACCTTTCCATCTCTGTTTTGATATTTTCTAATTTACTCTTCTGCAACAGTGTTCTTATATTCCATGTATGCAACTTTGATGTTTTTAAATCTGAGTTTAGGGGGTTTGGTCGCAGTAACTTGCTGATGGTCTGGTGTCACCTGCGCCGCATGACGGTCCCTACCGGACGAAGCTGCTCCACAGGAGCACCTATTTACGTCGTTGTCTTCATTTTCCATTTTTCTGTTTCTGTCCATGAGTAACCTGGGAAAATTACGATGGTGGTTTCCCGTTGCCTTCCATCGGTTTGTGTACGGACTCTCCGCTAGCCTTACTCTCTCCCGAGATGTCCACAAGGCAGTGGAGCTATTCACCCATTGCTTGGGGATCTGGTTCGTGGGCACCAGGGCATATCCAGTCGCCGGTGGGCCTGCGTGCCTCACGTCTGGGGGCCAGACCTTCTACGAGTCCCACGAGATTTAGCCTGAGTCCGTGACGTGCTCAGTTACCGCCTGTCGCCACGAGGAGGCACAGCGTAGGGCTTGCTGATGGAGAGGCTATGTACGTGTGTATAATATATGTATATATACATGTGTATAATACAATGAAATTATGTATATATACGTGTGTATAATATATGTATATATACGTGTGTATAATATATGTATATATACGTGTGTATGATATATGTATATATACGTGTGTATAATATATGTATACATACGTGTGTATGATATATGTATGTGTATATATATATATATATATATATATATATATATATACATACACACACACACACACACACACACACACACACAAATATATATATATATATATATATATATATATATATATATATATATATATTATATATGTACATATATACATAGATAGACAGATATGAAACAAGAATCACTCTAGGAAAAGCAGCATTGTGAAACAATTCACAAAGATAATTCTCCATCAACAACTTTATTCAAAAGAAGTACCGGTAAGCTACAACATGTCACCAACAAAACCATTTTCCATGTGAAAATCAAATCAAAATATAGGCTACACTCTGAAAAGGGAAAATACCATCAATTGGATGCAAACCAAAGGATGTCAAATTTGCAAGAAACATTTTCAAAAACATTCAGATTGATTAACCATGAAGACTTACCAGTAGCACACACACACGCGTGCACGCGCATACACACACACACGTCATGCAGATGCTATTCTCTTTGCTTTTTGTCATTCAGGTCTGACCTTTGGAGTTACTCAGTTCCATCTTCCACTGTATGTATGCCTATATAGTTTAAACGTTTTGGGCTGGTTCGTTGATGTTGATGATCTCTCCACAGTACAAGCTGTCAATGTCTACATGCTGTTGTTGTGTCACCATTTGTAACTGGACGGGAAAGAAGAGTTGAACTGTACAAAGTTTAACAAGATTTCTCATCTTTCTCTCCCAATACGAATATTCATGGAGAAAAACGCACAGTAGAAGAGAAGTCAAAACACACAGTTTTCATCTGCATCGAGAAAATAGTCTGCAGGCCTATTGAGGCTTCATTGACCTTTATTTACCCTGTCAATGGTGTTGCAGTGTCAATTGTACCATTACAATGTAGGCCTACCTCGACATGGTATAACTAAACAACATAATTGCTGGCTTCTTCAAACAATATAAATCGCATTTTGATATTAAAACAGCTGACCTCAAAATAATCATATGCTTGATTCAGAACAAAGACGTTTGCACTCAAAGGAAAGCCAAATCACATAGTATGGTACTGCACCTAACTGGTTAAACTGAAAGGGCTTAACTGGAGTCATCACGTCTGCCATCAAATGCAGTATCAGTAAAAGCTCAGGCTCATATGTACAATACAACGCCATCACAAGCTCTGTACATGTGCACTAATATGCTAGTTAACAAAACACCACAGTTTAACATGCAAACCAGAATAAAATTTTACAAATGCAAAATCAGTATTAGTGAAAGAGTTTTATCCTCTGCACATGATCTTGACTGCATAAAGTTTTGAAGTGAATATTGGCAGTCTCAGTTCTGTTTTCAAAAGCATCCTTTATTCAGTAAATAAATGCATATTCATTTGCATGCAAAAACATATCACTTATTTATTTCAAATTCACCAAACAAAAAGATCTTTCCCATGTGTCCATGATGTAAACAAAACTGAACGGGTTATAATATCGATCAATCAACAATCGCACTGAAAGTAGGCTACAATAGACATTAAAAGAAAATGCAGTAGTTAACACTGAAAGAAGAAAAGTAGAACCAATATTGATTTTTATCATAAACATGTATGCCCTATAATCATAGCAGGAAACAAAAACATGTAAAGAAAGCAGACACAAAAGAAAAAAATGAGGAATGAAAAGAAAGAATAAAGAATAGGTGGCGACAGAGTGACAAAGTTGAAAAGAATGGAAAGAAAGAATAAAGAATAGGTGGCGACAGAGTGACAAAGTTGAAAAGAATGAAAAGAAAGAATAAAGAATAGGTGGCGACAGAGTGACAAAGTTGAAAAGAATGGAAAGAAAGAAAGAAGAAAAAGAAATGAAACGAAAAAGAGTATACATAATTGCATACTGAAAACTAAGCAGAGAGAAACGACCAAATCAGTGGTGATGCCAATCAAACTAAGAAGACATCTGGAAACAACGGTCCTCCCCTTCATTTCCCCAAAAGTAATGTTCAATAGGTGCAGTTATGGTTGGCAAAGCTGGCTGTCAAGCGTTAAGCAGACAGACTTGTAAGCAGAATGATTCAATAAACAAATCCATGACAAAATGCATTCTTTTAGCAAATGAAGTAAACTGTTATGGACAAACAAAGCGTAGCCTAGTTTATTTGTACGTTTGATATTTCTGTACACACACACACACACACAAGTGTCCAGTTACAATGTAAAATATCGTTGAACCATTCTTACATGCATACTTCACATGCAGGTTTAATTAACTTTAGTATGGCTAAAGTAAGTCATGGTTTAAAAAACAACAACAACAAAAAACCTCACGTGAAATAACAGCAAATGGCACAACATTCAGAAAGTTGATAAGTTTAATTTAAAAATCTGGGAACAGTCATCTCATCAGACGACACATGCACATCAGAAATAGAAGAATGGGCCAAGCTATAACAGCATTCAAGAAAGTGGAAAGCGTTTTTACCATTAAATGCCTATCAATCAACAGAGCCGATACTGTTGTACAGGTGTGAAGCGTGGACGGTCACAACACGCAAAGCCAAAACAAGACCGAGGCAACACAAAAAGAACATTAATAAAGAAGATCAGGAAAAGACAAGCAACATCTTTTTTTAATTCATAGGGCATTTTATGAGGCAACAGACATTTGAGCACCTAGTCACAACAGGAAATCTGGAGGGAAAAAGAACAGGTAGAACCAGGGAGAAAATACTGGATGGTATTGCGGAGTGGATGAGGACAGAAAGGGTAGGAGATGTATGCTTGCAGCGACAAAAGATAGATTTGTATTGAGAATCATAATTGCCAACGCCATGCAAGCAAGTCACATGATTATGATGATGATGAGTATGGAAACTGGACAATCCTACGTATAAACAAAATCCATCTTCTCATAACGCAGGGGTCTTTAAGTTCAATCCTTAGGCAGGCTCCACTTTAAAATGCCGGCTGTTCTTCTTTTTCTTCTAATTCTCCTTTTTGTATATAGTTTTTTTCATTTTGATAGAGCCATGCATTCGAGATTTGATGTCCCAAGTTAATCACATCTACAACATTAAATACTGGCTTGTTATCTGCTCTTCTTAACTTTAAATGTTTCGATCATTCTGGCAGTGTCAGATTAGTGTCTCAGCTCACAGATCCTTTTCCCTGCCAGGGCTTAGGTGCGACGGTTTTGTACAGGCTCATTGAATCTCATTGTCAAGTAATTTCAGGCAGATTTAAGAGGAGCGCATATGGAATTATCCAAGTGTGATGAATCCCTCTTAGTGAGAGACTTTAAACTCTTCTACTTCCCTTCCTCCTGCAATGTCCATGACCCATTGTGATAATACTAAAATATCCATAGAGTGGCCTCCTGAAACTAACAACTAATGATATTAGCCGTATTAAATTAAAGGTAACTGTCAGCAAACACAAACAAATCAGCACACAACACCAGTTTTGACAGATTTGACGGTTTCACGTCAGCATCCGCCCTGTGGGATGACTAACCCCAGGGAATGAGGAAAAGGGCACATGTGTAATTGTACACCAACACAACCAGAACAGCTACTGGAAGTGAATCCGACGCTCAGCCCAATGTGCTATTGAACACAAAACTGATTGATTCAGTTCAGTTTGACCTCCGCTCCTACCTCAAATCAATGATGACATCGGAAATAACCATCTCAGGGCAGTTGGTGCAGTGTGTTTTAATCTAATTTTAAGTCATTTTTCATGTAGCATACACCGTGACTCGAATCTGCTCCAACATAAACACACAACCAAATCAAAGTGATACCCTAACCCCCACCCCCCAAAATAATAAAGCCCAAAATCAAAACGAAAAAAAAACAACCCACAATGCTGCACAAAGTAATAAACAATTCATATTAAAAATCAATCACAAATTTTGATAGTTTCCATTTTTCACGGGCTGTCACTGTGCTCAAAATGTCATCTAGGCTAAATAAGTACATGTATCATTGTATGTAAACTAAGAACCGTAAATTCACTGTAAGCACTGTCTGTGAGACTTGTGACACTCTAAGACTTGTGACGGGGCAATTATAGTGATATAACAACAACAATAATTTGTTAAAGATTATGCGATAATCTCTGATAAATATCATTTACGAAACTTTTAAACACACCTACCACGTGGGTAAGCGGCCTCCCGTCATCTAACATGGCAGACAGTGCAAAGCCGAAAGTGGTCAATGCTCGAGACACTTTAGAGAGTAAGTATACAAATATATTCTTGAACTCAACAGCATGAGACGCATGTTACACAATTTGCTTTTCGCACCGTATTGACCAGTATCATCTCATCGAAAAGTATTAAATCTAAACATTAGAGCGAGAATAATCGGCTAGAGAGGGAGCGAGGGAAACTTTCCGCATGACCTTGACTCTGCAAACCGGAACTGCTTTTCATTCATATGAAGAATGTCGTCTTGCTTAATTAAACGAACGAGCAAGCAGTCCGTTTTCTTTCTAGATAATCAGCTGTTTTGCTTTTTGAATGAACCTGACAACACACACACACACAGTCACACACACACACACACACACACACACACACACGTGACACACACACACACACATCATCGCATCACCACCACCAGCAACAGTGAACAGACAACAAATTGAAACTGTTCTTTCTCAGTCATTGTTTAGTTAGACTCTAATCAGTTTAGCCTACTTTAATGTTCACGTGTTAGGGCTAGGGTAGTTGCAATCGATGAACAACATGTCTGTGCAAGTCAAACGCAGGTTGTGTGCCAAATCTGTGTCGTTTGTCGGCCGCTTATGGCACTCATGAGCTCAGCTCAAGGGATAATTCCTTTGTAAACTCGAGTCGATGGATCTGAGTGAACCTAAAATAAATGTGGTCAAAATTGCCCATCATTAATCATGTGACAAGGGGTCCAGTATTAAACTAGGTAAGGGTTCTGAAAGATTTTCCAAACCTGAGGCCAGAGAGGGTCATAGTAATAAAGTTTGAGTCATATTTAGCCTATAGATATAAAAAGAGTTACACTTACAGGCACACAAATGAACGTCTAAACAACAGCAACTTTATAACATAAAAACATGGCGGCACACAACATGGACATCACCCAGTGATAGCACCACATATAGCACTTAACAGCAACACTCACATACACAAACAAACATATAAGCAGTGCATACACATTTAGATCTTTTCTTTACATTGTCATCAGTACATGTATGCACATACCAAGTTCAAGTTATTTTTTTTATTTAAAACACACACACACACACACAGACACACACACACACACACACACACACACACACACACACACACACACACACACAAACAACACATGTTTAATATTGTTAGCATAGCTGGGTGGAAAGGAGTAGAGTTGAACAGTAGTGGTGTGGGTGCATTCTCTTCTTCTTCCAGCATACGTTCATTCATCGAAATCGGACACTAATTGTGCTGTTTACATATAGAGCAGCTATGAAGGGTTTCCACTTCTGCTTGTTCTAGGCCATTTGATAACCCCTTTCCTTAAAGTTCAACCAGCTCATAGAGATAGGAAAGAAAAATGTTCAGAATTGAAATTATTTAAGTAGACAATTCTGTATGCAAACACACACACACACACACACACACACACACACACACACACACACACATGCACAGAATAAACCGCAACTCAGCTGGATTTACAAAAGCCACAACCATTAACATATGCTATTTTGTTCATGTTTCTGAAAGAGAGATGTTTTTAGCTGTTTTCTTTTTCTTTTTTTTTTCTTTTTAGTAAGCAGCAAACAGCTTTGTCCTTAAGATATTGGGAGGAGGGACTCTTTTATCTTTTTGGGCCAAAACAAAACAGCTATAGGACTTGGAGTTTTTTTGTTTGTTTGTTTGAAGTGGATAGAGCCTAGGTATGGATAAGAGAGGCTACTTGAGACCTTAGAGCTGTGGGAGGTTTGTAGTTCTGACATGACATGGTATTCTAGTTCAAACATTGAAAGCAAAATTTGGCAACTTTATACGAGTTCTGCTCTTGCTTTGATTGGAAGCCAGTTTAATTTTCACAAAAGTGCTTTTGCAGTGCACCAATAGTTTTCCAATAGGACAAGATAAGATGCACTTTTTTGGATTTGTTGGAATTTGGATACAGTAAAGAAGCAAGTCCCAATAATCTAGATGGAAAGAAAGACACAATCAGCTTGATTGTGGCATCAGCAGAAAGAAATGGGTGGAATTTACTATTCTTCGTAATCAGATTCAGAAATGCTGGATTTTGCTCAGATAGTTAATATTAGTTTTCACTGACAGGGATTCATCGAGAAACACACATTGCAAATTTGCTGAAGATTATAGTATGAACAGAGATTAACAATAACATAGTTTTTTAATCTAATTTTTTTATGTTTGATTTTGTATCTGTGTACAAGAGCACATCAGAAATAGCCAGCAGAGTTGGCCAAGCCAAAACAGCATTCAAGAAGATGAAAAGCATTCTTACCAACCAATGCCTATCAATTAACATCAGGAAGAGAGTTCTTGAATGTTATATAGAACCAATACTGTGTTATATGGTTGTGAGGCGTGGACAGTCAACAAGTAAAGCCAGAACAAGATTGAGGCAACTGAGATGTGGTTTCTAAGAAGAATGTTGAGAGTTCCATGGACAGCAAAGAAAACAAACGAGACAGTCTTGATCATGTTGATGGAGGCAGACACAAGAAGATCATTGATAAGGAAGATTAGGAAAAGACAGGTAACATTTATAGGCCATTTTATGAGGAAAGGGGAAACAGAGCACTTGGTCACAACAGGAAAGCTGGAGGGAAAGAGAGCACCAGGTAGACCCAGGGAGAAGATATTGGACAGACTTGCAGAGTGGCTGAAGACAAAGAGGGTGGAGGAGGTGCTTGAGGCAACAATGGATAGAAACAGATGGAAGGCCATGATCGCCAACGCCATGTGGCAAGGCACCTGATGATGATGATGATGTACAAGAGTTTTTTTTTTAACTTTTGTTTGTTTTGTTTTTGCATTCATTTCAAATTTGTTTGCATTCATCCAGACAGGTGTGTTCTCAGTGGTGTTACTAATTTCACTAGCAGTATTTGAGAAGTCTTTCTGGAAACCAGAGAAGTGCAGTTGTAGTCATAAACAAAGAAATGGAAGAATATTTTGATTGTTTAATTAAAACTAGTGCTAGGTTGTTGTAAATGCATAGCAAAGAGAACAGGTCTCAAAAGAGAAATTCTGTGGTTCACCATGTTTTAGCATAGATGAAGTGAACATAATGTCATTGATGACAGTTGACTGACTGACAAAGATATGATAGTGGATACCTTTAGATATGGAGGTTTTGCAAAATTAACCAGGCATGCCTGGATGAATAAGCAGTACCAGACCAACTGGCCATTTTCTCTGTCAGGAGAGGATGGGGTGACACTCAGCGAGGTCACACCTACATGACCTAGAAAGTACACATGTATCCTGTGATGGAGCCATCAAGTGGATTAAGGCTCCCTAAAGCCCTAGCCCCCTGCAGTCACAGGGTATGTCTTTTGACAAGGTATGTCTTTTAATGGAGTATCCCTACAGAAAACCTTCAGTACTTAAGTCAGAGCTATTGGGCCTGCAGGCACCTTCATACAAAGCATTCTACCATGTAAATGTCTGCACAGTTATTTACATCAGACGAGAATGGCACTTGCTTATTGAGGTCTCTTCACAGTGGAGCAGTGCTCGGTGCTACACCTCTGCAGGATCATGCAGAACAACGGGAGACATTGCTGACTTGTCTGACCAGCAAGCTTCATGGCACGTGACAAGAACTGGTTAAATGACCACATAAATCAAATTGAACTGACCATGAACAAAAGAAAAAGAAACCCCAGCAAGCAGATTTGGTTGGAGCATGCATGGCATTGTTAGAGTGTGATGAATCCCTTTGGTTTTCTTTCCAGGCCCCGTCTACATGGAACCAACTTCTGCTTTCACTTAGCGGATCTGATTGTCTGTGATTGTTCAAATCTTCTCTGAAAACTTTTTTTCATATCTTGATAAATATCTCTTTCATTGTCCCTCATGTGTATGTGTGTGTGTGTGAGTGTGTGCGTGTTAATATAATAATCGCATGTGTTGGTAAAAGTTTGGTGTTGGTACCGTTTTGGCTTGTGCATTTTTGTTTTATACATATTTTTGGTAGTGTAAGTGCCATGATAGTGTAAGTGCTAAAGACTGTTTTACAGGTTCATTCCTGTTATTCTTCTTGATACTGTAGAAGTAGCAGTAGTAGTAGTACTGGATTTATAGACTGCTCCGTTATTGTCTGATTAAATTTGCAGCTCTTATAGAGATGTCCAAGCTGTTGAACACAGGACTGGATGCAGAAACTTTGGCACTGTGCATCAGGCTTTGTGAATGTGGCGTCAACCCTGAGGCCTTGTCTCATGTCATCCTGGAGTTGCGTAAAGAGTCAACTGCTGTCAATGTCACTGTAAGTATCAGAGTAGTTTAACGTACAAGACGGGTGTATCTATCCTACCGTAGTTGCTGCTATGGTGCAACAAGACAAGTTTTCATGTCCTGGGACTTTCCTGAATTTTCCCTTAACTTGTAATAGAAATAACATCAGAAGTGTTCACCTAAGTAGACAAGGGTCTCTCCATCATGAATGAACATGATTACAGTTCTGATTTGGTATATGATGCTTTTTTTGACATAAAGCATTGACCAGCTAACTGGCGAATCAAAGAACCATGTGAGAAGGTGATAAAATGACTGGGACAAACTTAGGGAAAAAAATATGTTGATATCTGCTCAGTGGAAGAAGTGCTTTTGATGCTTGCTATCTGAAAAAAACAAACAAAACAAAACATGTCTGAACATTCATATGATATAGATGAGAATGTAGCAGACTCAGATGAATAAGTGATGTGGATATTCAGCAACAGATTCAAGTACTACCATTTGAGAGGAGGGTTCACAATTAGAGGTGGAGTACATTTGAAGCCCTATTCAGTTTTCCCTTGAGAATAACATAATATGGTTTGCATATACTTTTAACAAAAAATGTAGCCTGTAGAATTTTTTGTTCATTTGATACCCATTTTCATTGAAATTTCTGTGGCAGGTAGCAGCAGGAGCCATATTCCCCCCTCAGTAGAGTAAACAGGTTAACTCACTCGGGACGGAGAGTTTTTCCCCTTGCTTTTCCCGACAGATGGCCCATTTTGAAGGGTTAGGAAAAAAATGACAAAAAAATACAAAACAAAAAGGAACAAAATGAAACTTTCAGATCTGAATATTTACCTGCAAGGTTAGTTCATGCCAAAATATTGAAGTTCTTCATTGAATAATTCTTCATGTGCCATGTTGAAAATATCCCCAATTTTGTGGTCAGGATCACCATACAGTCACACACTTTGATCAGTTCAGTGAACACAATCAAAGGTGAGAAGGTCTTTGTATGCACAAAATGACATGAATAAAGTAGACTTTGCTCAGGGTAAAAAAAAAAATCATTAGTGACATTATATAAATAAATGTTACAAATTGTTACACAGGGGAGTTTGGAAAAAAAAATGGAGCACACCAGATGCTTCAGTCCCTATGCACTATTTTCCTAATAATCAGTGTAGTTCTGCTTAGAGTGATACAGTTGGAAGTAGGTGATGGTCTTGGTGGGCTGGCATAGTTTGTCACAGAGGGCAACCCCACACTTTTTACACCAGTTGGGGGTTGCCGCAGTTGAACCTCCGGGTGTCTCCTGCTGCCAGCACTACCACATGGCACATCCTTTAGTTCTTCCTGCCGCTGGGGATGGATGGCAGAGGGCAGGAGAAGTGCTCATTCTGCTTGCCACTCAGTTCTCTTATGTATATATTTTTAGGGTGGGTCAGGAGAATGGATTGCTCATGTAGGTAGGTCACAGTGACTTTGGCTTTATAGGCGCTTGCATTGTCATATAAAAGGAGTCTTTTGCTGGTGCTTATATTTGAATTATGTTCATGGATGGACTGCATAACTTTTGGCAAAACACATAAAATCTAGCATTAAAAGTGAACTTTTCAGACAAAATTTTGACTGCTATAGAACTTTGGGAATTGAAGAAAAATGAGAAAAGTTTCTCCCAGCTATGAAGTAGACCCAGTCGTCTTGTCATTAGCACCCATCCATGTTTGTTAGAATGCCATAGAAGGTGATCCATGTTTCGTCACCAGTGACCACATCACATTGGTGTTTTGGGGCCCACTGACTCGGACATTTCAAGTATTTGTCAGAACTCTGAAGCCTCTGAATTTATTTCTGTTCAACTGTCAGAAGATGAGATATCCATCTGACAGCCTCTTTCCTTCACTCACTGTTCCTCCTTCAAATTGACACAGATAGCCTCCTGTCTCCTATGAGCTGACCACTCCCATCTACTTGTAGGTGAACCAAAATTTCACAGTGATATGCAGACCATTTCATCTGGCCCCTCAGACAATTCCTAGCCTGATTCTCAGGGTTTTCCCCACAGCATTCGGGATCGGGGGCACTTTCTTCTCTTACTCTTAGTGCAGGAGACAAAGACCCATATGACCCTATGCACTGTGGATGCAAAAACCCTTTTTCTATCCCAAAGGAGTGAAGCCCCTTCACAGATAAGCAACTATCTCCTTTACCCACAGAAGAGATTGGAAGTTGTTTTGAAGCACTTCCGCAGCTCATACAGTGTCCTTCACACATATTGGAAGAGAATGCTGGAATTCAGGATAATCCTGTTTATATCATTATCAAGATCAACACATTCATCAAATCAACCTGTCTGAAAACAGGAAGTCCTTACAGATCACTTTCTCACCCATTTACAGCCATTATGAATGAAAAACATTGTGTCCTACTACAACAGGAATTCAATCCGTCACTCCAATGAGACCAACTTCCATGTAGTCTCTGACATCCATAGATTCCCGACACCTCAAGCAAGTTCGGGGCTTATACCTTCCTTGATTCTCTGTTCTCATGATGCCATACTCAGACCTGCCAACCCATACGATTTTGGCGTATTTAGTACGCCAGTTTACTCAAAATACGACCAATACGCCGACTTAATAAAAAATACGACGAAAAAAAAATTAAAGATAAAAAAATCAAGTACCATTAGAAAGTGAATTTTTGGGCTCAGAATGCTCTAGATTGCACAGATTTGCACCAATTCTTTAAAAATTTTCCGGGGGGCATGCCCCCGGACCCCCCTAGTTAGCTTGCGCCTTCGGCGCTGCGCACTCAGAATACACCAATATTTCAAATATACTCCATTTTTCCTGGACAAATACTCCAACTTAAAAGTCAGGGTTGGCAGGTCTGCATACTAGTCTCCAGACAAGTGCAGCCTCTACAGTACTGTCATTATATTGTCCTTTGTACATGCATGCGTATCCGGTAGACTGATTAACTACTCATCCATAGAAGTTAGCAGTAGGCATACTAGACAGGACATTGCCTTCCATCAAAATGACTCCATATCCTCTGCTTTCCTTCTAAAATTCAGAACTAAACCCAACTTCTAAGAACTATTCCTTTGACTTCTGTTCCTCCCATAATAAACATTGAAGACAAGTAAAGTGAGGCATGTTAACCTGTGTGCCGTTTTACATGCTACTGAAACCATACCAGAATGAACATGCCACATGCAATCGTCCCCTTTTTTCCCAAACAATGAGAACCATGATTAAGGACAGCACTGCTATTGCAATGTCCCGATGGATCTCCCAAACAATCTCCTGAGTTACCAACTGCCAAATACGACGCAAGCACATTGAATTCCAGAGCCCATGAATGTTAGGTCCTGACTACATCTTCAGGTCTTCATCATTCTCTCCTCTGAAGGATGTTTTAGCAGCAGCATATTGAACCAGGTGAACCTCTTCATAAGGTATGGTCTTAGGAATCTCCATGGAATCTCATTTGACCACGCACTCTGCCATTCCATCCCTGAGAACTCTAGGATGACATGCCCCTAATCTGCCCTTTAGATTTGCCATTGCCAAAAACTGTCATTGTGCTATAAGCTAAAATGAGAATTTTTTTCTCAAATCCGTGTTTTAAGAATATCCAATGACCATTTGTAACAGAAATTCCCACCTTACATCCTCACTTGTATTGGTTCTCACAAGGGACATCTATAGAGGCCATTGAATGAAACAAAGCCAGTGAATGAACAAAGCAGTTTGAACACAGGCTTGTCAAGCAGGAAGGGCATTAACTGGCTTGACTAGAACAAGATCCAAGGATGTTATTTGAACAAAATTCTGGCCAAGACAGACACTTAAGGTGGCTAGGATTGCAATTTTTAGAAATAGTAAGTGCATATAATTATGTAAACAGGCATTTGAGGGAAAAATCCTCATTTTAGGGAAAAATCCTCATTTTGTGCCTATTGAAAATGAAAAGACTACATTTTCTCCTAGTACAAATTAATATTTACTATAAGCAGTTCTGGTGAGGCAGTCTAATTGACAGGACTTTTGGATCAGGCCTCATATTTTCCTTTACATTTTTAACCCACCAGCATTTTTGTATTTATATTGTTTGCATTAGCAGTCAGATTTTTATGTACTTCAAAGAATGGTTGTTGGCATTTTAATCTGGGCCTTGTTTGTTTCAGGCCTCATCTGATTCATTAGTATCATCTGACACTTGAATCTGTGGATCAGTCCTTGGTCTCAAGATGTCAGCACCTGAACACCCTGTGTCCCGTTTGGGTTGTTAAGTACCTGCACTGCACCCGTCTGCACCTGAGCTGCAGAAGTGTTTCCACATGTATGTTGAGGAGGTTTGCAGTTCTGCTCTGGTGAAGTGAGCAGTATGACTTGAAGTTTTTCAAGGAGTTAATATGTGCTGAGAAAACATGTTGACTTTGTGTGCATTTTTGTCACTGTGTGTGAGCAAGTCGGTTTCTGTTTTCCTTCCTCAGTAATCTCTGCTTCCAGCTCCCTGCCCTGCAGCCCCTACTGTTCTGTCCTGTTCCACTACCCCCTTTCATACTTTGCTAATCCTCTTTGCATATTTTGCCCAGGATGTGTAACTGAATGTTACCAAGTTTTCCAGTGCAATCAAAAGTCAGTTATTTATTTTTGTCTCAATACGAAACAGAGCAGAAGTTAACATTTATTGTGACTTTTTGTCTGAAATGAACTTAAACAAAAACAAAGACAGACAGATAGGTAGATAGATGGATGGGTGGGTGGATGGGTGGATAGGTAGGTAGGTAGATGGACGGATGGATGGATATATTTGATTTTATCTCAAGTTTCTTATTTCATCCCATCAGGAGGATGTTGACATTTTTTTAGAAATTGCTTTTATGACTGCAAAAAGGTCAAAATGAGAAAGCCCTCAGAAATGATAAAATTAGATATAATTATCTCCGGATAGAAATAATATATTTGTGCGTGATCTTTGAGTGATGATTGGTCAATTACCAGTAGAACTGCATTGGACAGTATTTACATGTACACATATACAGACCAACCATGTACAACTATTAGAAATGGTCATAGATACGAAATGGTGTCTAAAAAGCTTGACACATACGCAACAAAACGAAACATCTGTCTATGGAAAAATATTGTGCAAACCAAACAGCTGGACAAAAACCATGACAAATAATCCAACTTGCATGTCAGTCGGACATTTATCACTCCTGTAATTTGGGATAATAATGATGTTCCTTTGTATATAACATCACACAATATCACAAATCTTGTAAAGGAAAGAACCTGAGAAGGAACAGATATTTTGCTCAAAATAATGTGAACACATTACCAGCGGGTCCAGTTGGTACATATGAAGGCAGGACAGGAACATCAAACACGCTGAATATGAGAAAATACAAGGAGAAGATTATGTACATAACTTCACAACAACTCTTTAGTATGTAAATTTTAAAGTTGTACCAAGGAAGATAAAACAGACTTCTGCTGTTTTGAAGACAAACAGTGTAAAGAGAGCTGACAAAATAATTTTGTGAAGCACTCAGGTAATGCCTAATTGTGAACGTTTTCATATTAAGGGTTACTATATGTACGTTACTGGAATGTCCATGATTCACGACAAAAATTAAATATGCCTTTTTTCCTTCCTGCCATTATACAGAGCAATTTTCATTTCACGGGGCGAAAGACACAAAGCCATATCAATGAAATGACTAAGTAAATGCGGTCAGCGTGCGAAAGCTGACGTGTCAGTCGGCATATTGTGCATACTGTAAACATCACATCGCTCTCTTGAATAAGACAAACAAAAATATGTTCATTTTTGAGAGAATCAGTTGTTTTTACTTAGTGGGTTTTAGCCGAGTTAGTGCTGAATTGACAATTCTTACTCACAAGGGAAATTTCACAACGAACAGTTATGTACTCATAGCAGATTTTGCTTGGCAAATTTCTACTTCCTGCGCCCATCATTTGCCGATGTAGAATTCAGTTTAATGTTAAGTCCCAAACATTAAAGTTTCTTGTACTTGTTGTGGTGTATCACTCAATTGATTGTGCACACTCCTTGAAGTGTCAAGAAGTGAACTCCAACAACAGTGTAAACAGATGACAAAGTGATTGACTTTTGAAACTGTTATCAGTAGCTGTGGTGGAAAATGCTCCCAGGCACAAAGGTGATTACTTCTGTTTCACATAACATTAACTCTTTGAGCCCTAGCCCCCTGAGCCATACAATACACTATTCCTGGGCTCCTGAGCAGAGTGCACTGAAAATCTACCCCATCGTAGTAATGCATGCATAAGAGACAAACTATTGACAAACAACCACAAAAAACAGTGTAAAAGTATTACAGAAAGGACTACCTTGAAGTTATCTCCAATACTCCACATCTGAATCGGAATCGTACAAAGCTTCGAGCACTTGCTCAATGGTGAAAAAACGCTGGCGCTTGTTTGCCTCACGAGAGGTCGAAGGTTGAGGAGTTGATCTTTTCATTGTGAAAACTGACAAAACGTACACCAAACTATCACAATGGAGGCTGCCATGTGCAAATTGAAGTGTTCTGCAGCGACTGGGAAGGAATTATTCTGATTGGATAATATAAAAATAGAGCGAGACCCGGCTGTTTGACCCACTGTGCTGTGGCGACGTACAGCGTGCACTCGGAATACGGTCACACAAAGCGTTGCGACCTGTAGGTCGCATTCGGGCCCAGAGGGTTAATTCTATGACTATTTTTGAGATATAGAGCATGTAAATTGAGCTCTGAAGTTGGGTAGGAGTGTGCACAGCACATTCAACACCATTTAGTAGCCGTGACCAAATTGGTAAACTAAGGGAGATGGTTTCAGCTGAATCACACATGTGACCCATTAGCACGAAACCAGTACTAGTTCACTGGGACAGAACAGCAACAGAGGAAAAACTGGGTAATTTTGTGAATGTTCGCAGATTGGGCTTAGATGTTAAAAATCAAGCTTTTACTAAATCTGTATGGTCAAAATTTGGTCTTGATTTTCAGTCAGACTTTATACAAAAGCTGAATAAACTGTGTAAACTCTGCACATGTTGGACATCACTGGAAAGGCATCTGTTTTGGCTTTCCTGCGTTGTATGAATCATCTAATTACTGAATGAAATTGTGGTTGCTATACAAAAAATGACATGTTAGCATATGAAATCTTTAGAGGGTGTTTTCTCAAAACAACTGTCCAGAGGTTATGTCATTTCAAATAGCCACAGTTTCCATATTTTTCACCCTGTGATATCTAGTTACATATGAAAATGACCAGAAAATATTTCAAAAAGGCAAATATCTTGAAAAAACAGAATTCAAGTTAGCACTGTTTTTTCATGACTGTGAGTTGCTGAACTGATATCAAAAGCTGTGCTCATTGCTCCCATGTGTATGTCCAAAATAATTAGTCATCTTACTGTATTTTTGTTGTGATGAAGTTGTAGTTAATATTCAGAATGTCAGCTAATTATGGTTGATAAAGTAGTACTGTCAAACATGTTTCTTTTTCTACTGAATTTTTTGTTTGTTTGTTGTTTAATATATTATTTTGTTTCCTTTGGATTATCAGTGTCGAACGAAAGTGAATCACACTTTCTTTGTTCTTTACATTTGTGGATAGATCTTAAGGTGATTTGTCTTTGTTGACTCATTTTGTTTTTAATTTTTATTTTAGTTGTTTTTGTTGTAGTCTTGTTAATGTTGTTGATATTGCTCTTCTTCTTCATTTGTTAAATTCCTTTATTTTTTCAAAAAAGGGGGAGAATAATTCATATTGAGTGGAGTGTGTGTGTGTGTGTGCATGTGCATGTATGGGTGCATGTATATTTGTGTGTGAATGTAGCTAGCTGGCTGGCTGGCTGTAACAAAAATGTCTTGGCATGATTTACTCTGCTCTTTATGGGTGGGTCTTTGCCAAATTTGTCCAAAATTGTGGATTGTTGAGGACAGGCAAAAATGTTGGTTTGGAAGAAAAGGCACCAGTGTCAAAGTCACATGGACCCCAAAAATGCCTAAATTGTGCATTTTTTGTTTGTTATTGTTTGTTTTGCTCTTGTTTGAATGCTATTCAATGTATAAATACAGTAAAGAACAAATCGTTCACAGAGTATATTTCACATATTTGCGTCAGTCTGGGTAACTCAGTGGATCCGCTAATTTCAGCGGATGAACTCCTAGTTTCAGAGGGAAAAAAAAATGTCAGAGGAAATATTACTGAATTATTGTATTTGCCATCAGGAAATGCATCCATAATGCCTCAAAATTACGGAAATTCTTCAGCAGGGACGTTGCCCTTGGACCCCAGCCAATTTTCAGAGGAAACTATCTTCTTCTCTTACTCAGCCTGTTGCATGTATTCTCTTTCATTTTGTTTAGCTTTTATGTTCGTATTCATTTTATATGAATATTATGTATTATTTAAGAAAGATTCTATTGAGAATAATCATGATGAGGACAAGGAACAGAATCAAAAGAGAAATAGCAGAAATTTCAGTTTCAATTTCAGTTTTTCAAGATGACATCTCCCAGGCGGAACGAATTGCACTAATGTCACAGGTGCCATGTGTACAGTGATCATGGCATAAGCCTGCACATAAACCCATGAGCTAGCCAGGTCCTGAGGCCCTCCCTAGACTATGTTTTACCTAGTCTATATATTTTATACTGGTATTTTATCAGCCTATCACTGTAATATTAAATCTTGGTTACGTATGAATCTGTGCATCTTACCTTCAGAAAAAAGGAACATATATATAAAGTAAATAAATAAATGATTAAAGGTCTGAATTATAACACAACTGGCTATTCTGTATAAACTCATCTCGCATGACAGAAAAACACCCACCACCCCAGTCAATGCACAAATACTCAACTGTCTATCAACTAGGTGAAGACCATATTTTCTTATTAATCATAGATAGGTATGTAAGTAAGTAAGTAAGTATGCATTTAAACAAGTTAGTCAGTCAGTAAATAAGTGAATAAGAATTAAGTAAGTAGATGAATAAATAAATATAAAGTAAAGGAGTATGTGGATAAATAAACAAGTAAGAGATGAAAATAACAAATGACAGTACATGCACATATACCAACATGGTCACACACAGATGTGTATACACACATACATTCATACATATACACACCCATATCCACACAGCGTGATGACGGACAACAGCTACAACAACAGCACCAACAAGAACAACAGCAAAGAGGAAACACCCATATATACATGTCATGACAAACTTACAGACATATCTGGATAACAATTTACAAACAGCCCCCCCACACACAGATGGTTTGGCAGACTTGCTTGTTCTCCAGTTGTCTTTTCCTTTTCTTCACTTTTCCTTTATCTCTGTTTTAGGAAAACCCAAACACTTTCCATTCCTCTCTGTGAGAGTCTGCGCAGTGTTACTTTTGAGATGATACCAGTGTTGGTGTGATTAATGATAGCTCTTGTTTTTCCTTTCATAATTGATTTTCGGTTACTTCCTCACGTTCAGTGGTATGATGACTCACATTTTACAAATGGCAGAAGAACAATGTGTATTGAGTTGAATAACATGGATGAAACTTCTGGAAACTGATTTGACTGTAAAGAGGCCGGAGTTCAGGGACCACGTAGGCCTTGACAGGATACAGGGGCAAAGCCCAGTTAGGAGGTCAAGGGGGCAACCCCCCCCCCCCCCCCATTTCAGAAATGAATTTTCTTGATTTTTTTTTCAATGTCATTTTGGTTGACTCTCCTGCATAGAAAAAAAGCTTAACTGCAGAATAGTTAAAGTCTCAAGTGTAGAAATAAAAAAAACACAACCCTCCCCCCCCCCCCCCCCCCCCCCCCCCCACTGGTACCCACTTACTCTTCCCATTTATCGTAGGCACTTACTCTTCCCATCTATTAATTGATGAAATACCTCGATAAATGTGGTAGAAAACTGTAAATTCACCTATAACCCTTTATATGACTCCCACACCATATCTACCAGCATCCTGCATTACCAGCCATGCTAGCAAAGCAAAGATTTAACCTTTTGATTCCTGCAGGAAGCTTGTGGATAGGGTGAGGGAATCAAAGGGTTAAATTTTTGCAGTTGGTGGATACAGTGCGAGAGTCAAAGGGTTAAGCTTTTCTTGTGCTCCGGGTGATCAGCATGGTATCAGACTTCTGTTTTGCGTTTGCTCCATAGGGGATCGTTTTTGAACAAGCGATACAGAAACATTCCTGCCATGTTCATTTTCTTGCACCACATGTAATATTCACTGCTGTCATTGCCTGTTTTGTTTAGCCACTGCCACCTCCTTTCTTTCTTAATTTGCCCCTCATCGGATGTTACTGGATCCCCTTCTCTCAAGAAGAAAGCCATGATCACTTAACTTTCAAAATCACCTTACAAAACTTCGCCTTAGCAGGTAGTGAAAGGTCTTGAGAAAAGACTAGTGAACAGGCCGGAAGTGTAGATACAGCTACTTCCGTTAACAGATAAAAAGAAAATTTTAATATGGATCAGACGGAAACATGGAAAAGTGAAACCGGCAGCACGTGTAGGCCTATATCTTCTTCCTTATGTGTTTTTTGTTTTTGTTTTTTTAATTGACAGAATTTCCGACAAGACCAAAACTTATTTTCATTGAATATACAGAATTTCCGACAAGACCAAAACTTACTTTCATTGAATACATCTGTAGACGGAAATGTTTCATCCATAGAATTAGGATTTATTTTTATGTTTTGTTGATTACACCAAGGCTTTTGATCGGGTGACTCGAAGAATTGATCAACCAACAAGAAAGGCTCAGTGCTATTGAAAAGGACCTAAGAACAATAACTTAAAGGAGTGTGTATTGGGAACAAACAGCAGCATTGAGAGAGTGAAAAATGATTTAAGCTCTTTCCAAAATATCTAAAGAGGGATTAGCCAAGGGTGTGTTCTGTCACGAGATTTGTTTTCACTTTACAGTGAAATCATCATGAGAAACATAGAAGAATGCCCTTGGATAAAGATTGGAGGAAAAATGTTAAACAATATTCATTACGGAGATGACACCATTATAATTGCAGAAAATAAAAAAGAATTACGAAATCTTGTGAATATAATAGAAACAGAAAGCAGGATGTGGTCATTGTTGTTCCTAATTATAGCAAGAAAAGTTATGGTAAACAGTAAAGAACAAGAAATTCCCTCATGCAAAATAACAGCAAATGGCACAGCATTGAGACAAGCTGGTAAATTTGAATATCTGGGGAAGTCATCTCACCAGATGTCATATGCACATTAGAAATAGCCAACAGAGTGGGCCAAGCTAAAACAGTATTAAAAAAATGAAAAGCATTCTTACCAAGAAATACCTGTCAGTTAACATCAGGAAGAGAGTTTTTTGTTGTTATATAGAACCAATACTGTTGTACGGATGGGAAGTGCAGACAGTCAACACACAAAGTGAGAACAATATTGAGGCAGCTGTGATGTGGTTTCTAAGAAGAATGTTAAAGAGTTCCATGGCCAGCAGAGAAAACAAACGAGACAGTCTTGAAAGAGGCAAACACAAAAAGAACATTAATGAAGAAGATTAGGAAAAAACAAGCAACATTTATAGGATATTGTATGAGGCAAAAGAAATTAGAGCACTTAGTCACAACAGGAAAGCTGGAGGGAAAATTAGCACCATGTATACCCAGAGAGAAAATAGTGGAGGGACTTGTGGAGTGGATGATGACTGACAGGGTGGGAAAAATGGGCTATTTGCTGTGACAAAAGATATGTATGGAGGGCCATGATCACCAATGCCATGTGGCAGGGCACATGATGATGATACTGATGATTCATTTCTTTTGTCACAGTGGATTTACCATGTGAAACTTGGGCTGCTCTCCCTTGTGCAAGCGCAGTGCTGCGCCACTTTTTCTTTTCTTTTTTTTTTTTGAACCAAGACTGTAGAAAGGATAAATAACATCAAGGGAGGAGTTGGGACCTGGGAAATCAACCTATCTCTCCAGTGGCAGTGGATAAAAGTCCTGTTGTCCACAGATAGCTCACAAGCCAGCTTTACTCTGGCCTTAGTCAACTGAAAGTTTGTTGCCGACAACCATAAATAATTCCTCATAGTTATAGTTCTACAATAGTAACAACCACATTAAAACATCACAAATCTTGTGAAATGGCACATCAGCAGTGATAGGCAGTAGTAGGAACAAACTATAACATTATCACCACAGTTTAAGCTATAGAACATCAGTCTCAAAATAAATCTTGATAGATACAATCAGTGAATTAAACATGAGTCAGATGGCTGATGTGGCCCGTCTAGTGTATTGGCTAGTGATTGCAGGCTTGTCACCTCTCGCTTTCAGCCTGTACTGCTGGCTAGCACTGTTGCTTGTAGCTATGTGAAAAGGATAGCAGAATGGGTAAGTCACTCTCTGTCAGTACATAGCTTGTCCATCAATAAGCCCTACATTGTGCCTCCTCATGGGAACGTGCAGTAACTGAGCACCTGAAGACTCAGGCTAAACTTGAGGGAATCTGAGGAAGCCCGGCCCCCAGATGTGTGGCACACTGGCCCACCGGCGTTTGGACATGCCTTGGTGCCCATGAACCTGACCCCCAGTTATGGGTAAATAGCACCACTGCCTTGTGGATGTCTCGGGTGAAACCAAAGCTAAGGGAATAAACCCTAAAAGGACACACTACTGCCTTTTGGTTATCTCAGGATAGACTAAGGCTAAGGGAGTAAACCCTGATAGAAAATCACTTCTCCTGCCTTGTGGGTTGTCGTGGGAACGACAAAGGCTAGCGAAGAATCTGTACAAGAACCATTGGAACGCAATGGGAAAACACCATCGTATACTCCAAAGACTGTCATGGCCAGCCAAAATACAAAAAAAAGAAAATGATGTAAATAGGGGCTCCTATGGAGCACCTGTAATGTGTGTAAATGTAATCAGCCTGCTGATAGCTGCACGGGATATCTGTGTAGATATAAGATAGCAGCATGGTATGATATTCGTGTAAATGTGAACTGATCGTGTAAATGTGAACTGATTAGTGTTCATTGTAACATGTAGGGTCCTATATAAATATCAGTTGAAGATCAGACAGTATGTTCCAGTAAAGACATAGAACCATTGCTGTTTTCTGAGTCGTCAACAGCAAGAACGAAAGAGCACCTTTGACCAGTAGGGACTGTCATGCTGCGCAGGTGACACCCGACGTCAGCAAGCAACTGCAATCAAATTAAAAAATATCAAAATTGCAACTTGGAATGTAAGGACATTGCTGCAAAGGGGAAAATTAGAAAATGTCAAGATGGATATGGAAAGGCTGACCATTAATATTTTAGGACTAGGGGAAGTGAGATGGAAGGGGGTGGGCATGGTAACATCAGGCAAGCATACAATAATATATTCTGGTGGAAACACACATGAAAGAGGAGTAGGCATCATAATGGAAAGGGACGAGTCAAAATCTTATCAAGGGATACTGGGCTGTGTCAGACCGAATTTTGCTGATTAAGTTGGATGGCAAGCCATTTGATATCAACGTCATCCAAGTACCGGTATATGCACCAACATCCGCAAGTAGGCTACTCAAGAAGAAATTGACAACTTCTATGAAGCATTAGAGATGGCCAAGGTTCAATGCAAATCACGGTATATTACAGTAATAATGGGAGATTTTAATGCTAAGTGGGACAGGAGAGGGTGGAGGTTATAGTTGGACCTCATGGTCTTGGCACATAAAATGATAGGGGAGAGAAACTTGTTGAATGGGCACAGGTAAATGAATACATAGTTGGAAACATCTGGGTTTGAGCAGCCTAACAGAAGAAAATGGACGTGAATGAGTCCAGGAGACTGATTATATCATGATAAATAAATGATTTAAAAATTCTTAGCAAGAACACTACCAGGCACAAACTGCATCAGTGTCCACAATCCTGTAATGGGGAGATTTAGGCTGAAACTAAAGAAAAGAAAACAGACCAAAAGTAACATCAAACTAAATCTTTGACTCCTGAAGACAGATGAATCGACCCGTGAAAAATTTAAAGTACATGTTCAAAACAAATTCAGTGCTCTGGGGGACGTCGGTGACAGTGAGGAACAATGAACAAAATGAGAAACTCGGTAAATGAAGCTTGTGAAGAAATCCCTAGAGTTAAACAAAAGAAAAAAGAACTGGATGACAAGAGAAATTGTAGACTTTTTTTTATTTTTTAAATTTTTTTTAAGGATCATTGCACTCAGGGAGGTTACCTTTGTGCTCACCTTTTTTTTTTCCCGTCCCATTTTCTACACCACTTCAATGGCCACAGAAGCTGAAACAGTTTTCATTATGCGATGATGATGATGTCGATGTGAATGATAATCATGATGCTATGGAGTTCCATCTAGGATTGCGACTGCGTGACAGGGTTGTACTCTACGCTTACTATCATAATATATCCTGGCGTCAACCAGGCCTGAGAGATACAGACACCTGTGGTATTGGTCAGAAGATTTGAGCAACACCCTCAATGACGCATCCGCGAAGTGGATGAGACTCGACTGTGTGGTTCCAGTCTTCCCAATGAGCTCATAGCACGCCTAACTCTGGGTAGGAGCCGGTTGGAGCCGAAAAATCCCACAATGATTTTTGAAGGTAGGCCTACTGATGGGGATTCGAACCCACAACCTTCCAGTCAGTAGTCAGTTGCGTTAACCACTATTACCACGGCGACTGGTCGAGAAATTGTAGACTTGATGGAAGAACAGTGGAAGGCAAAGGGAAAAGAGGAAGAACACAAAAAGATAAACAAAGAAATCATGAATAGGTGCAATGAAGCTAGGAAAACTTGGCTGGAAACAAAGTGCAAAGAAATAGAAGACTGACACAAAACAGACGCTCAAGGTATGTAAACTAAAGAAACATTGAAGAAATTGCCCACAGGATAAAGGCATGCATATTAACCGGTTGCTGAAAATCGAAAGATGGTAACATGGAAAAAGACAAAACATTAGATGGGGAGAATACATAAAAGACCTTTTTAACGATGACAGGAACGAAGAACACATTATAAGAAAGAACGCTGACGGACCACCCACAATGAAAGATTCAGTTAGAGTAGCATTGAAAAAGATGAAACTGGGAAAAGACCCACGACCAGACAATATTACTACAGAAACGATTGAGGCCCTAGAAGAATTAAGTATTGCAAAAATAACAGTCCTCCTAAATGAAACTTATGACAACAGAAAAATCCCCAAAGATATGTCAAAATCAATTTTCATTGCACTTCCAAAGAAAACAGGGGCTATAGAATACGAACTCCTTCCTACAATCAGTTTGATGAGTCATGTAACAAAGATCCTATTAAGAATAATCATGATGAGGACAAGGAATAGAATCATAGAAAAATAGCAAAAGAACAGTGTGGATTTGTGGAAGGGAAAGGAACTGTTAATGCCATATACATCTAAGAACTATCACAGACAGGTCAATCGAGTTGAATAAGGATTTATATTTATGCTTTGTTGATTATACCATGGCTTTCGATTGGGTAAGACATGAAGAATTGATCAGCCAACTAGAAAGACTCAATATTGATGGAAAAGATTTCTACGAGTAATGAGAAATATGTACTGGGAACAAACAGCTGCAATGAGAATAGAAAATGATATAAGCTCTTTCGAAAATATCAAAAGAGGAATCAGGCAAAGTTGTGTTTTGTCATCAGATCTGTTTTCACTTTACAGCGAAAACGTCATTAGAAACCTAGAAGAATACTGTGGATGAAAGGTTGGAGGAAAAATATAAACAACATTCGTTACGCAGATGACACCGTGCTAATTGCAGAAAATGAAAGGGACCTACAAACCCTTGTGAATATACTAGAAGTGGAAAAAAAAAAAAAAATGGCACAACCTTGAGACAGGTTGATAAGTTTAAATATGTGGGAACGATCATCTCACCAGACGGCAGATGCATATCAGAAATAGCCAGCAGCACACAGCGCGTGTGATGTGATGTCATGGATTTCACCATGTCAGTGGATTAGGGAGAACCTTTGACGGTCTTGCATATTAGATGAAATCAAACGAATATCTGAAATCCACGCAGTTGATAAGAAATAAGACAACATGGTGCCCGCTGCTTGTATCATTCATCCAGGTAAATGACAAGCACTGATCAGCGCCATGGCGGGTTATCTGCGGTAGGCCCCTATCATACCACGTTCAGACGCCAAGTCTGATAGGAGCAAAAGTGATGTGCCCCTTTAGATCAACTAGTACACAATTGCGAAAAATCAGAATAAAACTTACAACGAAAAGACCTCATGAGCTTTGAAAGAGCTACGGGGGTGTCAGCATCATTATAAAACTATGCAAATGATAGGAATTATCAAAAGAACATTTTTGTACATGAATAAACATACATTTTTAATGTTGTATAAGGCAACATTTAGAATACGCAAGTGTTGTTTGGAATCCGTATTTGATAAGACAGTCAAAAATGATTGAAAATGTACAAAGAAGGGCAACTAGGTTGCTTATAGAGTGTAAAAATATGAGTTATGAAGAAAGGCTTTAAGTTTTTAAAACTTCATTCACTGAAAGGTAGGAGGGTTAGGGGGGATTTAATACAGGTATACAAAATAATGAATGGGATGGATAAGCTATCAGTTGAAACATTGTTTTCCTTTCCACAAGCTAGTATAACAAGGAATGCTGAAGGTAAAATATTTATTAAACACAGAAATACTAACACAAGAGCGTTTTGTTTTTCTAACAGAATTGTTAAATTGTGGAATAAAATTCCTTTTGAAATTAAATTTACTAACAGCATTAACAAATTCAAAAATTTCCTGGACGATGACGCAGAATTCAAAATTTTATTTAAAAAAATAGACTGAAGCAGATTTGCTCAAGTATGAATATTAAGGCATGCTTTTCAGACCCCGAAGAAGAAAGCGTAAAACAAAAAAGATTGGGCGTTAAAAGACCAGAAGGCCTAGGCTACGAGCCAGCCCTCAGCTACTACTACTAATGAATACGCGATATACGGTTTAGTTGTAGACAAACTTAGGGCTGCACATGGCTCATACCGCCACACATCATTTGATCAAAATATGAAAACAGTCTTACGTTCATGTTCGTGAATACCGGTGTTCACAAATCTAGACTCATAGACGTGAGTTAGAATATTAATTAAACAATATAATAACACAACTTAACTTCAGAACTCGCACAAATAAATGGCTGCAGTCAGGTTCTGTTTCGCATGGCTCCATGGGACCTTCATCCAAGCAGAGTGTGGTCGAACAGGCTTGTATTCGCATAGGCCTATTTATTGTTGGCTGTCTAGATCAGTGCATGCGTGACTGGTCAGTTTTCAAACGGTAAAATTTGGCTTTTATCACAGACACAATCAACACTTGATACCGGTAGGCCTATGTGTCTGATGTTAATTTGACAGAAAAGGAATAAATAATAATAGCCTTCTCCATACACATTAAATCTATTAAATACTAACCAGTATACTTTTATTAGGCGTTAAAATCTATTACCGGTAAGTAAAATGATAGATTAATTCAAATCGACACATGATTTTGCATCAGAACATTTTAGACAATAATGTGGTCATTGTGTTCCTAATTATAGCCTGGCCTAGTAGCTTTCGATCAGACAGCAGAGTAGTAGCCAAAGCCTTTATAAAATTTAGAAATAGACTGCGTGCAGCCAGTGATGCCATACTGATAATGCGTGTCAGATTGACGCTGGCAAATAAGCGCTGTCCCGCAGAGTAAGTCAGAAGCAGACGGTGCAGGAAAGCGGACTCGATGTTCACTGAGACCATCTCTGCAGGAAATACACTGTTGTTTTAACACTGTCAGTTTGCCTATGTAGTTGGGAAGTGTTTTTGATAGTTGTGTGTGGCTTTTTTCCCTCGTTGATGTGGAACGAGTGTATGCGTGCATACGTTCGTAGTATTTGTGCCAATGTGTGTGTGCGCTTGAGAGAGAGAGGGAGAGTGTGTGTGTGTGTATGTGTGTGAGAGAGAGGGAGAGAGAGAGAGTGCATATGTGTGTGTGTGTGTGTGACAGAGAGAGAGAGAGGGAGAGAGAGAGAGTTGACAACTTGACAATTTCATGATTTTATTTTCAGTTATAGACGTTAACCACGTTGTTGATATATCTAGTAGTATTGTAATTTGTATCGGCTGTTCCAACCCGATCTTTAGTTGCAGAAGCCCCTCAGTGTGACCTGACCTTATTTCAGCCGGTAGTGCAGTGGAAGGAAGAAAATTGAGTTAGTTGTTAAAGAGTCTTTAGATTTTACAGCGCCTTTTAACAGTCTATCAGATATGTAAATGACCGTGTTGCTGATACAAACAGTTTTAAAATGATACCAAACATGACCAGGTTAGTCTAGTAGGCAACGCTACCACATCCTCTACAAAACAGGCTTAATTTCACGGAGTAGCGCGAATTTGTCAAGATCTCAGGTGTTTTTTGTTTTTGTTTTTTCGTTACTTTCAACCCCTCTAGCCACGCTTCTGAGGTTTTCACACACTATTAAAGCTATGTCGCACAAACTTCAACACTTCAGAAAGGGTCTCCACTTAGGAACCAGAAAAAACACAAAAGAAGAATAAGAACGCGTATATAATACAACAAGACAAAACAGGCGCACATTTTCGGCCAACTGGCCTTTGTCAAGCGTAAGATTACAAACAAACAGACACCAGGTGCAAAAATTTGGAGAAAAAGACTGAAACTTCCCTGCTGCTGGGTCCATTGTGAGAAAAGGAATAAACTGACTAAGATGACATCATGTGTTTTTGAGTGAATATGATGCATAAAAGAAAATATGGGCATATGTTGACTGAATGGGAAAATATTTAATCAAGAGGTATGGCTGATGTAAATGGATCGTGCCAAGTGCAACGAATCTGGTCTGACCTTGGAATAGGAAGAAAAACATCCTAAACCAACAGCCAAGGGGCTGAAGGGAAAACCGGAGTCCCCGGAGAAAAAACCCTTAGTCAGACACGGCTGGGCCTGTCTTGTGAAAGGAGAATTCAAACAGATTGAATTTAAAATAAAAATAAAAATGAAAAAAGGCATAAGTGCAGCCGCAAAGCCAATACCTCACTGGGATGGGAAAATGGGGATAATACGGTCTATTTCAGTAAATCATCATCGAGGTAAAACATACATGGACTCAAGGGCATATTGAAAGAAGATGATAGTATGCATAAAATCATCCAAGCAGTATAAACACTATCCATGGCATGATCTGAGACTGTGCCGCTTCCTTTCATTAACAGTACCAGGGTCCTATCTTGGACAGTGCTGCTTCCTTTTGTAAACAGTACCACGGTCCAGTCAAGGATTGTGACGTGTGTTAACAGTGAACAGCGTGCGGGTAACAGCACGGCATGATATTCGTTTAAGTGATAACTGATTGCTGTTCACTGTGATATGTATATATACTGTAGTTAGTTGAGAATCGGAGAGCGAGGAGTAAAGACGAAGAAGCATTGCCCTGTCTTCCGAGTTGGCTGTAGAAAGAACGAAACATGGTGTCAGAATCGTGAATACGAACTCCAACAAAAATCCAGAATATTGAAGACTAAAGTTTAACCATGGAAGATGAACAAGAAGAGAGAAAAGCCAGTCGACGACATGCCAAGGGATTGCCTCCTAAACTTGATGTGAATGGAGGAAATCTGCAGAGCAGCTGGAGGAAATTCAAGAGGCATTTGGGACAGCTATGAAATTGTGACAACACAGACAGAAGACGACTCAACATACAGAACAGCAGTTTTTCTTTCTTGCATCGGGCTGATGCTATGGACATCTATGAAGGATTGGCATTCGCTAATGAAGCTGAAAGAAATGACATTGACACCGTTCTCCAGAAATTCGAAGAATACTGTGTGGGTTCAACCAATGAAACTTACGAAGCATTCAGATTCAACTGCAGACATCAAGCAGCAGGAGAATCTATCGAACAGTTTGTAGCAGAACTGCGGAGACTGATCAAGACCTGTAACTATGGTACACTGGAAGACAGACTGCTGAGAGATCAAATCGTACTGGGTGTACATGACGAGACTCTGCGATCAAAATTACTGGAAGTGCGACAGCTGACATTGACTGCATGTATTGATATGTGCAGAGCGCATGAATCAAGTCAACATCAAACCGTCCAAATGATGAGAAAAACGCAGGACACGCAGGAAGTCCAAGCTTTCAAAGAAAAGAAGACAGCAAAGCAGTATAGCAAAGGAAACAAACCAGAGTACAGAGAGAAATGCGGATATTGTGGTGGAAAGCACCCAAGAGCAAAAGAGAAATTCCAGCATTTGGAAGAAAATGCAAAGCTTGTGGAGGAAATAATCACTTTGCTTCATGCTGCAGAACACCCAAGAAAAATCAAAAGAAAACAAGAGTTCGGCGTTTCGAAGAAGAAGAGATTGACACTGAAAGCGATAATGAAATCCTCGGGATCGAAGACAAAACCAGAAAAAAGGAGAGAAACATACAAGCTTCAGCAGACAATCAACCCTCAACGACTTGTCCAGAGAAGGATGATTTCTGGAAGACATCAGGAAAGTGACACATCGGGCAAGCAACAGCAAATCATCATTCCATCAAAAAATGATGCTGGAAGATAACAAGAAAACTGGAACTGGAACAGATGTAAGGACGCCAGCATCGTCTGTCCGTGAGAACTCATCTGATCAGTCACCAGTCATCAAAATGTCTGAGACAACCAGCATCAAGGAGCCAGATGAAGTTATCAAACAAACAAGGACAGGACAACCCGAACCAGTTAGTTCTCCTTACAGAACAAGATCTGGAAGACAAAGCGAAAGGCCAGATTTCCTGAAATATGAATGAAACTGAAGACTCTACCACAATCAGATAAACTGAAAGCATTGCGAAATATGGACATCATGATGATGATGGATAGTATAATGATCCGAGATAAAATGAGGTGAATGAATGATTGGGCCCTGTGCGTGAGAATGAGTGTTTGTTAAGTTAATGTTGTGATAAAGGTAGGAAACACATTTATTTCGTATGGACTGAAAGATAGGAAAAATGATTAATTGATTTTGTTTCCTTAAAGAAAGGGAGATGTGACGTGTGTTAACAGTGAACAGCGTGTGGGTAACAGCACGGCATGATATTCGTTTAAGTGATAACTGATTGCTGTTCACTGTGATATGTATATATACTGTAGTTAGTTGAGAATCGGAGAGCGAGGAGTAAAGACGAAGAAGTATTGCCCTGTCTTCCGAGTTGGCTGTAGAAAGAACGAAACAAGGATAATCCGATACGTGAATAAACAGATGTGACCGTGGTAACTGATCAGACATGAATGGATTTTTCGTTAGCATGGCTGGCATCCCTGCTGCAGGAAACTGTCAATGGGCCGAAAGCGAAAGAAGGAAATATTTTCGCAGGCCAACTTTATATGTTATGGAATTGTCGGAAAGTGTACCACCATCTGAAATATCAGATTGCTGGAAACAATGACATGATTACAAGTTCATTGCGTAACACATCTATTTTTTCCCTGGTACAGGAACAAAGACAATACAACTAAAAAGCCTGTTACATATTGACAAGTTCGTAACAGCAACAGAGTGAATAACCGTCCCTTGTGTTCAGCTATTGTGATTTTCAGCTTTCTCAGTGTGAAAGAGAGAGAGAGAGAGAGAGAGAGAGAGAGAGAGAGAGAGAGAGAGAGAGAGAGAGAGAGAGAGAGAGAGAGAGAGATAAATAGTCATTTCAACAGTCACAGCCGAATAAGAACTCACTTAATTCCACTTTACTTCAGTACTCAATGTGCCCCACTGTCAACATCGTGTACTTCACGTTAATTTCACTGAGCTATGCTGGCGGTAACTTCAAATTAAAGGCAAATAAATCACAAACGATTATGGTGGAATTTTTCAGTTTTCGTCCAGAGTCAAGAAACAGAACTTTTACTTGACAAAACATGGATACTGACAAAACCTTGACTTATTTGTAAATTGCTTTCAAAAAGAGCGAAAAATCGCAGATGTAAACAAGGGAAAGACCCATGTCAGTTGCTTGCTGACACTGGAATGTCTATCACAGTGTGTGATCAGGGGGGTCAAGGGCCGGCTAGGTGCCACGCCTCTTGAGCAACTAAAGATGCCGTTTCTGGTCATTTTGCACAGCTGTGTTGTATTTAAAGCCTAGCCGACTGTGCAGGGTTATAAGCACCTAACCTCACTGACCCTGAAGAAAAAAATCGAAAAGGAAAATTAAGCACATTTATATCAATGCATCTGCACACATAATCTAAGGATATATCCCGGCGTTAAGCATTCCCCTCGATTTATAATCAGGGGTTTAAAATCAAACCTGAATAAAGATTTTTGACTTAATTTGTAAACTAAAAGAAGCTGGCTTAGACTACCTAAAATTTTTCCTGCGCGTCATCTTTCCTCGTAGCCAAAAATTCAATCAATAAATGTAGGCCTACCCAATTATCAATCCGAACAGAAAGAATGTAACGCTTCGTAGAACATACACAGGTGAATGGACCAGCAAGAAAGAAAATGGTAGGAAGAGATTCTATACAGCAAAGGAGCAAGGTAGAAACAGATGGAATGACAGAAAAGGGGAATTTCTAGCACAGGATTTCCAAAAGGACAGGATAATACTTATACTGAAGAAGCCCTGGCATCCCCCCAGAGGATAACTACGACATAACTTCATGTTACATCATAAGTCAAACAATAATAAGCAGCTTATTTAGCTGATCAAGTCTTGATTCTAACGCAACTAAACATGTATCTCGTAGCTTACCTACAAATATCATCATCTCATCTTTCATCTCTCATCTCTCATCTCTCTCTCTCCCTTGCGGGGATCGGAGGTAGGAGCCACGCTCGAAGTCACAAGTTTTCTCCAGGTAACACATCTGTGGGCAACCTCCTGGATCTCCAGACAACGCACTTCAGCGATTTTGTTGAAATAGGTGTCCGGTCGTCGCTTTCTTCCCCTCACATCAATTTTCCCTGCATGACCATTGACATCAGATCTGTTTTGGTGTGTTTGATCGCATGGCCTACGTATTTCAGCTTTCTTTTGTTGATCTCTGTCAGCAGCTGGCGCCTGGCATTCAGTTCCTTTAACACGCTATCGTTTGTTCTTCTGTCTGTCCATTTGACTGAGAAGTCGTCTATATAAAGCCATATTTCAGCAGCATTTATTTTATTTCCTTCGTTTTCTTAGTGTCAAGACTTCGCAACCATACATTAAAGCCTGATCAAAATGTTCAGCATTCTTAGTTTTAAATCTGTAGGAAGCCTGGCTTTCTACACGCTGTTTAACTGGACCATTGTTTGTTTTGCCATGCCAATTCTTGTTTACACATCTTTGGTGCAGGAGCTGTCATTTGCATTTACAGATCCTAGATATTTGAAATGTTGGATATTTTCTAAGTCTGTTTCGTTTGTTGAATGTTTGGATGTTCCTGGCCTTCTTTTCTCGCTATGTGCATGACTTTGTTTTTTTCAGCAGTTTCAATCCTGCCCTGCAACCTGCTGCATCTACTCGGTAGAGAATTCTCTTCATGTTTGTGATTTTATCTGCCATTAATGCAGTGTCATCCGCGTATCTCAGGTTGATGATGTTTCTTCCTCCAATCTTTATTCCCATCTCTTCTAAATCTGCCTCTCTAACGACCTGCTGTGTATGTAAGTTAAAAAGATGAAGACAATGGAGGAAACACTGCCTGTCTCCTTTTTTAATGCCAAAATATTCGCGTGTGCACCATTCCATCTGATGGTCGCTTTTTTGGCCATTGTATAATGCTACTATAAGTGACACCAAGTGTCTGGGGAAGCCCATCTTTGCCACTGTGTTAAACAGTTGATGGTGTATGACACTGTCAAAGGCCTTGATGTAATTCATATAGGTAATGAAAGCTTCTTGTTCGCTGTTCCTGACTTTAACTATCAAAATCTGTAAGACAAGTAGGCCTAACATGTCTGTTGTGCCCCTGTTGGATCTGTAACCAGCCTGACAGTCAAAGAGTTCTTACAAATATCATGCACATAATCTAGGGATATGCCCCCGGGATTGGCCATTCCGCACAATTTATCACAAGGAGATTAAAAAACAAACAAACAAACAAACAAACAAAATGCAAAATGCATGAGTCTGATAAGTACAATAAAATATATGTATAAAAACTGGCCCAACTTGCCCAAACTTTTAGCTTCTGCACATCATATTTCTTTAATGTCAAAAATGCTGTTAATATATGCTCCCAGTTAATCAATTCTAATAGAAAGTACCGATATGTGAGGCTTTATAAAACATATACAGGGGATGGACCAGCAAGGCAGAAAATGCTAGGAAGAGATTACAGAAAGTGAAGGAATTTGTTTGGAGTTTGTTCAAGACGAATTTATCGTACTTGGATAATTCCATATGCTCTTGACCCAAATCTGCCGGCAATTATCTGGCAGACTCTCTAAACCTGCGCAAAACCCTGTGTCCTGGCAAGATCTTGAGATGGGAAGCGGGGGAAGTAGGAACTTATGAAACATTAAAATGGCACCACAAGAATGATGGAAACATTAAGATGGGCAGCGCTGGCAAGGTTTCAATACTGTGGGCTCTAACTAGGCCTGACGTTACTTAACTTTGGTGATTGGACGATGTGCTCATCATGGTATTGTCGACCACAAAGGAGTAAGTAAGAAACAAAGAACACTTTTAGAGAGTGACAGAAAATTGGAAATTTCTGGCAAAGAATTTCCTGAAAGTACTATTTGTACTGAAAGAGCCTTCAGCATCCTTACCGGGAGAGAGTAGGCCTACTTCATAACCTAAAACATGTTCACTTTGGACCAGAGTTTAATCATTGGATCAAAACGCTCACATCTCATCCTGACTCTGAGAGCTGTATCAACCATTTTAGTTGAATATCTGAGCCCTTCCCATTAGATAAAGGCATCAGACAAGGTTGTTCCCTATCTCTTCGTTGTTCCTATCTCTTCTTTTATTTGTATCAGTAATATTTGTAATAACTGTACAATTACTTGTTATTATAATTAGAAAACAGTAACATAAAAGGCATCAACACTTGACACAAAGAGGAGACAACAACATTAGAAACAACAACGTGATGATGACGTGACCTTTTTAAATGATAGAAAAGATCTGGCTGAAACCCTAAAAATATTCAATATATTTGCTAAGCAGCACACACAACAATTATTGATAGAATAAACAACAAATTAGGATGGACTGTTTGATCAGTTTATCTTTGATGAACATCATCTGCAATGTCTGATTACCTTGATGTCCACTTCACAAAAAATACAGATATAACAAATTTCTATAGATCGATGGAGCACAGTATTTGTATTAAACACACACACACACACACACACACACACACACACACACACACACACACACACACACACACACACACACACACACACACACACACACACACACAAGTGTGACACACCTGCACATACACATGTATGCAAGTGTGCATTCACTTAGCTTACATAACAATTCTGACCGTAATTGAATGCGTAAACAAACATCCGTTTTTGATACCCGGTACATGTGAACGCTTGTGTCAAAGTTGCATACTATGCAATTTTTGTGACACAAAGACAGCAGTACTGATCAAAATACCAAACAGGTTGGTGGATTTCCGCATATAGGGAAAGAGTGATGGCATTACAATGACTTACGCCATGTAGAATGGACGAAATTGTATATTGCGGTGGTTTTGTATTTGTTATTTTGTTTTTGTTTCATTTATTGGTACACGGAAGAGATAATTTATATACATTTTTGTCGTACAGATATTCCTGTAATAAGTGGCAAACAATCCACAAGGAACTGTATTTCAAATATTTGTGACAAACATAGGCCCACTGATTAGATTAATGTTTTCATCCTAATCGCATCTAAGCTTATAAAAGCATTACGATGAAATAATCAGAGTTGTAGGTGGCTATACTTTTTGCAATATGTATGGTTATACCATTTAATACATAAATGGCCAACTGCTGCCTGTCTGAATATTCCTTTACCATAATGAAGAACTACATAATTAAACAAGAAGGAAAACCTGATGATGGATGGGTGGAGTTTTGTTAATAGAAAAAAAAAAAAAAAAAGGGGGGGGGAGGGGGAGGGGGAGGAATTATCCTAAAGGATTGCAGTTTTTGGTTTTTGACTTGTTTTTCTTCGATGAAATCTGTATGCTCATCGTTTAAATAACCACGATGATTCGTTACAACAGTGTACATATCTGTAATGACGTATTCTGTCATGTCAGATGATACGTGTTGTGCAGCTGTCATGGAAGAAAGTTCACGAGAAAGACATGAATGAGCGTGAGAATGAATGTTTCAACTGTGGGTCAGCTGATATGCCGGAAGAGTCATGGAAAATAGAGGCACGACATTTGAAAGGGATGCATCATTTTGTTATGATTTTTTGGTGTATTATTAGTGTTCATAAAAAGGTATGATGTTTGTATCACCGTTTGTGAGTTGATTGTAACTTTAGTTTATAATACACTTGTTCTTTATGTTTCATAGAGTTACAGTTACTCCTGGAGAAGATAGCTATTACATATGATCAAACAAGAAAATGACCAACAAAATATCATGTGCGTCTATGAATTGTAGAGGATTGGGTAATCTGCAAAAGAGAAGATATGTTTTTCACTACTTGAAACAAAAACAACATTCAGCATTCAGTCTACTTGATACAAGACACTCACTTTGACCCCAAACTTGAAAAGTATTGTATGGCGGAATGGGGATATGCTGCGTGTTTTTCTTCTCATAATACAAACACGAGAGGAGCAGCGATAGTTTTTAAAAACAATTTTGAGTTCAAAGTTAAAAAATGTTTATAAAGACCCCGAAGGAAATTTTCTGATGGTACACATATACAACGAACAGAGATATTGTATTAGTTCATATATATGGACCAAACAAAGATAGCCCTAATTTTTACACGAGTATCAATGGAAAAATAAAGGAAATGAAAATAAGTAGCATAATATTTGCTGGCGACTGGAATCTAGTTCTGGATCCATGCATAGACCTGTAACTATAAACACAAGAACAATATGAAGGCTCAAGCAAAGGTGGAAGTCATCATTGAAGATCACTGCCTAGTAGATGTATGGAGAGAACTAAATCCTCAACTTCCGCGTTTTACATGGAGAAGACTTAACCCATTTCAACAGGGTCGTTTAGAACTCTACCTTGTATCAGAAAGCTTATGCAATGTTATTAAAGATGCTGATATCTTACCGGGATACAGAACCGGCCATTCATTGATAAGCTTAGAGGTAGAAATTGGCGATGGTGGCAAAAAAGTACTTTCTAGAAATTCAGTAGTTTGCATATGAAGGATTCTAAGTATGTCAAAGAAATGAATGAGCTTACTGAAAAAATCACTGCACAATATGCATCACTTCCATATGCAAGAGATCACTTACCGAATATCCCGACTGAAGATATACATTTTACAATTACTGACCAGTTGTTTTTGGATATATTACTCAATTTCATACTCTGAAAAAGGAACAAAACCAGGAACTGGAAAACACCCTAGAAAATGACATAAAACATCTGTAAGCAAAGTTACATAAACATGAAGAGGATCTCATCAGTTTACACACTAAAACGAGCAGCTGGTTGAATTGAGACGCAAAAAATAGACGGTGTGTTACTACGCTCCTGCGCTGGATGGGTATGTGAAAGGAAAAGATTACAAAATGTTTCTGTGGAATGGAAAAAAGAAACTATATCAGTAAACAAATGACAAAAATAGTGGGGGGAAATGGACTTACTATTAAGTAATAGAACTTGTGATATTTTGAACAAAACAAAATGTTTCTATGAAACATGCAAGAAAAGAGAAACAGATGACTGTAACATTACTGGGATGGTCGACAACTTACCAACATTGTGAACAGAGGAACTACTGATCTTGAAGGAGATTTGCATGATCTGGCTCTTTTCTTTAAGAGTCACGAATCTTTTCATTTCTATTTTTTTCTTTTTTATCTTAAATTCTGGAATAATCTCAAGAATCTGAGTCGTTTCTTGAACCGTGCTTTCAGCAGACCTTTTAAAGTGGAATGGACGATTTGGAGGCTTCTTCCACTATGGCCTGCATGACGTGTGCTCAAACATGCCTGTAAGCGTCATCACCATCATCATGTGCCCTGCTGCATGGCGTTGGCGATCATGGCCATCCATATGCATCTATCCCTTGTCGCCGCAAGCACATCTTCCACCCTCTCTGTCCTCAGCCACCCTGCAAGTCCGACCAATATTTTTTCCCTGGGTCTACCCGGTGTTCTCTTTCCCTCCAGCTTTCCTGTTGTGACCAGGTGCTCCAATTCCCGTTTACTCATAAAATGGTCTATAAATGTTGCTTGTCTATTTTTAATCTTCCTTATGAATGATCTTCTTGTGTCTGCCTCCATCAAGACTGTCTCGTTTGTTTTCTTTGCTGTCCATGGAACTCTCAACATTCTTCTTAGAAACCACATCTCGGCTGCCTCAATCTTGTTCTGGCTTTGCGTGTTGATTGTCCACGCCTCACAACCGTATAACATTATCGGTTCTATATAACATTTAAAAACTCTCTTCTTGATGTTAATTGATAGGCATTTGTTGGTAAGAATGCTTTTCATCTTCTTGAATGCTGATTTGGCTTGGCCGATTCTGCTGGTTATTTCTGATGTGCCTTGGTGCAATTTGCTATTATTTTGCATGAGGTGATTTCATATTCTTTACTGATTACAACGACTTCAGTCTTCTTGCTATTTGTAAGCATGCCACAGGTAAACTTAAGCTTCTTTTATTTTGTCGATCTGTTTGTTTTTGCCATACCCAAATGATACTAGGCCTGTGTTTTATAAGCACATGCGCGCATGCACCACACCACACACACACACACACACACACACACACACACACACACACACACACACACACACACACACACACACACACACACACCCCTGCAGACATCCCTTTCAGGTAATACATAGATTATCTCCCATTTCCTTTAAAAAAAAAAGCGAATTTCTAAATTTACTAATCTGTCGTCACCGTGAAACTTCAAACTACATGTAAAGCTGGCATGGTTTCAAGGGATCGTGATAAAATCTAATCCAATGTTACCTGAACAATTGATGAATGATGTGTACGTTCACTGTTATCTGGTTACTTGTCAAATTAAGATAACATTTAACCAAATCACGAGCAGCAGTCTACCACGCTGTTCGGCTGTGTGTGCAAGGTACATGCTAGCCTAGGCCTGCTTAGTTAGAGGTCTAAATGTTTTGTATACGGTGTACAAATAAGGACAGAAATAGTTTTATTCTGTTTGCTGATTCTGGACGTAGGTCGGAGAGAAAAAACAGCACTGAACTGCGGGCTTTTTCAACCTGAATTGCGGGCTTTTTCAACCTGAATTGCGGGCTTTTTCAACAAGAACTTCGGACGTGTTTTACAGTTATACCAAGGTATGCCCCGAGAGAGAGAGAGAGAGAGAGAGAGAGAGAGAGAGAGAGAGAGAGAGAGAGAGGAGGTGTGTGTGTGTGTGTGTGTGTGTGTGTGTGTGTGTGTGTGTGTGTGGTGTGTGTATACATGTTTCAGTGATTAACTTCATCATATCTTTCAAAACCAGCATTTGCATTCTGAGTTTTCTTAATGATAGGCACTACGAGACCGTGATCTGTATTCAGTTTTTTTTAAAAGTGACAAGCTCACACATTCAAAAACCAAACTCTGTGGCGTTAGTTAAAAAGTGATTAGCGGTATAAAATTCTGTCCGTCTATGTGTTTCTCTATGTGAATGTCTGCCTGTCTGTTTACCTGTCTTCCTTCTGTCCGTACATGTCTGGCATACCATTACATGTCTGTTCCAGCAAATAGAGTCGATGTAGCTGCTTTTAAGAAAGAAATTTGAACTGGACACCATAACATCCACCAAGAAAGATGGGTTTTGGAGGAAAAAAATAATTGTGGGGGCATATTTTCATGTTCTCATTCATACAAAGTAGGTCACAATTGTGGATTGTGTTAATATGGGGAGAAACGTTTTCATGTGTCGAATACGTCGTTAAAGTAATTTAGCAACATTTTTGCTTTAAAGTGGGTTTAAATTTTATTGGGGAAATAAGGGCAAAAATTTGTGGGAGTCTGGGTTGGCTGAAGATCTGATATTGTGCATCAGCCCAGGGAATCAACGCAAGAACTCTTAAATGGGAACGTTGACCCCAGAATCTTAAAATGCTTGTAACAAAATATGCATGAGGGTCAGAAAAGATAAATTTTCTTGGGACATATTTGGCACGGACATTAAATAAATAAATAGATGATAGATAGTTAAAGTTAATTAAAAAAAAACAGTAATGAATTTTAAAAAGGGGAAGGCTAATGAGAGATGATATTAATATAAATTATTATTATTTTTTTTTTACCTGAAACAGTTTAGAATAATATTGGACCTAAAAACAATTTAGGACTGTTTTTGCTTCAGTGGGGCTTTAAAATTGGCGGCTAAAAAAAGAGCGAAGTATGTAGGCATTGGCTGGGCTGAAGAGTATACGAGCCCACGGAATCAAATTTGAACACTTTCAGCTGAAATATGTTGACTTAAAAGTTCGTCTAGAAAAAGAGAAATTTTGATTCGGCACCTCAGAAAACATGTAGAAAGATGTAAAGATGTGCTTGAACGTTTAAAACAACTTCATTTTGAAGCATATTTTGCACGTCTGCGGTCAGACATATTGGGTCAAGATGAAAGATCTGTTAATGTCAATTTTGGCAGGAAACATTTTGATAACCTCAGCACTGTACCATTTTGTAAGTAAATGGGTAGAAACTTTTCCCCCCACTAACATATTTGATGACATATTTGATGTATTTTAGTCTTCTGTTGTTGATGTCTGCTAGTAGTTTTCTGGTGGTATCAAGTTCTTCCATGACACTTTCATTAGTTCTTCTGTCTTTCCATTTGACACATAGTAGTCTCCGATAAATCCACATCTCTGCTGCCTCAGTTCTTCTGCAATCAGTTTTTAATCAGAGTCCAGGCTTTGCAGCCATAAATCATGACTGGCCAAATCAAACATTTCAGAAGTCTAACTTTCAGGCCATTCGGTATGCCTCTGTCTTTCCAGATGTTTAGTTTGGACCATAGTTTTTGTTTTGATGTCTTTCGTTCGTTCGTTGTTTGAAGCAGGTTCCATGATCAGTTTTACAGAACCAAGATATTTGAAATCCTTAACATTCTTCTAAAGGAACTTATTAATTGTGATGTCATGATTGTTTTCAGTGTCTTTGCCTTTGATGTGTAGCACTTTTGTTTTCTTGGCGTTCAGGTTTAGACCAGCCTTTTTGCCTGCTGCATCTACCCTGTATAGAATTCTTTTTATGCTGGTAATGTTGTCTGCTTACAGTGCAGTATCATCAGCATAGCGCAAGTTTGTAAGATTTTTTCCTCCCATCTTTATGCCCATGCCTTCTGTATCAACATCTCTCGTGACTTGTTCCGTGTAGATGTTAAAGAGATACAGTGAGGGGATACAACCTTGTCTGACTCCCTGTGGATGTTGCAGAATTCACATTTCTGATTGTTCCATCTAACTGTAGCCTTTTGGTCTTTATATAATGAGGCAATTAATGCAATGATGTGTTTGGGAAAGCCCATTTTGACCATTGTGTTGAACACGTGGAGATGAATGACGTTGTCAAATGCTTTGCTATAGTCTATGAAGGTGACAAAAACTTCTTTTACGGTGCTTTTTATTTTCTCTATGAGTGTTTGTAGCACAAAGAGCACATCAGTTGTGGCTTCTATTGGATCTGTAACCTGCTTGGCAGGCAGATAGTTCTTCTTCTATCTTGGGCTTCGATCTGTTGAGAATAATTATGAGCATTATCTTACTGGTGTGAGTGACAAGGGCAATAGTTCTGTAGTTGTTGCAATCTAGTACGATAGCAACCCCCGTACAGGCCTTTTTTCCTTCCATTGTAAATAATGGTGTGCTTTCCAATGGTGCTTTCCTATCACCGCTCCATCTGGTCTCACATAATCCTGTGATGTTCATACTTGCTCTTCCAAGCTCCGGCAACAGGAGATGAAGCTTTCCCATTTCTAGCAATGTTTGCATATTCCAGGTTCTGATGTTGATGAGCCCTTACTTTGTCTTTTTGTTGTTTGCTTTTGCGGTCTCTACAGGTATGCTTCCGACAGTTTCCGTCAGATACACGCGTATCGTCATCATAGCTGCATTTCACATCCTTGGATCCTCTCTCCCCAGTAGCCAATGAGTTCTGTTCTTCCCTGGGGGTCTCAGAAGACATAGAACTATATTTTTGTTCTTTTCTTGGTGTCATCATGTGCAAGTTTTGGCAAAGATACTTGAGGTGGGTTGCCATTACCTTTCTCAAGCACAGTGCACATACTGTGTGGGTGTCCTGGCCATTGTTTCCTTGGAAATCTTCTGCTCACGACTGTGAAGTAGAAGCCAACTGTTGTCCCCTGCTTCCAGGACTTCAGTGGTTGGAGTTATGGCGCCCCTGCTTTCCTGACAGTATTCATTGTAGGGTTGTGAGACCACTGTATAGAAGTATAGGTACCACCCTATACTCCAGCCTCACCTAGACTACTGACGCCGTTTGGTCCGCGGCTGCTTATTGGGTATTCGCAGCTGGCCCCCATATCTGAGGGTCACTCTCCTATCCGCCACCAGGGGCCCCGTTGGGTCCTGATTTACCCAACTACGTCTTGTGCTGGAAAAAAATCTCAGTTAAAGAAAAAATTACGAATAATTGTAAACTTTACTCATATGATACTCAGCTTGTCCATCATTTCCTTAATGATGGTTGTTGTGATGTGGTGAGGGAGGTTGCTTTTTCTTTTTTTTTTTTCTGCTCATCATTATGATTGCGGTTTCTCGTCCTACTTGTTTGTTGTTGTTATTGTTGTTGTTGTTGTCATGTTTTGTTTTGTTTTCTAATTGAATTAATCACTTGGTTCTAGTCTGACTTATTGACTTTTTTTTTTTACTAGAATCAAGAAGAAAACGAGAACAAAAACATCAAACATGAAGCAGTTGTACATGTGGTACTGCGCAGCCGCATACAGCAGCTTCCTCTTGGTGGTTGTAGGGATGGTCAGTTGTTCGTGGGCCGACAAGCACACAGTCACTGATTCTGCCCAGTGGGGCCTGTGGGCTTACTGCTTGCACAATCACACTGACACTCTCTCCAGGCATGAGTGTGCAGCTTACGCCTTTGGGCACGTAGCAGGTGAGCCAGACACTGCGTGTGGGAGTGGAGGGGCCCGGTAGGGTAAATGGAGGTACTTGTGTTGATAAGACGGGGGCCTTGATTGTGTGCATACGTGTGTGTGTGTGTGTGTTGGGAGGGGGAGGGGTTGGGTATGTTTGGAGAAGGGATGAAATGTTATCTAAATGATTGTCGGGTGGGAGGCTGTGGGGTGCGGTATGGATATTTCTGTGTTTTGAAACTCGGTCGCAATTACTCATGTATGATATTCAGTTTTATCAAAATTGTGATGGTTTGAAAAAGTATTTTTGTTGTATTTCCTTTTATTTCAATCTGTTTCATTATGGCTTATTTAGTTTGATTTCATTCAACTTTATATGGTTTATTTTGTTTTGTTTAATTTTATTTCAGTTCATTTCTTTTCATTTCATTTTATTTTATCTATTTCAGTTTGTTATATTTTATTTTAGGCTGAGTTTAGATGTCTCAGGTCAACTCAGGCTAAATTTAGCAAAATTTTGTACGTAAAAAGATGATAAAACTAAGAAAGGGTAAAATTAAAAAAAAACCACAACAAAGTGCAAGCCAGAAACGAACGCAGCAATTACGTAAATTTTTTTTTTAAAGAAAACCCACCCAATCAAAACAAACAAACAAACAAACAAACAAACAAACAAACAAACAAACAACAAACAACAAACAAACAAACAACAAACAACAAACAAACAAACAAACAAACAAACAACAAACAACAAACAACAAACAAACAAACAAACAAACAACAAACAACAAACAAACAAACAAACAAACAAAAACAGGGGGTTATATTTGTAATACTCACTATGAGCATTAAGCACTAAATCAACAGTGATTCGTGTTGGTGTTTTATTCGGTTAGGAGAGTAGTGTGTGTGTGTGTGTGTGTGTGTGTGTGTGTGTGTGTGTGTGTGTGTGTGTGTGTGTGTGTGTGTGTGTGTGTGTGTGTGTGTGTGTGTGTGTGTGTGTGTTTTACAAATCAAGTAGATGTACATTGACATTTTCAATTTTGGTTTGATAAGTATAGTACTTATTATTATTATTATTATTAGTAGTAGTAGTAGTAGTAGTACCATTAGTATTACTATTTTGCCAGTTGAATTTGTTTTCTGCAACTCTGATTGGCTGTTGAAAAACCTTCATGCTTTGATTCTTTGTGTTCTTTAAAATCATCTTGTTCTGCCTCCATTTGTTCTTTGATAATCCCTGTTATTGCAATATTATTCTTAATTTACGTTGAATATTTTTAAAACATAGTTGCAGTGGCACGTAAGATATTTCTTGCTCTGTTTCTAATGGTTCTTGTTGTGATTCTTTTATGTTTGTCGGACATTACTGCTGAAAATGCTTTTTTGGTTTGTTTTGTGTTGTTTTGTTTTGTTTTGTTTTCAAAGCGCGCGGGCACAGGCGGGTGTGTATATGTTGATTGTTGTGTCACCTAAACTATACATTTCTTTTTTTTTAAAACTTGTTTTTATTCATTTTCAAATGCATAACTGTAATAGTATTGTAGCAGACGCTAAGCGTCTCGGTTTCGTCATTGTATGTGTCGTTTCCGCTGAGCCTTGTTTTCACAAGTGCAGGTGAAGATGTTGAAGCTTTTATCTAGGCAAAGACAGCGCTATTTATGATCAACTTGTTGTTGGATTATATGATAAAGAATTATCAGAAAAGCCCCAGCTGCAAGCTGAACTCGCCCCACAACAAGCAATAACTCAAGCACGTCAGTATGAACAGGTCAAATCCCAGCTTCTAGAACAGCGCACACAAATTGATACTGTAAATTCTAGTCCAAAAGTGGGCAGTTCACATGTTGGCTGCTCTAGATGTAGTTCGAACGCTCCAAAAACCTGTTTCTAGGGCAGAAGAGGTGGTTCCTGGGGAAATAGTCATTGTGGCCCTACTACTGCAACCTACCGTCAGCACAAGGAGTGCAAAAATAACAGCTCTTCAGTCTATGGATTTTGTGGCAAACAACCTCAACATGACAGGCAAGATTTGCAGAAAATGGACATTTTCAGCCTGTCTCTTGTCAAAGACGTCCTGGTGTGAATGCTGTTGAAGAAGAAAAACATGTTTTCTGGGTGCAGTTGACAACAATGTCTCTCCTTGGCATGTCAGTTTGAACATTTGTGGTAAACCACTTCGTTTCAAAACTTATATTGGTGCCGACGTGTCAGTTATTTCATTCGCTGAGTACCAGAATCTAAAACCACGCCCTGCACTTGAACATGGCAGTGCATCACTTCGTAGTCCAGGTGGCAAGATGAGCTGCAGAGGACAGTTCAAAAGTACAGTTAGTGTCAAGGACTACTCTTTCAAACTCGAAATTTTTGTCATCGATTCTGACACACACAACCTTCTAGGGCGTGGTGCTGCTAGTCAAATGGGCCTTGTCCAGAGAGTGGACAACATAATAACCTCAGCATTTGGACCACTTGACGATAAGCCTATAAAGTGTACCCCAGTCAAAATCCATTTGAAAGAGGGTGCTAAGCCATACTGTGTAGCAACAACATGAAGGATTCCAATTCCACTCCTTGATAAAGTGAAAGCTGAGCTTGAGAAGATAAAGAAAAATAACATAATTGAAGAAATTACAGAGTGGTTGCTGTCTTGAAAAAATCTGGAGCAGTTCGAATTTGTGCTGATTTGAAAAGACTGAATGATGCAGTTAAAAGAGAGCGATATGTCATACCAACAATTGAAGACATCCTTTACAAACTGAAAAATTCCAAGATCTTTACTAAGTTTGATGCTACATCAGGATTATGGCAGATCCCATTGGACTTAAACACCACAAAATTGACAACTTTCATCAGTCCTTTTGGCAGGTTCTATTACAGGCGACTTCTATTTGGAATCTCTTCCGCTCCGGATTTTTTCCAGGGTATGATGGAAAACATTCTGCAAGGAGAAAGCAACGTCAGTTTTTTTTTTTTTTTTTTTTTGATGATATCCTCATCCACAATGCCAGTGCAGAAGAACACAGAGTACATGTCAACTCAGACACGAGAAAGCTTTCTGACATTTGTCTCAAGCTAAGCAAAGAAAACTGAATCAACAAGTCAGAGATTAAAATTCTTGAACATCACATCAGTAGTGATGGCATACGTCCTGATGATGAAAAGGTCAAAGCAATAAGAAACATGCCTGATCCTAAGAACTTGACTGAGCTGAAATGTATTCTTGGAATGATGAACTTCTGAGACGATTTATTCCAAACGTCATCGATCCTGCGTCCAATCACTGAGCTTGGAAAAACAGAGTGAATATTGGGAGACCTCAGTCAGAGACACTCAACAGTAT
>JAPXFY010000024.1:41466499-41491499 GCA_030674185.1 Monoplex corrugatus
AGAGTGGACCAGAAACAGAGAAGGCTCGTGGACCATAGGTATTGAGCTTAGTGCGTGGAAAGCGAAAAGTCAGAGGATCGGAGGCAGAGCGGAGGGTACGTGAGGGAACATAGATCTCAAGTAGGCTTGACAGGTAATCGGGGGCTGCGTTATTGAGGCTTTTGTAGCACATGGTGTCTAGTTTGTACTGTATGCGCTTTGATACAGGGAGCCAGTGAAGTTGTGCCAGGAGAGGAGATATGTGGTCAGCTTTTTTCTTTTTGAGTACAAGGCGTACAGCATTGTTTTGAATGCGCTGTAGGATGTGAATGGTGGAGGCAGGAAGACCAGACAGGAGTGAATTGCAATAGTCAATGCGAGACATTATGAAGGAGAGAACGAGTTTTGCAGTTGTTTTGACAGAGAGATACTTCCTGATCAGGCTTATACGATGGAGATGATAGTAGCAAGATCTGGCAGTTTGAGAAACAAAGTTGTTCATGGAGAGGGTAGAGTCAATGCAGACACCAAGGTTTTTAGCTGAATCAGAAATTGGGACTGATGTGTTACATAATGGGAGAAAAAGAGGAGGCAGCTGGGAAAGTTTCTGACGGGTGCCAATGAGGATAGCTTCTGTCTTGTCGTCATTAAGCTGAAGTCTATTGTGTGTCATCCAGTTCTTAATGTCCGAGTAACACTCAGTGGTGCGAGTCAACAGGCGCTGTATATTATCAGGTGAGTCACTGTCTTGAAGTTGGGTGTCATCAGCATAGAAGTGGTGTTTTATAGAGTGGGAGTTGATGATGTTGGACAGGGGGGAGGTATAAAGAGTGAAAAGAACAGGGCCAAGGACAGATCCTTGTGGAACACCACAGGTCAGGTATGCAGGTTGAGAGTAAGTGCCATTGATGAGAACAGTTTGTTTTCTGTTTGATAAATACGAAGTGAAAAAGGAGAGAGCAATGTCAGAGATGCCAAAAGTATGATGAAGTCTAGAAAGGAGAATACCATGGTCAATGGTATCGAAGGCTGCAGACAGATCAAGGAGTGTGAGGAGAGAGACTTTGCCAGTATCAGTTGCAAGGAGGAGATTGTTGAGAATGTGTAGTAGGGCAGTTTCAGTGCTATGGCACTGGCGGTAGGCTGACTGGAAAGGATTGAGGAGATTGTTGGCAGACAGGTGAGAGTTCAGCTGGTTGAGAACGACCTTTTCAAGGAGTTTTGACAAGAAAGAGAGATTAGAGATAGGCCGGTAATTTTTCAGTTCATTTGGGTCTAAATTGTGTTTCTTGAGGAGAGGGTGAACAATAGCAGACTTGAAAGAATCTGGGACAGTTCCAGTTTGAAAAGAAGTGTTGATGATGTCAGTGATGAATGGGAGGAGAGTAGGGAGACAGTCGGAGTAGAGAGAACCTGGAAGAGGATCCAGTTCGCAGGTTTTGAACGACATGGATCTGATTGTGTTGAAAATTTCTTCTTGTGAGACTGGGGTAAAAGTAGTGAGAGGTGTGCCAGAGAAGGAAGGGTCAGGTGGGCATGGTTGACAGGGTGTCCTGTCAAGCCTGTCACGAAGAGTTTGTATTTTGGTGGTGAAATACTTGGAGAATACAGATGGGAGTTCTTCATTTGTATGTTTTGTTGGGAGAGGAAGTGTCTCAGGCTACCCTAAATGTGTCTCACCCTGCCCCGGAAGTGTCTCAGGCTACCCTAAATGTGTCTCACCCTGCCCCGGAAGTGTCTCAGGCTACCCTAAATGTGTCTCACCCTGCCCCGGAAGTGTCTCAGGCTACCCTAAAGGTGTCTCACCCAGCCTTGGAGGTATTTCACCGCACAAAGCTTTCATTTTGTTCTGTATACTTGAAAATACACATTTTACAATACCGTTGATTCCATATTATTAACTACTGTCCTGCGTAATTAGTGTTTTATTCGTTTTCATTTTTGTTTCCTTATTTGTTCAATTTTGTTTACTCTTAAAATAGCGCGGTTAACAGTCATTTTAATCACCTTTCCTGGAAAAAGGGGGGCTGGGGGAGAGAGAATGATTGATATACATTTTGTAATCACATTCACGTCGACTTTTAAATGGTTAGATCGTATGAATGGAAGACCGACCGAACAAAACGGCCAGTGGAACAACTTACAAAAGCAGCAGATGCTTTTAAAATGGGAAAACATGTATACAAGCAGAAATAGGCTTTTGTGTAAAAAGAGCCAGCATCTGGCGAGCCATCCAGAAAAAATCCAGAGTAACAGTTTTGTTGACATCAGCGACCTGTCCAAAACCAGACATGTATTTACAAACTCTGAGGACATGGAGCTGGTCCACTATCTGGTGAAGGCCTCAACAGCTGGTTTTCCGTTGGACCTAAAACCATGAGATCTTTGGACTATGACTTGGCCCTACAAAATGGAAATCACATGCCTGACAGTACAGCTGGTATAGAGACAAAAGTGCAGGAATAGAGTGACTTTGGAGGTTCAAAAAACGACACCCCGAGCTAAGCATCATGTCACCTGAATCTACCAGTATTGTCAAAACAACAGCGTTCAACAAGACAGGCTTTGATAGATTTTCCCAGAAGTTGCAGGACGTCTATGAGAAGCACTTGCTCACACCAGACAGTATATACAACATGGATCAGACAGGGCTGTCAAAACCCCAGAATGTTTTGGCCGAGTCAGGGATCAAATAAGTTGCTCAGCTTGTTTCATATGAGCGGAGGAAGAGTCACAATGTTGGGAATCATCAAGGATATTCGAAATTCCACAATGTCTGGTCTTTCCCAAGGTCAACTTAAAGCAACGTATGCTGATGATGAACACGCCACCAAGCACTAAAGGACTGGCAAAACAAAAGTTGGTGGACAACTAAAGAATTCTTCATAAACTATCTCCGCCACTGTGTGCTACTTATTCTTTCACCTCATTGTAGCCAAAAATGCAGCCTCTGGACAAGACCGTGTTTAGTCCACTGAAAACAATACAATAATGTCATCAGTGACTTGGATGTATCACACTCCTGGCGAACAGATGACAATCCACCATGTTGCTGATCTCCTGAGAATCGCCTTCATACTTGACAATATCCTGAATGGTTTCAGATCAACTGGTATCTGTTCTCTCGATAGTGGAGATTTTGCAAAAGCCGCCTTTGTCCACAGTGTTGTTAGTGACGACCCTGGTGTCCATAACTATCGATAGCTGAAAACACTACCACCTCAGCTGTATCTCCTGCATCGGCTGCTGAGTCTGACTGCTACGTTGATCAAAGCTCAAGTGATCTCCAGATATAAACTACCTTCAGTTGTTCACCAGAAATTATAAGGCCGCACCCAGAAGCAACAGAGAACTACAGAAAGCAAAAAGGTTGAGCTGCTAGAAGTAGTCCTGTTCTCTCACCACAGAAGGAATATATTGATTGAAGCAAGGTCAAGAAGAAATGCTCGCACCACCGTCAGCAAGACAACAAGAAAGCCAGCAAAAAGACATGTCTCAAGCGTTTGTTCAACTCACGACGACCTGTAAAAACCCAGAAATGTTTTGAGGGCATTGCAACACCAGGAAGCTGACATGTTTGCTCCAGCCACACAAGATGGTGCACTGCAATAGCAGCATCAGCTGTTGTGTCCACTGTAGTGAAGCTTGTTTCATCATGTCAACATCAGCTGTGGTGTCCATTACAATGAACCCTGTTTGATCATGGCAACAGCAGCTGTTGTGTCCACTGTAGTGAAGCTTGTTTCATCATGTCAACATCAGCTGTGGTGTCCATTACAAAGAACCCTGTTTGATCATGGCAACAGCAGCTGTTGTGTCCACTGTAGTGAAGCTTATTTCATCATGGTAACATAGCTGTTGTGTCCACTGTAGTGAAGCCTGTTTGATCATGACAACAGCAGCTGTTATGTCCACTACAATGAAGCCTGTTTCATCATGGCAACATCAGCTGTGGTGTCCATTACAATGAAGCCTGTTTGATCATGGCAACATCAGCTGTTGTGTCCACTACAATGAAGCCTGTTTGATCATGGCAACATCAGCTGTTGTGTCCACTACAATGAAGCCTGTTTGATCATGGCAACATCAGCTGTTGTGTCCACTACAATGAAGCCTGTTTCATCATGGCAACATCAGCTGTTGTGTCCACTACAATGAAGCTTGTTTGATCATGGCAACATCAGCTGTTGTTTCCACTACGATGAAGCTTGTTTGATCATGGCAACATCAGCTGTTGTGTCCACTACGATGAAGCTTGTTTGATCATGGCAACATCAGTGTTGTGTCCACTACGATGAAGCTTGTTTGATCATGGCAACATCAGCTGTTGTGTCCACTACGATGAAGCTTGTTTGATCATGGCAACATCAGTGTTGTGTCCACTACGATGAAGCTTGTTTGATCATGGCAACATCAGTGTTGTGTCCACTACGATGAAGCTTGTTTGATCATGGCAACATCAGTGTTGTGTCCACTACGATGAAGCTTGTTTGATCATGGCAACATCAGCTGTTGTGTCCACTGTAATGAAGCCTGTTTGATCATGGCAACATCAGTGTTGTGTCCACTACGATGAAGCTTGTTTGATCATGGCAACATCAGCTGTTGTGTCCACTGTAATGAAGCCTGTTTGATATGGCAACATCAGCTGTTGTGTCCACTGTAATGAAGCCTGTTTGATATGGCAACATCAGCTGTTGTGTCCACTGTAATGAAGCCTGTTTGATATGGCAACATCAGCTGTTGTGTTCACTGCAATGATGCCTGTTTCATCATAAATAATAAATAAATAAATAAATAAATAAACAAGCAAGTAAATAAATAAATAAATAAATAAATAAAATAAATATATATATAAATAAATAAATAAAACCGTGTTTTTAAAAAGATTTTGATTTTTACTCTTTGGAATTTGTGAATCATGTCTTTGACAGTGTGTCACTAAACTATGTTGCTTTTTTGCTCGTTATTTAATACGTTTTTGTGAAAATAATGTTTTGTGGTTATCTACGAAGATCCTGTATTTTTCCAATTAAAGTAACAACAAAAGAATGTAAGATTCAATAGTTTACAACAGCAAATTGTCTCGCCTGCCCCAGAGCGTGTCTCACCCTGCCCCATCTTGTCTCACCCTGCACAAGAGCATGTCTCACTCTGCCCCAGAGCATGTCTCACCCTGCCCCATCTTGTCTCACCCTGCACAAGAGCATGTCTCACCCTGCACAAGAGAATGTCTCACCCTGCACCAGAGCATGTCTCACCCTGCCCCATCTTGTCTCACCCTGCCCCAGAGCATGTCTCACCCTGCCCCATCTTGTCTCACCCTGCCCCAGAGCATGTCTCACCTTGCCCCAAAGCATGTCTCATCCTGCCCCAGAGCATGTCTCACCCTGCGCCAAAGCATGTCTCACCCTGCCCCAGACCATGTCTCACCCTGCCCCAGAGCATGTCTCACCCTGCCCCAGAGCATGTCTCACCCTGCGCCAGAGCATGTCTCACCTTGCGCCAGAACATGTCTCACCCTGCACAAGAGCATGTCTCACCCTGCCCCAGAGCATGTCTCACCCTGCCCCATCTTGTCTCACCCTGCACAAGAGCATGTCTCACCCTGCGCCAGAGCATGTCTCACCCTGTCCCATCTTGTCTCACCCTGCCCCAGAGCATGTCTCACCCTGCCCCAGAGCATGTCTCACCCTGCCCCAGAGCATGTCTCACCCTGCGCCAGAGCATGTCTCACCCTGCACAAGAGCATGTCTCACCCTGCCCCAGAGCATGTCTCACCCTGCCCCAGAGCATGTCTCATCCTGCGCCAGAGCATAACTCACCCTGCCCCATCTTGTCTCACCCTGAGCCAGAGCATGTCTCACCCTGCCCCAGGGCATATTTCACCCTGCCCCAGAGGATGTCTCACCCTGCCCCATCTTGTCTCACCACACCCAGAGCATGTCTCACCCTGCCCCAGAACATGTCTCACCCCGCCCAGAGCATGTCTCACCCTGCCCCAGAACATGTCTCACCCCGCCCAGAGCATGTCTCACCCTGCCCCAGAACATGTCTCACCCCGCCCAGAGCATGTCTCACCCTGCCCCAGAGCATGTTTCACCCTGCCCCAGACCATGTCTGTTCCTGCCCCAGAGCATGTCTCACCCCGCCCAGAGCATGTCTCACCCTGCCCCATCTTGTGTCACCCTGCCCCAGAGCATGTCTCACCCTGCGCCAGAACATGTCTCACCCTGCCCTATCTTGTCTCACCCTGCCCCAGGGCATAACTCACCCTCTCCCATCTTGTTTCACCCTGCCCCGGATTTTTTTTTTACGTTTTCAATTGTCGATTATCTGAAAAATGTGTTAATAGAATTACTTTTAGATGGTTTTTATTGTGTCAAATTCATTAAATTTTGAAATGATATAAACTTTATGTCTGTCATTTGAAATGGTAGAGAAAATCCTAAAAAGGATTTTTCTGTCTCACCCTGCCCCACTCTCCCCTACTCCAAAATAGTTGTTAAAATTCGAGATGAATCCGTATGTAATTCTGAATTCACCAAAAGTAAAAAAGTTGCCATTGTTTTTCATAAGATGAGAAACACAGAATTTACCTTTGTTAATCCTTTTTTTTTTGTATAAGATTGTTTTATTTTCAATTCTTATAATACCGTTACAAATCAACGGTTCAATAGCGAATTGTTCAGACGTTGCTGGGTGTATTTTTGCTGTTAATTCTTTACAGGCATCTACCACGTGTTGCCGAAACATGTTGACTTTGGTGTTAACTGGTAGACATAATCCATAGATATTGAGGTTATCAGTCAATGGGAACAAAAGTTATAATATTTTTTCCATTTATGGTTTGTGTTGTTTAACTTCCGTATCCAGATAAATTTCAGCTCGTTTAGAAACTTTTATGTCAACCAAACCAGTTCCTCCTTCATAAATACGTTTCACTGCAGATTTTCTATTAATGTGGTCTAGTTTTCCTTTCCATGTAAATTTGAAGCCCAGTTTTTTGTAAGTTTTTAAGAAAGCTGTCAGGTGGGGATCAGGGAGAAGCATCCACATATGTTCAGTTTTAGATGATGAAATTAAGGATTTTAGAACAGCTATCGTCCCAGTGGAATGATTAATCTTTTTATCCGTATCTTGAATAACTTTAAGATTTCTGAAAATTTATCGTCATAATTAAGGTTTTCCATCTGTACATTTCTTACTCTAATCTTTTATGTGCAAAATATGCTGAATTCTTTCTGTCCTTCGAAATCTTGCCATATTGACTGCTATCCACCCCCCCCCCCCCTCAGCAGGTTTATGAAATAGCTTTGATCATTACCAGAGTCAAGTTTTGTCAGGCAAAAGGTCACTTGCATAATGGTTTCTCCTACATTATCGTGTATGTAACAAAACCTTCTTGAGGCATCGCCTGTTCTCACAGAGTTGTTTGTCGTGGCGTGACTTTGTACCTGGCCGTAGCCCATAACTGGGTAAAGGAGGACGTCTGCCCACCTGAACGCGTGATGCATCCACCCTTATGTGTATCTGCCCTGACTCCCACGAACCAGCCCCCATTCAAGGGGCTAATACAAGGATTGGATATTCCAACGATGGCCCAACTTGATGAAGATATATTTTCAACAACTATGAAGGCGGATGAGGACGGACAAAGTTGGAGCCCAGTGCCTCGTGAGTGTCTTTGGAAAAAGAGAAGGCTAAGAAATAAACCCTTCAAAACTGTAGAATGAAGCCCATATGGCAGTTGGATGGCATATTAAGCCACTTTCTGGCAGCTCTTGCGGCTAGGTGTTAATCAGTTTACCGCTTAGCATTCGTTTGGACCACGTCAGCAAGTCTAAGAGGGGGATCCTGATGCCTGGACAGCCCCGTATCTCCATACCCATCGCCCAGCGCTATGCCCCAGAAAGTCAGTTTGGTGATGCTGCAAAACTAACAAGGGAAACAGCAGATACGAGGTTTAAGTCCAAAGTGGAATGACGTAAGGTACGGACGCGTGGAGTGTGTCCAACGGTAGTAGAGGTCATCTCACTGATCAGCTGACGTCTGCCTCAATCTGGGCAGATCCTTGACAATATGTGCTGAACTGCCTGCTTCAGTGGGAACTTGGAGCTCAATTAAATTAATTAAAAGCGGACAGCTGTCGCTGCACAAGGAAAATAAAGAAGAAGCCACCAGTCCCGCCAGTGGCCACTTGGAATGTCCAGACCATGTGCCCTGACCTCTCGGACGATCAGCAGCAGATCAACGACAGCCGAACAATTTCAGTTATAGGCTCCAAGCCGAAGTGAATAGACATCATCACAGCAAGAGATCAGGCTTGCTGTAGACGGCTTGCTGTGGAAGAACTGCACCTTCTGGCAGGACAGACTCCCTGAGGATCCTTGCCTGGACAGTGTCACCATTGCAGTCAAGAAGAGCCTGCTATCCGTGATATTCTCTCCCAACAATGGTTCAGAACGCATCCTTTTCCTAAGCCTTTCAGCAATGTCTGACAATATAAACATGATGAGTGTCTATCCCCAAAGCTGTGCTCATGTCAAAAAGCATAAGATCTATCTATGAAGATCTTGATGAGCTTTAGAAGATCTCATGACAGAGTGTATCTACACATGGATCCGATGGCAAGCTCTTTTTATCTTGCACGCTGCAGAACAAAGAGCACATTTCATCAGATTGTGATCCTGGAGATACTCTTTGCTGATGACGCGGCTTTATCATCTTACACACAGCCTGGTTTAGGGGCTTATCAGCTCTTTAAACATATACTTGCAAAGAGTTTGGACATATCATCAGTCTGAAGAAGACAGAGATCATGGAGCAGAACATCAGCGAAGATCCAATCATCTGCATCAGCGGTGACACCCTTCAAGTGGTAAATGAATTCACCTACCTAGGATCGACAGTCTCCAGCAACCTGTCCCTCGACTCATACCTCGACAGGTGAATATGGAGTAAAAGCTGCCACTGCGTGACTAAGCAGTCTATGAAAGTGTGGGAAAATAACAAGCTCACCACAGCCACCAAGATCGGAGCATACAGAGCCTGCAGACTGAGCATTCTTCTCTTCGGCAGCGAGAGCTGGACAGTGCATGTGTGCCAGGAGCACCACCTCAATAACTTCCTCCTGCAGTACTTGTCCAGATCCTGTGCATTTCCTGGAAGGACCGTGTTCAAAATAAGGGCGTTCTGGACCAGGCCGGCATGCCAAGAATGTATGCCCTCTTCACACAGACAACTGCCCTGTCCTGGCCATACAGGATGGCAGCATCCCAAAAGACATCCTGGACAGAGAGAACTCGCTGTGGGATCCCGGCCCACAGGGCGTCCACTGCTGTGATATAGGGACATTTGCAATTGTGACTTGAAATTTGCTGATATCAGTGTGGACACATGAGAAGAGACAACTACAGATCTCTGCGCCTGGCGATGGGCTGTACATGCAGGCATCGCCATTGCAGAGGAAAAATGAACTCGACTGTGGTCAAATAGAAGAGACAGAAGGAAAATTGATATAGAGACAAACCAACAATAGCCATCAGCCGTTATGTGCGTCAGCGGTGCTAATGACTACCCTTCAAGAATCGGCCTGTTCAACCACATAATATGCTGTTCTACATCCAGTTGCATTATCAACTAAGTGCAACAATTATCTAAATAGACAGACACAGCCATATCATGTGCCGTGTGGTCTGATGTATCAGCACTTTTGTTTATTGCGTTTCTTGTTGTCTTGTTCAATGTTTTTTTTATTTGAACCTGAAAACACTTTATTTCTCAAGAATAGTAGCACTGTCTTACAGCTAACCGTTCCTGTTCTGCACGTATACAAGCATGGTTTGACATATCCGATGCATTTCCCTTCAATCTTTTATGTTTGTTTGTGTTGTGCAGTGTGGCTGGATGTATCCCCATTATTTATTGTTTCTTGTTGTAGGATGTTTTTAAACTTGAAAAGATGTTATGACTTAAGAGTCACACTTGACATGCCTTACAGTTTTATGTATTCAGAGTTGTTTGCTATTATGTTTCTTGTTGTTCCGTGCAGTGTGGTTTGATGTATCCAGAGTGTTTGCTAGTGTATCGCTGGTGCTGCAGTTTGCCCTGACTCCTGTGTCCTGTTATTTACACCACCAGGATGACAAGCAGGAAGACGTCTTCCTCCTCACTGCTATGGCCGTCGTCTCAGGTCAGTGCAGCACGCTTTGAACTTTTTATTCTTTTAATTCATTCCATCCTGAGCACATTTCGGACATAGGCAATATGCTAATGCAACAATCTCCGATACTTTCTTAATTTGATTTTTTACTGCCTCATCTATGCTGTGTGATACGGTGTGATTTTATGTATCGAATCTAAAATCCCCCTGTGAGATGTCGGGGACTCTTTCAGTATTAATAGCATCCCCACCTCCAGGAAATTCTGTTCTAGAAATTTCCTCTTTTCTGTGACACTCTTAGTTTCTGCCTTGCTCCTTTGCTTTCTGTCATTTCTTCCTACAATTTTTGTCTTGCTCGTCCATTCACCTGTATATTTTCGGTAAAACCTTAGATACTTTCTCTTAGGATTGATAGTCGGGTACGTGTATTGTGTGCATTTTTGGCTGTGAGGAAATGTGATGTGCAGTGTTAGGCAGTTTAGGCCATTTGTTACATGCATGTTTTAGTGTCCTCAGTTATGTTTACATTTGTATTCATGTATGTTTTTTTTCAATCTCCTGGTGGATTGGACGGAGTGGTCAACGCCAGGGCATATCTTTAGATTATGTGCACGAATGTATTGATATGTGTGCTTAATTTTCTTTTTCAATTTTTCTTTCCTCAGTGAGGTATGGTGTTTTTATTGAGATGGTTATAGCCCTGATATGGTTCTGCACAGCTGGTTGGGCTTTAAGCAACAATAACAATAATAATAACAATAACAGGAGTGTAAAATACAAATTTTGCCTATTATGTCTCTTGCACTCTTTTTGTATTATTACCCCCCCCCCCCCTCCCCAAGCTTACCTGGACTCTACAACACACCTGCATATCCATCGAAACTGAGGTGACCGTAAGAGCAGGGCATGAAGGGCCACAGACTTTGAAACAGTATTTCACACTGCTGTGATAATGACAGTGTGCATGATAGTCATCGTGTAAGATGTTTCATTTCACATTGAAACTGCTTACTTCCGGGATGTATTTTGACATCAGCTATACATATATACTGTAGTCTTGATCAAGAGACTTGAGCAACACTCTTAATGACGCAGTAATAAAGTGGAAGAGACTCGACTGTGAGGCCCCAGTCTCTCCAGCGACACTATTGGATACTCTTGTTTTGGGTTTGAGCCCGTCCTGGAGGGTTAATGGGGTTCGAACCCACTGTCTCTCATTCAGCAGTCCATTGAGAGATTTTCTCATCAGTTTCTTGATGGATTTAAGATGGATTGGTGGAAAATGTGGATGAAAAAAAAAAGAAAAGAAAAAGAAAAAGCCTAAGATTAGTACTTTGTGGGGAAGGTGTGTACAGCACTTTCTCAAGCATATTTCGCAATGCTGTGCTTTTATTTTTGTAACAATCTACCATTGTTCTTGCTTTGCTCACATAGTTTTTATTCATGTTACGTTGTTTGAAGGTTACTTGACGCTGAGAACAATATCCGGATTTTCTTTAACATTGTTTTCGTATGAAAAGGGAGATATCAGACCGCCTTAACCATCTTTTTTTCTCTTCCTTCATAGGAAACGTTTGTATTTATCCGTGATTTTAACTGTGTGTTCAGATAATCATAATGTCTTTCAATCGACAGCAATCATGGGTCTGTTGGGAGCCATATTGTACGATGCAGTTCGGGAAGCGGGCGAAGGGACGCTATCCTGGGGTTTTGCCGTCTACATTAGTGGCCACGTGATGTCGGTGGCCATGTTTGTCATACTATGCACTCTCCACTGCTGTCAACCTAAACGAAAGCCTGTGCGTCCATACTTCATGTGAATGATTCAGAGGCGTCACACTTCCTACAGTTATTGTTCATTAGCTGGAATTTGAAAGAGTTCTGCAGCATTGCTAAGTTCTCAAAAGTCTATGGGAAAGATGCGGGGGGTTGCCGAATGTGTGTCACACAAAATGTTTGCTAAAGAGAATAAATAGTTGTTCTGCGCATAATCACCAAGTTCACAAGTTGATCTAAGTACGGCAAATGCAAAGTTAGTCTCTTAGACCTCAACATTTCTTGGAGCCAGCATCAGTAAACTAGTGCCCATTTTCTCTCTCTTGCTGTTTTACCTTCCCCCACTGTAAGCAGTCAGGTAGGCCTAAACGTTCAAAGGCGGGTAGACAAGAGCGCACAAAGTTTTTACTCGAGCGCTATTCTCTATATACCCTTCAAAAATGTTACGATCAACTGGGACAATGTATACCTAGTTGAAAAAAAAATGCAAAAAATCAATGGCATTGCCCTTGTTACTGTAAAACGTAGCACACAATTCCTCTGAGCCTTGCTAAACATACACCTCAATTCAGCATTTTTTTTTTGGAATTGAGCGAATTTCCATAGGCTACAAAATAATACGATCTCATGCAAATACAAAATCTAGATGCACGTGCTTGATCAGGCTTCTGGCCATGAACTGTGGTCACCTGTAGTTATAAAAAGCTGCCTTATTGGCCAAATAACGCAGTGCGACTGTATGGTTCCACGACAAAAACTGAACAAACTGATCGTGGGAGAACTATCGGACGGCAACAAGAAGACGCTGACGTCCAGCAAGTGGCACAGGGGCTTTCAGTGTCACACTCCATTCTTGTCTGACTGAGATAACGCTTTCAAAATACTGGAAGATTGCAAGAACGACGATGCACTGGTCGGCCACGAAAAAACACTCAACGAGAGAACCGATACATTGAGAAGCAGGCCCTACAAGGAAGACAGCGATTGCAAACAGCATTCGATCCCACACTTTATTCAGTGACCAAACCATACTGAACCGCCTGCACACCACCGCCAGCCTCCATGCTCAGCGTCCATCCATGACATCTCGTGTGTCTGATAGACATCTCGGCGACCCTGGTGCATGTAACACATGACATAGCACTTTCAAGAGTAGACACCGCTACTGTTTATAGACGAGTCTTACTTTGCCTGAATCCTATTAATGGACGCATTACGGTCTGGCGGCGGCCTGGGGAGCGGTTTGCCAACGAAGCTGTCCTTGAAAAAACTGCTTTGATAGGGAATCCGTCATGGTTTTGGGTGGCATAAGCACACGCCACAGAACACCAGTCTAGAACATGACTGAGAACTTGAATGGTGACCCCCAGCGAGGATCTTGCAACCCTGGCAATTCCAGCCTTTCAGCAGATAAGACCTCGTGCAGTCGTCCAAAATGACAATGCTTGGCCCGACCGCTCCAGAGAGGAAAGTACGATTCTCTAAATTGCTGGTGTGAACAGAATGCAGTGATTCGCAAACAGCCCAGACCTCAAAAACCCATTGAGTACATTTGGGATGAGCTGGGACGTTGTGTTTAAGCAGTGTCACCTTCTTCCTGCCAACCTGGCTCCGCTGCTTTCTGTGCAAACTGTTCAACTCCTTGCAACAACGCTGCCTTAAAAATGCCTTGCAAACAATGTGGTCACAATCGCTACTAACGAGAAGTTGCAACTTTTAAATTTGGAGATGGGATGTTTGTACAGCTCTTTAATTGGTATTCGTTAGTTCTACGGATTTGAGATTTTTTGTACCTGTATCCAGGTTGCTCGATTACATCATGCTACAAACTGCGAACGTTCAGTTCAGTACGTTTTCTTTGGTATGTCTGTGAATGAAATGATCGTTAACCTTTTTGAAGGGTACATATGCATCTACTAACAAAGTAATGATTAAAGCGTAGACTAAACGTGGCACTTTTCCATGCTTCTAGCCTATTTCCAAACGCTACTTATTTTGATTACGAAAAACATTCCAAGTATCTGACTTGTCAGACATAATATCTGTCTGTCTGTCTGTCTGTCTGTCTATCTATCTATCCATCTATCTATCTATCCATATGTATATATACACACATATACAGATGTCTTTATACCTGGATCAAAAGGTAAGAAATTAAAGCTTTTTTATGCAAAACCAAGATATGCTGTCGAAGGTACTTTCAAAATCTCTTTAATATGAAAAATCCAGGAGTGCGTGGTTTTTTAATTCTCTGTGCATGAGAACATTTAATAACAACTGCATATTTTCACCAAAGTTGCAAAATTCCTTCGTAACATTCGTAAATAATACAAAGTAAGATGATTTCATCGTTCCACAACTCATGCAGTGGCAAAATTATAGGCTGAGTTAAGTATTATAATTACACCCCAATTTTGTTCAGAATCTGTTAGATTTTTCATCTTTAGGCAGGTAGATGGTTTGACCCCTGTCTTTGTGTAAGAGACGTCTGACCAGTTTCAAACCCATCATATATAGAGAGAACAAGAAAGATACCAAATCTGTCCAAAAGAATGTACAAAGCAAAGCCATCAGATCCTGGGTTTTTATTAGTTTTCATCCTTTTAAGCGCCGCTAATGGTTCTGGTTGAGTAATTTCCCCTTCATTAGAGCCTCTGTCCTCTTGAGGTTAATCCCTTTCTGGAAATGAATATCTGCAACATTTGCTTCCTTTGAGGCATACAGTTGTTCATAATATGGTTTCACATCTTCCCTTAACAGATTTTCATCAATAACAATTCCTCCTCGATCATTTTGTATACAACAAGTAGCTTTTTAAACAAAATCTTAAATACTTAATCTGCAAAATATGTTTTTTTCATCTCTTGGATATGTGGCTTTTGATTTGGCAATCACATCAAGTTTAAATTTCAACTTAAAAAGGGGAGTTTGAAAAAGACAGAGGTTGATTTACATGATCATATCATCAATTTTAACCTAAGAAGGGGAGTTTGAAAAAAAGACGGACTGATTTACATTTATTGACTGCACAAGCAGTCTGTGTGTGTGTGTGTGTGTGTGTGTGTGTGTGTGTGTGTGTGTGTGTGTGTGTGTGTGTGTGTGTGTGTGTGTGTGTGTGTGTTTGAGAGGCAGGCAGGCAGGCATGCAGGCAGGCAGGCAGGCAGACAGAGACAGAGAATGTTATCTGGTCTTATTGATGGCTCTGTAATAGCTTCGGTTAAATGATTTATTTAGAAATGAATATTGGGAATGTACTTGTTTGCTAAAAGTTAATGGTCCTGTTTTCTTGGTTTCTTGATCAGATATGTTATGATCTGTAATAAGTTTGTTTTTTGAATGTACCAATATAATTACTGTTGAAAAAGTAAAATATGATTTAGACCGATTCATTGTGTGTATTAGCATGTGTATGTATGTGTGTGTGTGTGTGTGTGTGTGTGTGTGTGTGTGTGTGTGTGTGTGTGTGTGTGTGTGTGTCTGTGCGCACGAGCGCGAAGTTATGTATATATGGATTTTATTTATTAAAGCAAGGACTGAAGCTATGCATGAAAAGTTCATACCAGAGTGGCTATGCAAAAAAAAAGAAAAAAAGCAATTTCATGAAACGGTCATGCATTTTTTTTATACAATCATGAATTTCCATAATGCAAGCATATAAACAGGTACAAGTATTTTTTCTTGACAATCACAGTAACAGACCCACTAAAATTCATTTTTATTGTTTAAGCAAATTGATAAGAAATTACAAATGTTTTAGATGAATTTAACAGTCTATAAAAAGTAATAATACATGAGAGAACACGTTATTTGGAAAGCATGCATTTTCTTATACGGTAAATGAAATATGAAAACCATCTGAACTACTGATTTATGCAACTTTTCTTCTTTTTGATATGAATTATCACCAGATTTTAAAAAAATATATACCACATGTAAAAGAGACAAAGTCATTATCATCATCATCTTGTGCACTGCCGCATGGCGTTGGCGATCATGGCCCTCTATCCCTTTTCGCCGCAAGCACATCTTCAACCCTCTCTGTCTTCAGCTAACCCTGCAAGTCCGTCCAATGTTTTCTTCCTGGGTTTTTCTGGTATTCTTTTTCCCTCCAGCTTTCCTGTTGTGACCAGGTGCTCTAATTCCTCTTTTCTCATAGAATGGCCGATAAATGTTGCTTGTCTTTTCATAATCTTCCTTATGAATGATCTTTTTTGTGTCTGCCTCCATCAAAGTTGTCTCGTTTGTTTTCTTTGCTGTTCATGGAACTCTCAACATTCTTCTTAGAAACCACATCTCGGCTGCCTCAATCTTGTTCTGGCTTTGCGAAAGACAAAATATTCATTTTCCCTTGGGGAAAAAAACGCAAATCAGGCATGCTGAGAGATCAGTACATTCTTTGACAATTGCCACCCAGATGACCTCAGTCAACATCGGCGAAGGCCTACTTGCAGAGTGTTCATTCCTTCTTGAAGTCAGCCGGATTTAGAGAAGAGAATTCGGGGTTTTGAGATCTAAGTGCAGGAGGAAACTATTTTGCGTATCCTACCTCGAGCATAAGACATGATTACATTTGATACAAATAATGCTCGCAAAATCACTTGTCTATGAGTGCAAGATTGATAATTCTTCCAAATTTATCTGTTTTTCGTAAACAAACATGAGGTTCAGAATCGCACAACATAATGCCATGATAGATCTTTGTTTGCACCAGTTTAACACAGAATGGCATAAGTACATGCCTGTGTTTTTTTAATAGAGAATCATGACCAGAAATGTACAACTACACACCAGAGTTTCTCAACAGAGAATAAGTGTATCGTTTTTATAACTTACTCTGTTTTCAGTTGGAATTTTACTCATCAACTTTTCTTTTTGCAGTTGTTTTATACTGTTTGGGCTTAGACCATAACTGTTTATAAATGTTCTGTTTTTTATGTTATGATATCATTGTTTTCTGTGTGTTATCACAGTTTTGACTATGCTTAATGTTTATTGAAAAAAATGAATGAAAAAATTGAAAGAAAAACCCAATGATTACGTTGGGAACAAGATGTTTTGGTGGAACCGCTACTGGTACTTACTAAACACTGCAAACTTGCATGGTTTTGTCATGATCATGTCACCTGCCAAGACACACAGTCGCTGTTTATCTATCCTTCAAGAAACTCTAGAAGGAAGTTGTCGCCAAGGTCGACCGGGGAACAGCTAAGTGGCGCATAACAAAGACTGGAGCAGTCTCAGTATATCTGAACTTTTACTGCACTGTAGAGAGAGAGATGGAAGATCCTGTCTGCTGCTGTGTTGTACAGGTCTCCACGCCGATTATGGGGCCAGAAGAAGAAAACAAAAGCAAAACAAAACTAAAACGGTCAACAAAACATCTACACTGAGGTTCAGTTTCAGTTTCTCAAGATAACGTTTCTGTGCTCGGAATGAATTCCATGTGCATTGACGCTACAGACGCCATGTGATGGAGAAGATTCAAAATGATCATGGCATAGACTTTAGCCTGTACGTAGGCCCTAACTGTCGGCAAAATAACTAGTCGCTGTGGTGTAATGGTTAGCACAAAGGACTACCAACTGGAGAGTTGTGGGTTCGAATCCCCATCAGGCCTTTCAAAATCATTATGGAATCTTACGGCTCAATCCGGATTCGGCGATGGACCCAGAGGGGAAGCCAGGGTATGTGGTGGTGCCTATACTCTCAAAACGTCTCATAACCCAATGACAGATCTGTCTAGGCGAGTCAGGGGAGCCTAGAAACAACTCCTGCCATCACATCAACGTCCTGGTAAACAGGGGACGGATGGGGTCAGAAGGAGACCAACACAGAGATTCAACGGCAATGGCTTCTGTCACCACAACTGTGGGCAGATGATCCCAAAAGATACCATGGCCTCCGCACAGTATGTCCACTGCCACTCTACAAACCAGTGTCAAACCACTGGTTGTGTTTCTTGTCAAAAACCGCATGAGATGTCACAAAAGGAAAAAAGATGCTATAGGACTGGACCTTCTGAGCCCCCAGGGATGGACAAGCATCAAAAGCTATTGACAAGGGAGTGTCCGCGACCGTGTAACACTGTTCTGATAGCGGTACATATGTACCTGACTGCAGCAGTAGGAAGCAGTCTCGTTGACACACCTTAAAAGCAGAAAAATCCAAAATCAGGCAAAAAGCAAAAGCAAGAAGAAAAGACATTACCGTTGGAACGTGGAACATCAGAACAATGGGAGAATTAGGCAAGTTGGAATTACTGCTGAAAGAACTAGAGGAACATAAGATCAACATAACAGGCTTGAGTGAGACCAGGTGGAGCAAGGAAGGCATTTTTAGTAAAGGAGATCATCATCATCATCATCATCAGGTGCCCTGCCGCATGGCGTTGGCGATCATGGACTTCCATCTGCCTCTATCTCTCGTTGCCCCTAGCATCTCCCCCACCCTCCTCGTTCCCAGCCACTCTGCAAGTCCGTCCAGCATTTTCTCCCTGGGTCTACCCGGTGCTCTCTTTCCCTCCACCTTTCCCGTTGTGACCAGGTGCTCCAAATCCCCCTTCCTCATAAAATGGCCTATAAATGTTGCCTGTCTTTTCCTAATCTTCCTTTTGAGTGATCTACTTGTGTCTGCCTCCATCAAGACTGTCTCGTTTGTTTTCTTTGCTGTCCATGGAACCCTCAACATTCTTCTTAGAAACCACATCTCGGCTGCCTCAATCTTGTTCTGGCTTTGTTTGTTGACTGTCCACACCTCGCATCCGTACAACAGTATTGGTTCTATATAACACTCAAGAACTCTCTTCCTGATGTTAATTGATAGGCATTTGTTGGTAAGAATGTTTGTCATCTTCCTGAAAGCTGTTTTGGCTTGGCCGATTCTGCCGGCTATTTCTGATGTGCATCTGCCGTCTGATGAAATGATCGTTCCCAGATATTTGAATTTATCAACCTATGTCAAGGTTGTGCCATTTGCTATTTTGCATGAGGGGATTTCATGTTTTTTTTTACTGATCACCATGGCTTCAGTCTTCCTGCTGTTTAGTTCCAGCCCCTTACCTTTGCTTTCTATTTCAAGTATATTCACAAGGTTTTGTAGGTCTCTTTCAGTTTCTGCAATTAGCACGGTCTCATCTGCATATTGAATGTTGTTTATCAATTTCCCTCCAACCTTTAATCCAGGGTCTTCTTCTAGGTTTCTCATGATGTTTTCGCTGTAAAGTGAAAACAGATCTGGTGACAAAACACAACCCTGTCTGACTCCTCTTTTGATATTTTGGAAAGAGCTTCTCATTGCAGCTGTTTGTTCCCAGTACATATTTCTGATTATTCGTAGATCTTTTCCATCAACATTGAGTCTCTCCAGTTGGTTGATCAATTCATCATGTCTTACCCGATCGAAAGCCTTGGTGTAGTCAACAAAGCATAAATACAAACCCTTATTCATCTCGATTGACCTCTCTATGATAGTTCTTAGTATGTGTATGGCATAAATAGTTCCTTTCCCTTCCACAAATCCACACTGTTCTTCTGCTATTTCTCTTTTGATCTATTCCTTGTCCTCATCATGATTATTCTTAACAGGATTTTTGTTACATGGCTCATCAAACTGATTGTGCGATGGAGTTCGCATTCTATAGCCCCTGTCTTCTTTGGAAGTGCAATGAAAATTGATTTTGACATATCTTTGGGGATTTTTCCAGTGTCGTAAATTTCATTTAGGAGGACTGTTATTTTTTCTATGCCAAATTCCTCCAGGGCTTCAATCATCTCTGTAGTAATGTTGTCTGGTCCTGGGACTTTTCCTGGTTTCATCTTTTTCAGTGCCTCTCTAACTTCATCTTTCATTATGGGTGGTCCTTCAAAGTTCTTTTTATAATGTGTTCTTCGTTTCTGTCATCCTCAAAAAGGTCTTTAATGTACTCTCCCCATCTGTCTAATATTTTGTCTTTTTCCATGATAAGCGTGCCATCTTTCGAATTCAAGCAAGCAGTTGAAGTGCATGTATTTTTTCTGTGGACAATTTCTTCAATTCGTCTGTACATACCCTGAGGATCCGTTTTGTGTCGGTCTTCCATTTCTTTGCTCTTTGATTTCAGCCCAGCTTCCTTAGCTTCATTGCACCTATTCCTGATCTCCTTGTTTATCTTCCTATAGATCTCCTCATTTCTCCTTGCCCTCCTCCTTCCTCCATCAAGCCCAACATTTCATTAGTCATCCAGTTCTTTTTTGCTTTTCTATTTGCTTTAGGGATTTCCTCACAAGCTTCATTTATCGAATTCCTCAACTTTGTCCATTGTTCCTCACTGTCACCAGCGTCTTCCAGAGCACTGAATTTGTTTTGAACATGTACATTAAATTGTTGACGTATCACTTCATCTGTCTTTAAGAGTCCAAGGTTTATTTTGATGTTGTTTTTGGTCTGTTTCCTTTTCCTCAATTTCAGTCTAAATCTTCCCGCTACAGGATTGTGGTCACTGTTGCAGTCTGCGCCTGGTAGTGTTTTTGCTGACAGTAAAGAATTTCTAAATCTTTTGTTGATCTGGATGTAGTCAATCTGATTTTTGGTATTATCTCCTGGACTCATCCAAGTCCATTTTCTTCTATTTGGCTGCTCAAACCAGGTGTTTCCTACTATAAACTCATTCATCTGTGCCCATTCTACAAGTTTCTCACCCTTTCATTTTGTGTACCAAGGCCATGAGGTCCAACTATATATCTACCCTATCCTCTCCCACTTTAGCATTAAAATCTCCCATTATTACAGTAACTTCTTGTGATTTACATTGGACTTTGGCCATCTCTGATACTTCGTAGAAGTTGTCTATGTCTTCCTGAGTACTTGCAGATGTTGGTGCATACACCTGAATGATGTTGATATCAAAAGGTTTGCCTCCCAACTTGACCAGCAAAACTCTGTCGGACACAGCCCAGTATCCCTTAACTGCTTTTGATTTGTCTTTGTCCATCATGATGCCTACTCCTCTTTAATGTGAGTTACCACCAGAGTATATCATTGTGTATTCTCCTGATGTTATCATGCCTGCCCCCTTCCATCTCACTTCCCCTAGTCCTAAAATACCAGTGTTAAGTCTCTCCATCTCTATCTTGATATTTTCTAATTTACCCTTTTGCAACAACGTTCTTATATTCCATGTTGCAACTTTGATGTTTTTATGATGTTTAGGGTTTGCAATAACTTGCTGACGGTCTGGTGTCACCTGCGCCGCATGACGGTCCCTACCGGACGAAGCTGCTCCATAGGAGCACCTATTTACGTCGTTGTCTTTGATCTTTTTGTTTCTGTCCATGATAACCTGGGAAAAATTACGATGGTGGTTTCCCGTTGCCTTCCATCGGTTTGTGTACGGTCTCTCCGATAGCCTTACTCTCTCCCGAGATGTCCACAAGGCAGTGGAGCTATTCACCCATTGCTTGGGGGTCTGGTTCGTGGGCACCAGGGCGTATCCACACGCCGATGGGCCTGCATGCCTCACGTCTGGGGGCCAGACCTCCTCCGAGTCCTACGAGATTCAGCCTGAGTCTGTGAGGTGCTCAGTTACCGCCTGTCGCCACGAGGAGGCATAGCGTAGGGCTTGCTGATGGAGAGGCTATGTACTGACAGGAAGAGACTTACGCCTTCTGCTCTTCTTTTCGCACAGCAGTGCTAGCCAGCGGTGCAGGCTGAAGCCGACACATTAGACGCATCACATCTGCCAATATGACATGCTAAAGGAGATCATACAATAGTTTTCAGTGGAAATGAAAAAGGAGGCTCAAACGAAGTAGCTATCGTTGTAGACAAACATCACACAGCACGCTAAAAAAGCCACAATGCCATCAGTGACCGAATAGTCATGGCAGAGCTAAATACCAAACCAGCTCTATTAAATATCATCCAAGTCTATGCCCCTACATCCAAAATCACAGAAAAAGAAATTGAAAAGTTCTACAATCACGTAGAGACAACAAAGGACAAGATACCCAGCAGCGAAATCTGCATAATAATGGGAGATCTAAATGCTAAAGTAGGTGAAAGTGAAGACAGGGAACATGGTATAGGACCTCATTGACTGGGGAATAGAAACGAACGGGGCAGTATGCTAGCAACTTTGTGTCAAGTCAATTATCTCGCAATCACAAACACCTTCTTCAAACATCCAAATAGAAGGAAATATACATGGACAGCATGATAGACCAGAAATGGAGAACGTCAGTGATGGATCCAAAATCGAGACCAGGAGTGGATTGTGAGACAGACCACGTGCGTGTAACTGCAACTCTAATAACGAAAGCATACTAACAACACAAAGCAAAGAAGCAAATCAGACACGATCTAGATAAACTAAAAGATCCAGAAATCAAAGCTGAGTACCAAGTTGAAACAAACAACTGCTTCCCTGCTCTCTTAGAATGGACAGCAAATGAAACTTTGCCAAACAATATATGGAATGACATGAAAACGTATACACGGAAACTGCGCAGTCAAAACTAAGAAGGCGGACAAACAAACCACCAAAGCCATACATAAGCGATGAAGTTTTCCAGCTAGCCAAAGAGAACAGCCAAGCACGATCAAAGGAAAAACTCGAAGCATAGACAGTAAAAAGGGCGAAACCTTAAGAGAGATGTAAGATGTTCTATCAAGATGGCATGAGTACGACAAAGAACTTTTTCACGACAACACACCAACACTTCCAACAGATATACCTGCCTTGATTTTCAAGCATTGGAAACACAACTTCTTGTCAGCGAGGTCAGAGCAGCAACAAATCAGCTCACGTAAGGAAAATCACCTGGATTGGGCATTATGCCAGGCGAGCTCTTAAAAATACTGGAGAAGCAGGTATAACTTGTCTTATATCATCTATGTACAAGAATATGGGAATAATGTCATTGGTCTGATGACTGAAAAACTATAAAAAATTGTCATGCCATGTAAAAATGGGAATGCCAAGGACCAGTAAATATAGAACCATCGCCCTAATCAGCCCCACCAATGAAGTACTGCCAATCATCATGATGAACAGAATGAAACAAAAAGGAGAACTGTCTGACTGTCAGGGGCGCAGCAGACGTATTATTTGTCTTACAGAGTTTGATACAAAAAGTAAGGTCAGACCGGATTCGTTGCACTAGGCACGATTCATTTACATCAGCCATACCTCTTGATTAAATATTTTCCCATTCTGTCGAACATATGCCTATATTTTCTCTTCTGCATTATTTAATACTGGTATCTTTTACATTCCAAACACTACTCTTCGCTAGTGCGTCATAGTTCTCACTTCCGCTCTGATATCATATTTACTCAAAGACACATCATGATGTCATCTTAAGTCAGTTTATTCCTTTTCTCACATTGGACACAGCAGCAGGGAATTTCAGACTTTTTCTCAGATTTTTTTATCTGGTGTTTGTTTGCTTGTTTGTTTGCAATCTTACGCTTGACAAAGGCCAGTTGGCCGAAAATTTGCGCCTGTCTTGTCTTGTTGCATTAAATACGCGTTCGTATTCTTCTTACGTGTTTTTTTTCTGGTTCCTGTTTGCTTGAACGCGGGCAGTCACGCTTGTTTCGGATTTCGTTTTAAACTACATGACACCAAATGAAAAAAACAAAACAAACAAACAAACAAAACAAACATGAAAGACATAACAAAATCAAAAACCAATCACCACGAAATCTAAACAAAGAACAAACATTATGACAACCTTCATCGTCCCTCCAGCTGTTTTTCCCACATTCCATAAAGTTCTTTTATCTCTTGAATCCTTTCCAATCCACGCTGTTAGAGTGTGCGTGGTGTTACTTTCAAGATGATACCAATGTTTGTGTGTAAAAAAAACTGTAGCCCAGGCCAAGATGGAATCCACGACCCCTGTGTTATCAACATGGCGCTCTAACCAGCTGATCCACGGGGCCACTGAGGAAAAGAAGACAGCCAACAAGTGTCCAAAAATGTTGAAGGAAAAGAAGATATCTAACAAGTATCCAAAAGTGTTGGAGGGAAATAATACAGCCAACAAGTATCCAAAAATATTGGCGGAAAAGTAGATAGCCAACAAGTATCCAAAAATATTGGCGGAAAAGTAGATAGCTAACAAATGTCCAAAAATGTTCGAGGGAAATAAGATAGCTATCAGATAGCTAACAAGTGTCCAAAAATGTTGGAGGAAAAGTAGATAGCTAACAAGTGTCCAAAAATGTTGGAGGAAAAGTAGATAGCTAACAAATGTCCAAAAATGTTCGAGGGAAATAAGATAGCTATCAGATAGCTAACAAGTGTCCAAAAATGTTCGAGGGAAATAAGATAGCTATCAGATAGCTAACAAGTGTCCAAAAATGTTGGAGGAAAAGTAGATAGCTAACAAATGTCCAAAAATGTTCGAGGGAAATAAGATAGCTATCAGATAGCTAACAAGTGTCCAAAAATGTTGGAGGAAAAGTAGATAGCTAACAAGTGTCCAAAAATGTTGGAGGGAAATGAGATAACCAACATGTATCCAAAAATGTTCGAAATATTTTCCTCAGTAAGTAACCAGTAGAAACAATACCAAGTGGATAATTTAGCTCTATGTTCATCCCCACCCTTCCACACCGACGCCAGACTTGAACCCTGACCAAGTCCCTAGAGCACAACGTTACCATCTGTGAGGTGTGTTGTTTCAGCAGATCTATCAACAAGAGCAGACGCACAACAATTAGCTAGCTAATAGAAATTCACGGTCTAACAATGATAAAAACAGTTTAAAAGACAAATAGTGTAACAGCCATGGCTTTACAAATAAATGGAAAAAAAAGGAAAATAATAAATAAATAAATAAATGAATAAAGAACATTTTATCTTCCTTTCATCGATATAAACAAACTAACAAAGAAACAAGCAAATGCACAAATAAAAACATGTGTGAATAAGTAAATAGATAAATAAAAAGATAACTAAATGCAGCAGGTAAAAAGGCTGGTCTAAACTTGAACGCCAAGAAAACAAAAGTGCTACATAGCAAAGGCAAAGGCGCTGAAAGCAATCATGACATCAAATGTTAAGGATTTCAAATATCTTGGCTCTGCAAAAACTGA
>JAPXFY010000024.1:41493999-41511499 GCA_030674185.1 Monoplex corrugatus
TTCTATTATATTAATCTGTATTTCAGTAATACTTTAACTGGGCAGTTAAATCTATCATTTGAAATTCCACAATCAAACGGACTCACTTTGTGACGTTTGAGTGAGGTTTTGCAGACCGGTATGAAGACAGGATAGGATCAGGCGAGAAAACACGAGAGTTCGTCAGACTGAACGTGTAAATGGCACAAGGTGGATCAGGCAAGGGAGGGAAAGCAAAGACTCGGAAGAAGTGAGGAGATGGACATCTATCAGACAATGTTTTGATGTCAGAATATCAAATCTTGTCTGGACCAGGGGTTGTATCTTTTCTGTACAGTGCAAGTGCTTCATGCATTTCTTGTTCAGTTAATTCATCATTTAGTCCACTTTGTGTTAGTTTTTTGTTTAAGTCCGCAAATTAATTTTCTTCTCTCTTCAAGGTTTTTCTGATTACTCTGTTGTATGAACCGTTGTAGTAGGGCTTATCCTTTTTCTTCGTTTGCTGGCATCGTGGCGTTTGTGATTTTCCCTTCTATTTTTTTGATAGAGCTGCCAGAATAGTGCTTGTGTTGTATCGGCATTGAGTCTTTCATAGATTTGTTTCCATTTCTTGTCTTTTGCTTCCTGAGCTATGGCTTTGGACCTCTCTGTTTTTTCGTCCATATTTCTTTTGTGTTCGTCCGTTTTTGTAGTGTTATCATTCTGGGCGATGTTTTCTTCTGTGGTTTTGCCAGGCTCTTACAGCAGCCCGTTTTTCTGTCCAGGCAGTTTGTGTCATGGTTCCACCAGGTAGGTTGTTTTCTAGAGGTTTTGTCATTTTCTGTTTTCCATTTTGATTTTATAGTTCCGAGTTTAGAAACTATGAAATTCTATTCTGTCATATTGAAATGGGTTTCTTGGTTGAGTTTAAGAGTTTCTAGTGACATGCTTCGTCATACTGAATACAATTGGTAGATGGTCGCTGCCATGTGTGTTCAGCATTTCTGCACTCATCAGTGATGTTAGTTTAGGAAAGACGACTGCTATGTCCATGGTATTGTCTGTGTCTCGTGCTCTTGCACCAATACGGGTTGGTAACGTTGTTGTGAGTGGGCTGAACTGGATATCGCACAGCATCTCTTCCAGAGCATGTCCCAGGGCGTTAGTATCATTCTGATCCCACACTGCAGGTCGGGCATTGAGATCGCCAACGCCACAGTAATATCTCTTAGTTCATTTCAAGTTCTTCTAATTACTTCACGGTTTTGTGTTTGTGTGTGTGTGTGTGTGTGTGCGTGTGTGTGTGTACTGTGTGTGTGTGTGTGTGTGTGTGTGTGTGTGTGTGTGTGTGTGTGTGTGTGTGTGTGTGTGTGTGTGTGTGTGTGTGTGTGTGTGTGCATAAGCACTGATGAGTACAAAGTTCTTGTTTTTCGTTTCGTCGCTTGAAAGTGTATGCCCAGTAGTTTACATGAATTAGTACACCGCTGATCCAGGTCTACTATGGATACTTTGCCTTTTGCGTTCTTTGTAATGACTATAGGCAGTCCTCTACCATTCCTGTTTCTGAATTACGGCGAAGTCTTCAAAGTCTATTGGGTTTTCTTGGTGTGTTCTAGTTTCTCGTAAACACATTATATCAATGTCGTATGCTAATTTCTCAATGGTTGATATCTCTCTCTTGCACTGGCACAGTTCTAGGTACATATTCAAAGATATTTCTTGAATAGCCATTCTGATGTTGTCATCTTTCTGATTTTATTTCCACGTTTCCTCTTTCCTTTTTCCTTGTTTTGTCCTTGTTCCAGTAGCATATTTATAACTCCCACCCAGGAATCTGACAATGAGAAACGTTGCTTGTGTAGCATTATTGTCACCCCCACCCTGGATTCTGTTAGTGAGTAGTGCTGTCATTGTATCGCCGGTATGGTATTTCTTTTCAGCTGTACTTTCATCAGAGTTTTCTTTTGGGGCTTAAAGAACACTTGGTGGCGCCCGATCCATTCCAAGTATTGTGTACACAAGGACGCATACTCACATGTACACACGTATCTAATACTGACAACACAAGGACATACACTCACATGCACATACGTGCCTGACAATATTACATATATATATCTAATCTGATTTCCTGATTTCTGATTTCCTCTCACTATTATCTATACATGTTGATATGGTATGAAAGGTGTCATTTCGAGTACTTGTAGTCATATTGGCAATGCCGGTCGTGGTACTGTTGATATTTCTCCTCTTAAATACTCTCTCTTTCTCTCTCTCTCTCTCTCTCTCCACACACACACACACACACACACACACACACAAACACACACACACACTTTAAAATCTAGATTTTAAAATCTTGATCACCTCTCTCTCTTTGTTAAACAGCTAAGATTACATTTTAAATTTACATATATTTGGATATTTACTGTTCTGTTTATTTACCTATCTATTTATTAAATTACATTTCAAAGTGAAAGTGTGTTCATACACACATAAAGACACACACATAAACACATCTGCTCTCGGACACCAAATCTGATTTCCTCTCACTACACCCAGCAGATAATTACGCTAGACAAAGTATGATCAAAACATTTGGCTTGCTAGATAAACTAGCAATTATGGAGTTCTTATGACTAATATCTATGTAATGAAAAGTGTGACGGCACATTTTAGTGCTTAAGGACTGGTGTATTTAAAAGGATATCACTACAGTTATCCCTAATGCTGCTATAAAAGCATGTGACTGCGACAGCACAGAACACCAGATGAAACACACAATGCTTCAGCTGTTTACTTTAGGATTGTAAATGATTAATTATTCGACTTAGAACCAGTAGTATGATACTATTTTAAACCACAAGTTGTAGCTTGACGAAACTGCTTGCAATGGGTGTTATGCATTTCATTAACATTTTCATTAGCATTCGATTAAGAATTATGAGGAAAGTTCTATCCGCACACTTTGGATATATGTGAAAGAAAGACAGACAGACAGACAGACAGATGGAGAAAGAGAGAGAGGGGAGAGAGAGAGAGAGAGAGAACACACAGAGAGAGAGAGAGAGAGAGAGAGAGAGAGAGAGAGAGAGAGAGAGAGAGAGAGGATCTAGATTTTAAAGTCTAGATTTCAAAGTGAAAATATGTTATACACAGTTAGAGACACATACATATGTACATCTGCTCATACACACGTACATACATATGGACAATCAAATCAGGTTTCCTCTCGCTGGGCCCAGCCAAATATGCTTGACAAAATTTCATTAAAACATCTGGCCTGCTAGAAGAAGTAGGAATTGTGGAGACATTTTAACTAATATATATAATTATATATATATATATATATATATATATATATATATATATATATATATATATGTATGTATGTATATGTATATGTATGTATGTATGTATTATATATATATACATATGTATATAAATAAATGTTTCAGGACTTGTGTTTTTGAAAGGATATTACTACAGTCTTCCCCAATGCTGCTGTAAAAGCAGGTAACTGTGACAGTGTTCAACAGCAGAATGGTAAAAAAAAGAACACTTATCTTTCATTGCTCTTGCTGTTCTAATCACACGTCTAAACATTGAACAAACACAGAAGGCTTCAGCTCTTTACTTTCGGATTGCGAATGATTAATACTTTGGTTCGGAACGAATAGTATGGTACTTACTGAAATCACAGGCTGACCAGACTGCTACAGTGAGTGTTATGCATTTCATTAACATTTCATTAAAATTCGATTTAGAATAGAAATATGAGGTAAGTCCCATCAGTCTGCTTTGGTTGTGTGTGAAAGGAAGTGAGAGAGAGAGAGGGAGAGGGAGAGAGAGAGAGATAGAGAGAGAGAGATGATCTAAATTTTTAAGTGACAATGTGTTTATGTATAACAGAAACAGAAGACACACTAGTTGATAAGATACATGAGATATACTCTCTTTTAAGCAATATGAACATTTGGGAATCACATTAATTGTAAAGCCTCAGCATAAATTATATATGATAAGCGAATACACGAAGAGACTAAATAAACACCAGCTTAATTATGAGGCTTCAACTGACATGAATGATACACATAATGAACAAGGAAAGTAAACGAATACCAACGTAATTGTGAAGCTTCAACTGACATGAATGACGCACGTGATAACAAAGAAAATAGATATACATCAAATGAATAATGAAGCTCCATCATCATACATAACATAATGACTTGCCTATGAGTCCTATAATTCTCAAAATGCTACGATAACTAAAACCTAGTTTCATACTCAGAAAAATTCCTGGCTGGGCAATAGGCCTATATTAAATGGAAATTTGAAAGGACAGAGAAGAAGACGAGAAAGAAATAGAGTCATTGTGAAACTTGGATGCAGCTGCGTTCTGTAACTGGAAGTACTTGTAGAATACAGTTTTCTTCTTGGGTTAAAGAAACTGACATTTCAATTGTATTGTTTTAAATTGTTTTAAATTTCATTGTGGTACAATTTTCAGAGTGGCGATACTTTATTGGCCACTGTAATCATTCTCGGACTTCATTCCAGTAGAACGACTCCCAGCAACTATAAGGACAAGAAGGTGAAAGTTAAGATAGCGTCATAAACCCTACATCATAGGAAAGTGAGGTGGTAGAGACTATTTTTCTCGTTTACAGATTAATGATGGCGGCGCCCATCTTCTGTATCTCACTCCTGCACCTTATCCATAGCAAAGTCAGGAACTCATCATGGTTAGACAGGCTGGAAGACCCACCCGCAAAAAAGAACGTGTGTGTGTGTGTGTGTGTGTGTGTGTGTGTGTGTGTGCATGTATGTGTGTGTGTGTGTGTGTGTGTGTGTGTGTGTGTGTGTGTGTGTGAGTGAGTGTGTGTGTGTGTGTGTGTGTGTGTGTGTGTGTGTGTGTGTGTGTGTGTGTGTGTGTGTGTGTGTGTGTGTGTGTGTGTGTGTTGTTCATGAATCGAACTCGAACCCGTGCAATCTGACCGGAAGTTAGAGTCCCTACCTCTACGCCAACCAGGACTACATGTGGGTATGTTAAAGGGGAATTTGACAGGACAGAGAAGAAGACGAGAAAGAAATATACATTTGTAGAATGCACACACTTACATGCGCGTATTTCATATTTCAAATTAACATTCCATGTATAATTGCTTTGAAAATTACATGCTTATGAAACTTGTTTTGTTGTTGGTTGTTGTTTAATCAAGATCTACAATACAATATCAGTAACAGTAGGATGTGGATTATTTCCTTATTCGTGAATTGATCAGCGCTGCTCTGTTATGTTGATGGATTTTTGTGTGATTTAATGTATTTGAAGAGAAAATTCTTGAATGCCAAACAAAACGATGACCTGAAGAGAAACAGACTTCCACTTATAAACCTATTTATTGATAAAAGATAAAATATAATAAAATAAAAGTTAAAAAAGAAGGAAAATGACGGCCAAATGTCTTAAAAGAAAGCTCAAAACATCTCATTGAACAGTGCTATTACTAGTATTAGACTTACCTTCTGTTCTTGCCTGCTCTTCGCATTCGTCCTACTGTCCATACATGATTCTTGTGATTTGTTCTCTGAGACAAAACTATTTTGTATATGTTTCATCGATCTGTTTGCACACATTGCGTCAGTGTACATTCGTCAGCACTGTGTGGATGTGTGTGTTCGTCTGTGTGTGACAGCATGTGGACATGCAGAAGTGCCTACATATCTGTGTGTGTGTGTGTGTGTGTGTGTGTGTGTGTGTGTGTGTGTGTGTGTGTGTGTGTGTGTGTGTGTGTGTGTGTGTGTGTGTTCGTTCGTTGCTTGATTTAACGTCTTTTCACTATAAGTGATATTAGTAATATCAGTGTGTGTGTGTGTGTGGTGTGTGTGTGTGTGTGTGTGTGTGTGTGTGTGTGTGTGTGTGTGTGTGTGTGTGTGTGTGTGCGTGTGTGCTTTATTTCAGTGTCTCTGTGTGTCTATGCGCGTTTGCCATCATATGGGAGCGTTCTGGCATCGTGGGCGTACGCCACGGTTGTTTTCTTTTCTTATTCTACATCATACCATGGTCATATCATCGATTTATTATGGAATTTTTATGTATCACATTTTCTGTAATGTGCAAAGCGCTTAGAAGCTTGCCTCAAGGGATATTACCTCCTATTCTGAAGTTATATTATTATTATTATTATTGTTACTGTTATTGTTATTACTACTACTATTATTATTATTATCAATCATTATAGTAGTAGTAGTAGTCGTAGTTATTATTATTATTGCTGTCATTATGATGATGATGATGATTATCATCATTATTATACTGGTAGTAGTAGTAGTAGTAGTAGTAGTAGTAGTAGTAGCATCGTTAGCATTATCTACTTACTGTTTGCTAACTTCAGAACACTGGCGGAGTGATCTGCCTTACTGATGGTGGGTTCTGGGACATTCAGACTGGGACAGCCCTTCAGCACTTGGAGCAGCAAAGGAACATCTTCATGTGGCAGGATCCCGTACTCAGAATCTGCACTTCGCTTCCCCACTAGCCGTGAGATGACTGTATGGGCAGCAAAGACAAAACATTTTTTTTGTTTATTCTGCAACGCTTCTGTGTTACGCTCGGGACCCCCATATACCTCCAAACCCACCACAACTGAGGTGACCATGAGAGCAAGGCATGAAGGGCCACAAAAACTGGCTGTTTTTCACAAATTTAAGATGATACATGGGAATATAAGTGATAGTAATGATGGTATGATATTTCATTTCGGATCGAGAATATGTGGCAGGATTGCAGGCTTCATGTATGTTTATTTTCATAACGTACTTCGGCGTCAATTAGGCCCAAGAGATACAGACGCCTGTGATGTTGATAACAAATTTTCAAGAACACCTTCAGTGATGCATCAGCTTAGTGGATGAGACTCAAATGAGAAGATCCAACCACTTCAGTGAGCTCATAGCTCACTCAACCCCGATCTCTCCATGGGAATGCCGTGGTCCCTTTCAGATATTATGGATGTACCTTCTAGAAATTCTTCTTTTCTGTCATTGTTATTTTTTCTGCTTTGTTCTTTTGCTTTCTGTCATCTCTTCCTTTCTCCCTTCCTGCCTTGCTGGTCCATTCATTGGTAGTTTCCATAAAGTCTGACATATGGTATGTTTCCATATAGTCTGACATACGGTATGTTTCCATACAGTCTGACATACGGTATGTTTCCATACAGTCTGACATATGGTATGTTTCCATATAGTCTGACATACGGTATGTTTCCATATAGTCTGACATACGGTATGTTTCCATAGTCTGACATATGGTATGTTTCCATGCAGTCTGACATATGGTATGTTTCCATATAGTCTGACATACGGTATGTTTCCATACGTCTGACATATGGTATGTTTCCATACAGTCTGACATATGGTATGTTTCCATACAGTCTGACATATGGTATGTTTCCATACAGTCTGACATATGGTATGTTTCCATACAGTCTGACATACGGTATGTTTCCATAAAGTCTGACATATGGTATGTTTCCATACAGTCTGACATATGGTATGTTTCCATATAGTCTGACATATGGTATGTTTCCATACAGTCTGACATATGGTATGTTTCCATACAGTCTGACATACGGTATGTTTCCATACTGTCTGACATATGGTATGTTTCCATAAAGTCTGACATATGGTATGTTTCCATAAAGTCTGACATACATTTTGTCGATTACTGGGTGCATAGATATCCACTGCCTGTTTAGCGTTAAGGGGATCTGAACTGCTTGTTGATGGTTCTAGGTAATATAGGCCAATTTTTATGTATGATTTTGTATACTCATTAGGTACGTTTATGTATTTGTATTCTGGTTTGTTTTTAAAAGTGTCCAACGCCTATAGCATGTCCTTTGATTATGTGTCCGAATGCAGTGGTAGGTATACTTGATTTTCTTTTCCGTTTTTTTTTTCAGGGTCATCATATGTTTACGTGTGTGTGATTCATTTGAGATGGTTATAGCCCTGCTATGGCTCTGAGCAGTCGGCTTGACTTTAAACACTAGTAATAGCAAGGTCACAACGGGAAAGTTGGAGGGAAGGAGAGCACCAGGTAGACCTAGGGAGAAGATACTAGACGGACTCGCAGAGTGGCTGAAGACAAGGAGGGTGGAAGAGATGCTTGATGCAACAACAGATAGAGACAAGATGGAAGTCCATGATTGCCAACGCCATGCGGCAAGGCACCTGATGATGATGATGAATAGCAAGTTGGGGCCGAACATTCCCACAATGATATGAAGTGTCAGGAGTTAGAATCGTCAGCCTCCCAGGTGTTCTAATCTTTTCGGTGCGGTTACTTGTGCAAAAGGGGACAGGACAAAGATGTGTAGTGTTTACATCACATGGACTGTAACAGGAGTGGCTATGATTGTGAAATATTGACAATATGTCAGAAAGGGCCAGAACACCGTGCACATGAATAAAAACACACAGAAGACAGCAGATTTATCCACTTTTGTTTTTGCAAAAAGATATCAGATGTCTATGTATGCGTGCAACTGGTGTGTGTTTGTGTGTGTTGGTGTTAGTGTGTGTGTATATTAGAGTGTGTGTTTGAGTATGTGTATATGTGTGTGTGCTTGCGCGGGTGTGTGTATCAGAAAACAGGGATAATGTTTGTTATGTGCTTTTTGATAGTACGTGTAAACTACTGTCATATTGCTTTTCTTATTATTGATGACTATGTTGTTCATTTTTTAAAACTTTATTTGAATATCTAGGGTGGGAAATACTGGGTGCTGGCGACAGTATGCCAAATTTTCATTGCTATACTTAATTAACCTCAGTTTTACAGTAAATGCTCCAATGACGCCGTAGCAGTAACAAAAGGACAGGAAAAACAGAAGTTGCAGAGATGACAATGCTTCGATTCGCACAGGAAAAAACAAGAAAAGACGGTATGAAAAATGTAGAAATATGGCGGAAACTGGAGGTGGCTGAAATAAGTAGCAAAGTGAGGGGGACAAGATTGAGACGTCATGACATGTCTTGTTGAAAGAGGACAACTATTGGGAAAAAGTCTGAGGAAAATGACAGTTGGGAGCAGACAGAGAGGAAAGTCAAATAGAAGAATACAAGACTGTGTAGGCCAAGCCACAGAGCAAACAAAAGACCAGAAAGCTAGGATCCACACCAGGGACTCCATGACCTAGTCGGAAAAGCCTGCGGAAGAAGAAGAAGACGAAGAAGAAGAAGAAGAAGAAGAAGAAGAAGAAGAAGAAGAAGAAGAAGAAGAAGAAGAAGAAGAAGAAGAAGAGGAAGAAGGCTTTCAAAAACCGGAATCTTGTCACAACATTGTATAACATGACGAAAAGAATGATACAGAACAACAAATCTCGTTACAAAACATCAGAATCCTGGTAGTTGAAAATCGTATTTTAAGAAGGTGATTTTAGAGAAGTACCAGAAATTATGGAAAACCAATAATTTGCTAATTAATTCATTGCCTCTTCAACTCTATGCACCGCTGGAAAAATCTGACTCTTTCACTCTCTCACTTTATTTACCGTCCTTCTGCAGGAAATTTTCGCCTGTGATGGCTGATAATTCAGGAAGCTGGTTGACTAGGTAAGGGAGTGAAATCGTCAAGTTTTCTTTTGCTATTACCCTCAACAGTGCAGGAAGCTGGCGAGTAGGGAGAAGAATTAAACAGTTAAGTTTTTCGTTACTGTCATGTCCGTCAATGCGGGAAACTGGTCGTTAGAGTGAAGGAGTCGGCGGGTTATGGTTTTGCTCTGCTATCATGGTGGATGACACTGGAAGGTTGATAGGTGGGAGAGTGAAAAGACTTAGTTTGTGCTTTGTTATCAGGACTGGTAACACTGGAGGCCGTAATGAAAGAATCAAAGGACACAGACATTAGGCTGAAACTTACTGTTCTCTAAAACACGCCTTGAGGCAATTTCAGCCTCAGGCACGTGTACAAAATTCATGTAAACACAAACAAGTGTACAGACCATGTAAACACCACACAAACTGTACAGGCCATGTAAACAGATATATGTGTACAGGCCATGTAAATACATACATGTGTACAGGCCATGTGAACACAGACAAATGTACAGACCATGTAAACACAGACACATGTACAGGCCATGTGAACACAGACACATGTACAGGCCATGTGAACACAGACAAGTGTACAGGCCATGTGAACACAGACAAGTGTACAGGCCATGTGAACACAGACAAGTGTACAGGCCATGTGAACACAGACAAGTGTACAGGCCATGTGAACACAGACAAGTGTACAGGCCATGTAAACACAGACAAGTGTACAGGCCAAGTAAACACAGACAAGTGTACAGGCCATGTAAACACAGACAAGTGTACAGGCCATGTAAACATCAGACAAGTGTACAGGCCATGTGAACACAGACACGTGTACAGGCCATGTAAACATCAGACAAGTGTACAGGCCATGTAAACATCAGACAAGTGTACAGGCCATGTAAACACAGACACGTGTACAGGCCATGTACACAATAGACAAGTGTACAGGCCATGTAAACACAGACAAGTGTACAGGCCAAGTAAACACAGACAAGTGTACAGGCCATGTAAACACAGACACGTGTACAGGCCATGTACACAATAGACAAGTGTACAGGCCATGTAAACATCAGACAAGTGTACAGGCCATGTAAACACAGACACGTGTACAGGCCATGTACACAATAGACAAGTGTACAGGCCATGTAAACACAGACAAGTGTACAGGCCATGTACACAATAGACAAGTGCACAGGCCATGTAAACACAGACAAGTATACAGGCCATGTAAACACAGAAAGTGTACAGGCCATGTAAACACAGACAAGTGTACAGGCCATGTAAACACAGAAAGTGTACAGGCTATGTAAACACAGAAAGTGTACAGGCCATGTAAACACAGAAAGTGTACAGGCTATGTAAACACAGACAAGTGTACAGGCCATGTAAACACAGACAAATATACAGGCTATGTAAACACAGACAAGTGTACAGGCCATGTAAACACAGAAAGTGTACAGGCCATGTAAACACAGACAAGTGTACAGGCCATGTAAACACAGAAAGTGTACAGGCCATGTAAACACACACAAGTGTACAGGCCATGTAAACACAGAAAGTGTACAGGCTATGTAAACACAGACAAGTGTACAGGCCATGTAAACACAGAAAGTGTACAGGCCATGTAAACACACACAAGTGTACAGGCCATGTAAACACCAAACACGTGTACAGGACATGTACACAATAGACAAATGTACAAGCAATGTAAACACAAACAAGTGTACAAGCAATGTAAACACAAACAAGTGTACAGGCCATGTAAACACAAACAAGTGTACAAGCAATGTAAACACAAACAAGTGTACAGGCCATGTAAACACAAACAAGTGTACAGGCCATGTAAACACAAACAAGTGTACAGGCCATGTAAACACAAACAAGTGTACAGGCCATGTAAACACAAACAAGTGTACAGGCCATGTAAACACAGCCATGTGTACTGCGCAATGTAAATATCAGACAAGTGTACAGGCTATGTAAACACAGACACGTGTACAGACCATGTAAACACCACACAAATGTACAGGCAATGTAAACACAGACAAGTGTACAGACCATGTAAACACAGACAAGTGTACAGGCCAAGTAAACACAGACACGTGTACAGGCCAAGTAAACACAGACAAGTGTACAGGCCATGTAAACACAGGCACGTGTACAGGCCATGTAAACACAGGCACGTGTACAGGCCATGTAAACACAGACAAGTGTACAGGCCATGTAAACACAGACAAGTGTACAGGCCAAGTAAACACAGACAAGTGTACAGGCCAAGTAAAACACAGACAAGTGTACAGGCCAAGTAAACACAGACAAGTGTACAGGCCATGTAAACACAGACACGTGTACAGGCCATGTAAACACAGACAAGTGTACAGGCCATGTAAACAGCAGACAAGTGTACAGGCCAAGTAAACACAGACAAGTGTACAGGCCATGTGAACACAGACAAGTGTACAGACCATGTAAACACAGACACGTGTACAGGCCAAGTAAACACAGACAAGTGTACAGGCCATGTAAACACAGACAATGTACAGACCATGTAAACACAGACAAATGTACAGGCCATGTAAACACAGACAAGTGTACAGGCCATGTAAACACAGACAAGTGTACAGGCCATGTAAACACAGACAAGTGTACAGGCCAAGTAAACACACAGACAAGTGTACAGGCCATGTGAACACAGACAAGTGTACAGGCCATGTAAACACAGACAAATGTACAGGCCATGTAAACACAGACAAGTGTACAGGCCATGTAAACACAGACAAATGTACAGACCATGTAAACACAGACACGTGTACAGGCCAAGTAAACACAGACAAGTGTACAGGCCATGTAAACACAGACAAGTGTACAGGCCATGTAAACACAGACAAATGTACAGACCATGTAAACACCAAAACGTGTACAGGCCATGTACACAATGACACAATTTACAAGCAATGTAACACAGACAAGTGTACAGACCATGTAAACACAGACAAGTGTACAGGCCATGTAAACACAGACAAATGTACAGGCCATGTAAACACAGACAAATGTACAGGCCATGTAAACACAGACAAGTGTACAGGCCATGTAAACACAGACAAATGTACAGGCCATGTAAACACAGACAAATGTACAGGCCATGTAAACACAGACAAGTGTACAGGCCATGTGAACACAGACAAGTGTACAGGCCATGTAAACACAGACAAATGTACAGGACCATGTAAACACCAAACACGTGTACAGGCCATGTACACAATAGACAAATTTACAAGCAATGTAAATACAGACAAGTGTACAGGCCATGTAAACACAGGCACGTGTACAGGCCATGTAAACACAGAAAGTGTACAGGCCATGTAAAACACAGACAGTGTACAGGCCATGTAAACACAGAAAGTGTACAGGCCATGTAAACACAGAAAGTGTACAGGCCATGTAAACACAGAAAGTGTAACTGGCAATGTAAATATCAGACAAGTGTACAGGCTATGTAAACACAGACACGTGTACAGGCCATGTAAACACAGACACGTGTACAGGCCATGTAAACACAGACACGTGTATAGGCCATGTAAACACCAGACAAGTGTACAGGCCATGTAAACACAGACAAATATACAGGCCATGTAAACACAGACAAGTGTACAGGCCATGTAAACACAGACACGTGTATAGGCCATGTAAACACCAGACAAGTGTACAGGCCATGTAAACACAGACAAGTGTACAGGACATGTAAACACCAGACAAGTATACAGGCCATGAAAACACAGCCATGTGTACTGGCCATGTAAATATCGGACAAATGTACAGGCCATATAACCACAGACAAATGTACAGGCCATGTAAACACAGACAAGTGTATAGGCCATGTAAACAATACACACGTGTACAGGCCATGTAAACAATAGTCACGTGTACAGGCCATGTAAACAATACACACGTGTACAGGCCATGTAAACAATACACACGTGTACAGGCCATGTAAACAATACACACGTGTACAGGCCATGTAAACAATACACACGTGTACATGCCATGTAAACAATACACACGTGTACAGGCCATGTAAACAATACACACGTGTACAGGCCATGTAAACAATACACACGTGTACAGGCCATGTAAACAATACACACGTGTACAGGCCATGTAAACAATAGTCAAGTGTACAGGCCATGTAAACAATACACACGTGTACAGGCCATGTAAACAATACACACGTGTACAGGCCATGTAAACAATACACACGTGTACAGGCCATGTAAACAATAGTCAAGTGTACAGGCCATGTAAACAATAGTCACGCGCGCAGGCCATGCAAACAACGGACACGTGTACAGGCCATGCAAACAACGGACACGTGTACAGGCCATGTAAACACAGACAAGTGTATAGGCCATGTGAACACAGACACATGTACAGGCCATGTGAACACAGACAAGTACACAGGCAATGTAAACACAGAGAAGTGTACAGGCTATGCAAACAATAGTCACGTGTACAGACCATGTAAACACGACACTTGTAAAGGCCATTAAACACCAGAGAAGTGTACAGGCCATGTGAACACAGACAAGTGTACAGGCCATGTGAACACAGACACGTGTACAGGCCATGTAAACACAGACACGTGTACAGGCCATGTAAACACAGGCACGTGTACAGGCCATGTAAACACAGACACGTGTACAGGCCATGTATACACAGACAAGTGTACAGGCCATGTAAACACAGACAAGTGTACAGGCCATGTAAACACAGACACGTGTACAGGCCATGTGAACACAGACAAGTGTAGAGGCCATGTGAACACAGACAAATGTACAGGACATGTAAACACAGACAAATGTACAGGCCATGTAAACACAGACAAATGTACAGGCCATGTAGACACAGACAAGTGTACAGGCCATGTCAACACAGACAAGTGTACAGGCCATGTGAACACAGACAAGCGTACAGGCCTTGTGAACACGGACAAATGTACAGACCATGTAAACACAGACAAATGTACAGGCCATGTGAACACAGACAAGTGTACAGGCCATGTAGACACAGACAAATGTACAGGACATGTAAACACAGACAAATGTACAGCCATGTAGACACAGACAAGTGTACAGGCCATGTGAACACAGACAAGTGTACAGGCCATGTAAACACAGACAAATGTACAGGCCATGTAGACACAGACAAGTGTACAGGCCATGTGAACACAGACAAGTGTACAGGCCATGTAAACACAGACAAGTGTACAGGCCATGTAGACACAGACAAATGTACATGCCATGTAAACACAGACAAGTATACAGGCCATGTGAACACAGACAAGTACATAGGCAATGTAAACACAGACAAATGTACAGGCCATGTAAACACAGACAAGTATACAGGCCATGTAAACACAGACAAGTATACAGGCCATGTAAACACAGATACGTGTACAGGCCATGTAAACAGAGACATGTACAGGCCATGTAAACACAGACACGTGTACAGGTCATGTAAACACAGACAAGTGTACAGGCCATGTGAACACAGACAAGTGTACAGGCCATGTAAACACAGACAGGAGTACAGGCCATGTGAACATAGACACGTGTACAGGCCATGTGAACATAGACACGTGTACAGGCCATGTGAACACGGCCTGAGAGACGCCGACTACAGCTGGGCCAGACTCACAGAATATCGTGTGGTGTGGAGAGGACCCCTGTGATAGGTTTGGAAAAGGCTTACACTGTGTGATACCGCTATATTGTAGACTGAGTTTTAATGTGTTTTGATAAGTATCATCAACCAATCAAAAAGATATGGGAACTCATCAGATTCGGATGATTTTTATGGGTTCAACTCAAATCCCCCAGCAGTTATCTATCACACTCCATGGGCATCAGATCTTTTTTTTCATGGCTCTGTTTAATTGAACCAATCAGTTTTATGAATCGGTTTTACTGTATAACTAAGAGAAACACAAGCATGCATGCGAAAGAACGAGCTAGCGAACGACTGACCCCCCTTACTCCCCCCCCCACTCTTTCTCTGTAGCTGTATATATATACATATATATATATATATATATATATACATAGATCTATTTATCTATCTATCTATACACACACACTCACACACACATATATATATATATACATATATACATATATATATATATATATATATATATATATATATATATATATAGAGAGAGAGAGAGAGAGAGAGAAGAGAGATTACGTAAATGAATATGTCTGTTGGATGAATATATGTATATGTATATATATATATATATATATATACATATATATATATATTACATATATATATGTATATGCGTGTATATCTACACACACACACACACACACACACACACACACACACACACACACACACACACCACACACACACATATATATATATATACATATATATATATATATATATATATATATATATATATATATATATAACTGAAACTGAAACTGTTTATTGTCATTACCCGAAAAGGTCTTTTGACAAGGGGGATAACAATTTTCCAGTAGTGCGACACATAATCCACTCTTTGTATGTGCGCAAATTCTTCACGCATAATCAAAAAAAATATCGAACATCCATTCCTTGAATAGTCGAACATATTCAAATCATATATAATGAACAATCATCCATTTTATCAATACTACATAATGCAAACAAACAAAAAAATATCAAAAGTGTTCCTACATTCAGGCCAATAATTTGTCTAGGTTTAGACAAACCAAAATCTTTTTCACACACCCACACACGCACCCATATACACTCACTTTTTTTAGAGAGAGAGAGAGAGAGGAGAGAGAGAGAGAGAGAGAGAGAGAGAGAGAGAGAGAGAGAGAGAGAGGTAGCAGTGACAGAAGCAATCATTATTAACAATAGTTCAGAAACACTAAACATCATTGCTTCATCTTTCTGGCACCACACAAAATCAAAACCATCTCATAATGGTCTCAGAAAAGCACCACTCAACGTGGGAAGCAGCTACAGCTTCACAGCAACAGCTTTAGTTCATTAAAAGTTGCTTCCCTTAATTAAACCTTGTTACTTGCTTTCTTATGAAAATGTTAGCAGAGATATATGCTGCAATGTTAAAATTAACACATAAGTTTCTTCTCGCCACTGAATTTTCAATCAGCAAAAAAAAAAAAAAAAAAAAAAAAAAAAAAGACACACAAACTAGCAGCCGACCAGACGACAGTTTGCTGTAAAAACTTACCTTTGTCTGCGATCTTCGGAGCCAAAATCTGAAAACAAACATGAAGATACCATTCAAGTCTCAGGTCTATATGAAAGTACCATCAAAGTTTTAGAGAGAATGAAGATAGCGCAAAAGACCACTGATTGGGAAGGTCGTGGCTTTGATCCCAGGCCAGTTGCTAACCGGAATTAAGCGTGCTAATGAGAGTCACTTTACAGATGCGCTATTTGAGGTGTTGCGTGAATTGCTCTATTAACACTGCAGGTATCTGTATCACTCAGGCCTGGCTGATGCCAGGATATATCATGAAAAGAAGCATAGAACTCAACGCTGTCACGCAGTCTCAGTCCGAAATGGAGCTCCACAATAACATCAATGTCATTTCTATTGTCATCATCACAACATCATGAAAATGTACTAGGGATCCCTGTGGTCCTTTGTGATCTGTTCTGATGGTGAGCTCAGTGTCAGTGGGTTTGCAGTAGGTTTGGTCAACTGAAATGAGCGGCGTGGGGAATAGTTCCATACAGCAGCGGTGCAAAAAACGGGACAGAAAAAAAGTTGAAGGGCACCCTGTCAGTACGGTGCTGTGTCGGCATGGTCCGTGTCCTTCGTTAGGTTCGTGGGCTTTAGTGTGGACTGTTGACGAGCGATATGGCGTTTGTGCACAGGACACGGAAAAGAAAACCAACATCGTGG
>JAPXFY010000024.1:41516499-41526499 GCA_030674185.1 Monoplex corrugatus
TCTCCTGTCCCACTTTAAGCATTAAAATCTCCCATTATTATTGTAATGTTCTGTGATTTAAACTGAGCCTTTGCTGTTTCTAATTCTTGATAGCTGTCAATTTCATCCTCAGTACTTGCGGGTGTTGGTGCATATACCTGGCTTGCCATCCAATTTAACTAATAAAACTTGGTCTGATATAGCACACACACACACACACACACACACACACACACACACAAGCGCATACACACACACACACACACACACACACACACACACACACACACACACACACACACACACAACACACACACATAAACACACATACACACACATCATTTGGTAACATTTACAATCAAGTTGAATATTGAAGAATGAAGCAATAATGTGTGTGTACACACATGTGTGTGTGTTGTGTGTGTGTGTGTGTGTGTTTGTGTGTGTGTGTGTGTGTGTGTGTGTGTGTGTGTGTGTGTGTGTGTGTGTGTGTGTGTGTGTGTGTGCGCGCGTGTATGTGTGTTTGTGAGTGTTGGAGCGCGCAAGTGCATATTGTCACTGTGAGTGTGCGTATGTGCTGTGTGCGTGTGCGTGTGTGTGTGTGTGTGTGTGTGTGTGTGTGTGTGTGTGTGTGTGTGTGTGTGTGTGTGTGTGGTGGTGCGTCTGGGTGTGTGTGGTGGTGGTCTTTGATTTAATGTCTATTCACTAAAGTGATTTTAGACAAAAAACCCACAAAAAAACCCACTTGGAAATGGTTAATCTTCAGGAAAAATAAATGAACAAGAAAAACAAGACAAGAAAGAAAAATTCACAAATGACGTTATCATAATTAACGATTGAAACAGTAAATTTAGCTAACCATAACACTGAACATGAGAAGTAATGGCGCGTTAAAGATAATTCGCTATAGGACTTTTTGACAGGCTAACAAAAAATTCATATGTTAAGGATGGTGAGGCAAATATGTCAGAAACTGTCTTCGTTGGTAACGTAGGTATATGTCGTTTTACCCGAACGCATGAAAGAATATGACTATGTGTTATCTTCTTTCCACACAGGCACACTACATTCCTGGTGTATTTTGTTTTGAAAGCATCAAGTTTCCACCTATACATAAGGGATTGTATACTTCTGCTGGCAGGAAACTGCTTAGGTGTTTTGCTAATTTCAAAGTTCATGTAACATTTATCATACTTTTTCTGTTTATCTTGAAACTGCTTCCATACATAGGCGTCCACTAAGGTATAACACTCATGCAATGAGAGGGAAAGTTGTATATGTTTTGAATCTGGTGAGCTCTTTGCCCCCCGTTTGGCAGCCCTATCAACCATATCATTGTAATGAAAAGAACTATGAGATGGTATCCAGCAGAAAGTAATATCAGTGCCTCTTAAGGATAAACTATTAATCAAGTGAGTAATTTCCAATATCATTTCAGATCTTGTTTGTAATTTTGATAATTCAAGAGCTTGAAGTACAGATTTTGAATCAACGCAAAAAAGTATCTGGGGAATTGTCCTAGGAAGATTTATCATATAATTCAAAGCCATTAAGATTGCAAAGAGTTCTGCAGTAAAGACAGATTTATTAAGTCCTATATAGAAAGATTTCTCAATTTTGAGAGCAGGTATTAAAAACGCTGAGCCTGCTTGTCTTTCAATTATTGAACCATCAGTGTAAACTTTCAAGTGATCGGAATAAAAGTCTTCAGTCCCTGATCATCACTCTCCCGAAGAAAGGCAACCTACAACTATGCCAAAACTACCGTACCATCAGCCTGATCAGCCATCCAAGTAAGGTCATGCTAAAAATCCTTCTGAGTAGACTGAAGCCACAAGCTGAGGAGATAATAAAAGAAGAGCAGGCAGGTTTCAGACCAGGAAGAAGTACCACAGAGCAAATTTTCAACCTCAGATTGCTCTGTGAGAAATACCTGCAACACCAGCAAGGCCTTTACCACGTCTTCGTGGACTTCAAGAAGGCATTCGACAGAGTTTGGCACGCAGCCTTGTGGGCAACCATGAGGCTGTACAACATCAATGCCAACCTGATCAGAACCATAGAATGCCTCTACGAAAAGGCGACCAATGCAGTCTACCATGACAACAACATAGGCGAATGGTTCCGAACCACAGTTGGAGTACGCCAAGGATGCCTGCTCTCCCCCACTCTCTTCAACATCTTCTTAGAGAGAATAATGGCTGACGCACTTGAAGACCACGAGGGAACAGTCAACATCGGAGGTAGAACAATCACAAACTTGCGTTTTGCCGACGACATTGACGGACTAGCTGGGCAAGAGCAAGAGCTAGTCAGCTTGATAAAACATCTTGATGAGGCCTCCACAGCATTTGGCATGCAGATCAGTGCAGAGAAAACCCAGTTGATGACAAATAATACCAATGGCATCAGCACTGACATTACCATAGATAACAAGAAACTTGAGACCGTCCATAGATTTAAATATCTGGGAGCTATAGTATCAGATGAAGGATCAAAGCCCGAGGTACTTTCCAGGATTGCCAAGACCACAGCTGCAATGACCAAGCTAAAAGTCATCTAGAACGACAAGAATATCGCAATCGGCTCCAAGATCAGACTGATGCGTTCCCTGGTCATGTCAATATTTTTGTATGCATGCGAAACATGGACCATAACAGCAGACATTGAAAGAAGGATACAGGCAATGGAGATGAGATGCTTCTGCAAACTCCTTGGTATCTCGTACAAAGATCATATAACCAATAAGGAAGTGAAAACCCGAATCGAAAACGCCATCGGGCCGTATGAAGACCTCCTGACCTCAGTGAAAAGACGCAAACTGAGGTGGTACGGGCACGTCACACGATCATCTGGACTGGCCAAGACCGTCTTGCAGGGAACAGTTCAGGGAGGGAGACGAAGAGGCAGACTGAGAAAAAGATGGGAAGACAATATCAGAGAGTGGACTGGCCTTGAATGGAATATAATTCTGCGGAAAGCTGAGGACCGTGAGGAGTGGAGGAAGTTGGTTGCAAAATCTTCAGTGGTGCCCCAACGGTCAACCAGACTACGGGACTGATGATGATGATGATGATATGATCATTTAACGTGACTTGCCAGTAAGTTGATATTATCTTCTTTTTTTAAGTCAGTTTGGTGTATGTCAAATCGTGCTCTTTGAAGTTCCCAACTGGGTACTGGTGAAAACGAAGGTCTTAAAGTTACAGGACCTGTGTCTAAATCAATTCCAGAGCCTTTCATAACTTCAGCTGTAAATGTTGCAAGCGTGACCGGTGAGGATATTGATTTAGCTCTTTTTGGAAAGTCGATATCTGATCTTACTTTTGTCTCTGTTTTGATGCTGTTTTCTATGGTAGTGTTTCTTAACATAAATTTAGTAGAAGCGACTTTCCTTTGTTCATCAAGTGGCAACAATTTGATTGCATTGTATGTGCGATGGCAACAGGCATGCATTGGAAGACCCAGCGCAAGTTTGAAACCTTTACAATCTATGCTCTGCAGTTTTGTGAGTAAGTGTTTTGGTGCACTGAAGAATATTTCTTGGGCATAGGTTAATTTAGATCTAATAAGCGATTTACAGAGATGAACAAGTGTTGATGCATCTTGTCCCCATATCTGTTTGCGAACTATTTTCAAGAAATGTAAACTTTTTTGAGCTTTTGTTAATAAATATTCAATATGCTGATTCCAAGATAATTTGGCTGTAAGGAAAACCCCTAAGAATTTAATCGACTCATTATACTGAAGAAGAGTATCTCCCAGTTTGAACGTGGGAACATTTGCTGGGTTAGCTCCACTGTTAAACAAAACTATCTTTGTTTTTTCCACGGATAGATGCAGTCCATTTTCTACCATATATCGTGCTATTTTATCGAGTTCTAATTGATAACATTTACGCGTATAATTAGGACAGCGCAAAGGAGTTTTTCTTTTCATATTGACCTGCATCCACATGCATAAATCATCAGCATATTGAGCTAAAGTTACATGTTTAGAAATTTTACTGGGTAAGTCATGCAATAATATCATGAAGAGAAGGGGAGCAATAACGGATCCCTGAGGGATACCCATTTGAAGAAATCGTTTTGAAGAAAACACATTTTCGATCCTCGTTTGAATTACACGGTCTTCTAAGAGGCATTTGACATAATCAAAAATGTGACCTGTTAGCCCAATACTTTTCAATTTGAGTAATAATCGGGAGTGCCATACCTGGTCGTATGCTTTAGTTATATCAAAAAATGTAGCTAAAACACATTGGCGTCTGGCAAATTGTTGTTTGATATTAGTGGTTAGCTTTGTTAGGAGTTCCACTGGTGACCTGCCTTTTCTAAACCCTGCCTGATTCACTGGTAATATGTTGTTCTTTTCACAGTAGTACATCAATCTCTTTAGAATTATTTTCTCCATAAGTTTACATACGTGCGATGTTAATGCAATTGGCCTATAGTTTTTCAAGTCAATATTGCATTTACCTGCTTTTAGTACAGGAACCACTATTGATTGTTTCCAATAGTCGGGCAGTTTGCCGCTATTCCAGCATTTTTTAAACATATTATGTAGCAAGATTAAAAAAATTTCTGGTAAATTTTTCAACATCTCATTGGAAATTGCATCAAATCCTACTGATGTCTTTTTATTTGGAATTGATTTAATGGCATCTTTTAATTCTTGGAGCGTGATTGGTGCATTTACGTAGTGCGTATTATCTGGGACAGGATCCTTGTATGCGTCGGTCTTTTCTTCCTGTACCCTATAATTTCTACTAGAGGCAGGAAGTCCTTCTACTCGACAGACCTCAGCAAACATGTCTGCAAAAGCTTCTGCTTTCTCCTGTGAGCTAGGTAAAGGGTTGTTTTCTAGTTTTAATGGAATTGATGGCAACTTGATCCCATTTTTCATTGTTTTCAGTTTTTCCCAAATCTTTTGCATATCTTTATGGTCACTTACTTCATATGTACAAAAAGATGTCCAATATTGTTCTTTAGCTTGTTCTATGACTCTGTTACAGTTTATGTTCGCACTTTTCATTGCCGTATGATTTTCAGGTGACCTATTAGCTATATATTGTTTGTATTTTTCTTTCTTTTCTTTGACTGCCTTTTCACAATCTTTATTCCACCAGACTTTTCCATGATGTTGTCCTGTTTTTGATGCTTTAAGTTCTGGAATTGAAATTTTTGCAGCCCTTAAGAGTGACTTACAGAAATCTGCGTACATATCGTTTAAGGTCGTTGTTTCAGATAGATCTGTTCTTGTATTTCGTAGGAAAGCTTTAAAACTGGCCCAATCTGCGTATTTATAGTTAAACATGGGTAAACTATCTTGTGGTATTGCATCAAACTCAGTGATAAGGTTAAGGGTAAGAAGTATGGGGATGTGATCTGATCCCAACAAGTCATCCTCTGTTTGCCATGTGGCATTTGGTGCTAGTGATGGTGAGATTAAGGTAAGGTCGATAGCTGTGGGTCTGTGGGTTGGTATATCAGGGACACGGGTAACGTGTCCATTGTTTAGTAAGTATAAATTGGAATCTATAATATTTTCAATCAACCTGTTGCTAGTTATGTTTTTACAATTCTTGTCCCAAAATGGGGCATGTGCATTAAAATCACCACCAACTATCCACTTGTCACGTTGGTCATGAAAATGTTTCAGCCACTCAGTATTCACAGAATCGGGACCTCTTGGTAGATAAACAGAGGCCAAATTCAGAACTAATGATGATGAACATTTTATAATGATTGCACATGAAGAAATAGATGAGGACGATTTTGGTACTGGCGATGATCTTTCGCAGTAGTTCAGTCCTTCACGAACATATATAGCTGTTTGTATTCGGCCACCGTCATTGATAGAGTCATACATGTATACTGGTGGATAATAAAACCCCGTTATTTTAGGTATATTGGTATTGGTGGTATTCAGCGATTGTAGAAGCAAGACTTGGATGTTTCTAGAAGATAGATAGTTACTCAAATAGGAAATATTTTTAACAATGGAACGTGCGATCCACTGAACAATGTTGATGTCACTAACTGCACACTTTTTCATGATGAACGGTTGAATAAGCTTGGAGTGATATCCTACATTTAGACAATTAGATAATCAATAACTGTAACGTTGAAGTAAAATTTATCATAAGTAAGCAAACAAGTATCTAAGTAAAACAATATAGTTGAGTAACTGAACAGAGAGGAACTGAATATGGGCTGAATCTAAAATGACCAGGGAGGGAAGAAAAACTGAGGGTGAAAGCCGGGTCTTGATTGATGGCGTTGATGGGTTGATCTCCTCTGGGTGTGTGTGTGTGTGTATTCGTGTGTGTATTTGTCTGTGCCTGCATGTACATGCGTTTAATGATTCTTTGTGATTTCTTGTATACTATCAAATAATTTTACCTCTCTGTATCAAGTAAGACGTTGTTCCATTGAATGCATAATTTGTCTGTAGTACAAGTACCTTTTGTATTTCGTATACTATACATCAAAAAGTCTTACCTTTCTTCCTTTCAGACAGCTGTACCTGCAAGATTCACCCTCACGGTCCCCACAAACATATGACAAGTAGACAAGTAAAAGGAATATGTGCTTCTCTTTTTACTGCGATTCCTCTTTACAACTTGACTTTTAACCAAACATTCAAACAGGATACAACAACTCTTAAGATCCGGTTTGGGTGTGACGTCAGCGTTTAAATGGTCCCTCCTTTGTTGGCCCGTCCGTTTGCCGCACTCTACTCCTCATGGCCCCAGGGAAAACGATGCTATCTACTGAGAACTCTAAATGGGTGGCATAAACGATGTCCTACCGTGCTGTTTGATCAGTAGAGCGTACCAAGACAAACCGATGGTAGTTCAGAAACATGATGATGTAGGACCTGCTATAGTCATCAAAGAGAACTTGGAGATTAGACCTAGAAGAGCGGTGTAACATTCATGTAAACAATGAGCATAAGACTTTAAATACCAAACACCACCACCACTAATAACAACAAAAACAACAACAAAGCTTCGTAACTCATTGATGCCGATGTACATCCACAATCATGTACTGTATAGCGTTAAACTTCTTAAAAGAAATAGAAGATGAAGTAGGAGACACTATTGTGATATGTGGTGTTCTTAATGCAAGATCTGCAAAGTGGGATCAGTTGTGCCAAGAACATTCACCTTACAAAATGCTGTGTGATATCCAACTCAGCCCATTCACGACAAAATCTCCAATTCATATTAGTGCACGACAAAGAGATACACATAGCACTACTGAAAAAGCACTCGTCTCTCCCGATCTAACACCACTGATGAATTCAGAAACATTGAAGCTACGTGGTAGAGACTATGTACTAGTTACATGTAGTGTAATAGAACATATATGACCAAGTGATTTAATAACCAAACATACATCTTGTATTTTAGTTCAACAGTGTAGAATATGAAGTCAAGACTAGACTTAGAACTATTACATCAAAACAGAAACAGGAAGCCATCAAACTTGGTAGAACTGTGACACTGAGATTGCCTGAAAAGAAAAACGTGCAGCTGTGAAAGTTTGGTAACAGCAGAAAAGAAGACAACTTTCAGATCATAAGTGTATAAAAATATGGATGATCTCAAAGAAACATGGACGACAAGACAGAGCGCTTCAAAATCCCAGCCCAGGAAGCAAAGGACAATGAATGAAAACTTTTCTTTGTGACAGACATCGTGGGATACAACACAAACATAGTTCTGACATTTCTACCAACACATGGAAGGAAAAACCACAAATACTACGACCCCTGATTTCACGAAAACAGATAGAACCACACTGAGAACAAATGGAATAGAAAAGCCATGTTCTACTGCAACATTTTTTATAATAGGAGTGACCAGTAAAGTCTTGAAGAATAAAGAAAATTTATAGCTGATCTGAACCTAAATTGACGCAAGCTGAACCTGATGATAATTTAACTTAATATGAAATGTATGAAGCACTTACACGATGCAGAAAAGGTACAGTCAGAATCGAACATCAAAACATTGCCTCAAAATGATATGAATGAATTGTGTTCTCCCTATCAAAATAGTTTTGAAAAATATTCATGTGGACTAGACACAAAGCTTCTTGAATGTTTTACCCTAATCGATCATGCATATCAAATAGATACTACATTCTGACCATGCAAAGTGTAACTGGAAAATTGATGGAAAGCATTATAGCGAAGAAACTAGTCAGAGATCTAAAAAATATAAAAATGTTCGCTCCGAATCAAGTTTGTTTATTACAGAAAAAATATCACATGTGAAAATAAAACTACCATTGCTTACGAAGTTTATGAAGGATCCCAAAATAAGAAAGCCGTGGGGTAGCCATTGACCTGGCAGAATGGATGTGATATTTCTACTCATGAATCTTCTTCAACGATATAACGTCAGCATGACAATCACAAAATTTACTGCCACTGCACTCCACCTAAAAGTGGTAATTCTGTGACTTGGAGACAGGTGTTCAGCATCTTACAAACTATTCATGGGACTGCCTCAAGGATCACTACTGTGTTTAGTCTTTCACAGCATTTAAACAAAAGGACTTGTTGATTTAAATTATAATGTACCAGCCTGTATACTCATCCTACCGACGAGAGCTCATCCACAAGATGAATAAACATGTCATCATCATCGTCATGTGCCTTGCCGATTGACATTGGCGATCATGGCCCTGTGCATGAATCTGATCTTTTGTCGTCGCAAATATATGTCCTATTCTTATTGTCCCTACCCACTCTGCAAAACTGTCTAAAGTTTTCTCCCTTGGTCAATCTGGCCTTCTTTTTTGCTCCACCTTTCCTGTTGTGAAAGGTGCTCGAATTTCTCTTGCCTCATAAAATGTCCTATAAATGTAGCGTGTTTTTTCTTGATCATCTTCATTAATGATCTTTTCGTGTTTGCTTCTTTTAGAACTGTCTCTTTTCTTTTCTTTGCTGTCCGTAGGACTCGTCCATGGATAAGTCTGTACAAGGGGAAAAATCCAAAAATAATCCAAAAACATTCAACAATACAGATCAGTGGTGCCAAGAAACCGATTCTTAAATCGGCCCTGCCAAAGCACAGATACTGTTGTGCACTCCTTTTAACAGAACGGCTACAATTCACATTCACAGGAGCCAGCATCAACCAACCAAACAGCGTTGCCTTGGAATAATTTTTTACAGAAAGCATGTCGAAACCACTAAACTCACATGTAAGAAAAGACATCCGTCTTTGAAGGAACCACAACTACATTGTAAAGGCTCTGAATGACTCCATCTCTTTCACCTACACCAGGCTGTAATACTGAATGTAACTGACCATGGGCTTGGCTTCACAACATTGTCACAGACCAACCTTTCGAACCTAGACAGAACCACAAAGGACATGCCCAAAGGAAGAATGCGGTACCTGCTTGACGCTTCTTCGAAACAGTCAAGACAAAAAGTAGAACAAGTAAAGGCAATTTCAGGGCATTGGAAAACCCGGAAAATCCTCTTCACAGGATTATTAAAACAACAAAAGGACTTCACCATGAAAAATCATCAATGAGATATGCAGAAAAATCCATTCAACAGGTTTGCCAAATAATAAACTATAATATACAAAAGAATGGGAAAATTTTCCAAACCGTTTCAAAGGCCTACGCAAAAGAGTCAAAGAAAGAAAATCTAGAAAGACACTGCCGTGTTTGATCAGGAAGCAAAACTGGTGCAGAAATCAAACTACTTATCAAGCAAATAAGCTACAACCCCCAAAGATGTTATCACATACACTAATGGCTCAGCCACATGAACAAATCTGGATAAAGCTTCATTGTCAAACAGAACAGAGGCACTAGACATGAGGAAAATGCCACATATAACATCTCATCCTCCACTCTGACGAAAGAAACTGAGGCAATCACACATGCTTTGAAAAGGATGATGAGATGTTAAGATAAAAAGACAATCAAGCTTTTCTCTATTGTGACTCGGTAAACCTGCTTCAAAGAGTGTAGAGTGGAGCAGC
>JAPXFY010000024.1:41531499-41547323 GCA_030674185.1 Monoplex corrugatus
TCTATTATATCTTGTTGCCGAAAAGATTATTGTACTGCTTCTATGCATAAGATTTACTTTACAGATGCCTAAGCCCTTAAAATTTCATGGGGATTACCTCGGAGGGCATCTGTTAATAAAATCTGTGTGGAAGCCGGTGTGTTGCCTATTGCGTGGCATAACAGACTTGCAACAGTACGATTCTGTTTGCAGGAGGGCAGTTTCTAATTCGGTAATGTCAGAAACCGCAATATCGCTCACGTTTCCCGTAGGTGTAAAAATAAGGTTGTCTGTGCTTCATATAAAGTTTACATCTCTCTAGTAATCAGCCTTTCTGAAATCAACTTGAGAGAGATCAGTTCCTTCAGATAACCCTTATCCACCTTGGATACTTCAAAAACCTCGTTAGACCTTGACTGTTTGTGAAGAGGAAAATCATTTTCTTCTTTTCGATGAAGCACAAGATATAATACATGGTAAATGCATAACGTTTTGTGCACATATACACTAATGGATCAGTATCTTCTTCTGATCCTGTGCTTGCTGCTTTCTAATTTCAGATATGAATATGAAGATAGTCTTTCCTGTGACTTTTCCGTCTATGTAGTCTAGGTTAGGCTATTCTAATAGCACTTATTTTGATATCTGATCTGTCTTGTCCTCCTTTTCAGTTATCTAGTATTATGATTTGAAACTGGTACTAATGTCTTTAAGTCAGGTCAAGGTAAAGGCAGGAAATTCAATATGAAATATTACCACTTATACGCCATTTAATCTTCAGAGGAATAGATAGTTCATTGGTTGTATTCCTAAACATACTGGCTTTATGGAAATGAAATGGCAGACAAATGCACTGACAAGTTTTGAAAAACCCGTTTTGTGTAAAAACTTTTTATTCTGAAGCAAATCAAATTTTAACGAGAGCAAGTATGGACAGCTGGTCAAATACGTTCATTTCTGAATCTAAAGAGAAAGGCAGATAGGACCTAGCTATACCATCCAGGTACCTCTTCCTCCTGGCTGCATTACAATAAAAGTTTGATTCAAGGTTGAGGTTTGATGCTTGGGCTGTTCATTTCCTATTTCCCCTTCTCTTTACAAGCGTTCCAGTTTTTCTCAGATGCACGTGAGCACGTTGTTTTGCCCACATTGTGCAGGCAGTATGTCACTGCAGAGTCCATGTATTCAGTTTTCAGTGGGTGTGATGGTTAGGTGTTTTCCTGTTCCAACGAATACTGACATGGATTACTGTGTCTTTAATGAGATGTCTGATGTTCGGCATGCATACTGCACATGGAAGGGTTTCAAGTATGCCCACATGACCCGGGACATAGGACAAATCTCCACCTTTACCTAATAGGCGAGAGGTATGCAGGCAAGACTCAGCCACATACCGTCCGATTGAATGACTGAATTCTTACCTACTTGACTACCGCGCCCTTTGTTTGAAAAATACCCATGTAAAACGATCATCTGCAGTATTTAGTATCCTGATACCGTTTTTTAAACAGTGACTAGGATCTTGCGTTGTCACTGAGTACTCTGGTTAAATCTCGTCCATGAAATCGATTGTTCTGACCATTTCAATTTACCTCATATTTTTTTTAAGTAGGTTGTCGCTTTTCACCCCTGAATCTAACCCCCAAAACATCTCTAACATGATACGTGTGTACGTGCATGCGTGCGTGTGTACGTGTGTATATGTATGTGTGTGTGTTTGTGTATCTCTGTGTGCGTGCGTGTGTGTGCGAGCGCTCGCGCGCGTATGTGTGTGTGTGTGTGTGTGTGTGTGTGTGTGTGTGTGTGTGTGTGTGTGTGTGTGTGTGTGTATGTGTATATCTTGTTGTGGCGTATGTGTGCATGTATGTGTGCATAACTAGTTTAAATATTCTGATGAAAAATCATGGCGCAAGGCTATGATATGAGTTATATTATCCGTTCGACTTTTACAGAAGAAACGTCAGAATCTGTATTGGTTCGTATAATGCATAAAATTTTGCACGATTAATTTTTGGTGAATTAATGAAAGTAATATTTTCTTATGATTTGTTTGCATGTCTATTTGCACATGGAAAGTACATACCTGAATGCTGACAGTTTAGTGGTGATAATCACAAATCTTTTTATTAATCTCGGTTTAATCTATATTCAGTTTTCTGCTATGGGTTGAGTGGGGACTTAGTTTTGTTGTGTCACAAAACCCGGAGTAGACTACTTAAACTCAAGCACTTGCGATTTATTGTGTCACAAAACCGGAGTAGACTATTTAAACTCATACACTTGCGATTTATTGTGTCACAAAACCCGGAGTAGACTACTTAAACTCAAGCACTTGCGATTTATTGTGTCACAAAACCCGGAGTAGACTATTTAAACTCATACACTTGCGATTTATTGTGACACAAAACCGGAGTAGACTATTTAAACTCATGCACTTGCGATTTATTGTGTCACAAAACCCGGAGTAGACTATTTAAACTCATGCACTTGCGATTTATTGTGTCACAAAACCGGAGTAGACTATTTAAACTCATGCACTTGCGATTTTTGTGACACAAAACCGGAGTAGACTATTTAAACTCATGCACTTGCGATTTATTGTGACACAAAACCCGGAGTAGACTATTTAAACTCATACACTTGCGACTATATGATGAAGGTGTTCATGACCCAAATTAAGAAAAAAAATCATCAGTTTTGGTAGGAGTAGATCATGCGTCAACAGCCGAGGAATCTGTTCTTATACATGTTTATAGTTAGGTAAGCACGATTCGGTTTTGACTGGAGAAAAAAGTCAGCTTTCAACAGTCAAGAGATCTGTTTGACACATATTTACTGTTAGAAAGACAGAACACACAGGCACACAAAGAAGTAAACGACACTCTTCCATCTGATATATCATTCCTTTGCCATTTCAAACAAAGCTTCATAATGATATCAATAAGAATAGCGACAATAGTCATAAAACACAAGCAACCATACTTTTTTCAATTAATGTTGAAGAATTTTCATAGCTTCCAATAATTATTTAAAAAAGGAGAGAAAGAGAAAAAAAAAAGAAAGAAAGGAAAGAGAGAAGGGTTTACAAAACTAGGTAAATAAAGCGTTTAATGATGTTTCATCGAGAGAGAGAGAGAGAGAGAAGAGAGAGAGAGAGAGAGAAAGAGAGAGAGAGAGAGAGACAGACAGACAGACAGACAGACAGACAGAGAGAGAGGTCTACAAAACTAGGTAATTAAAACGTTAAATGATTTATGGAGTTGTGACATTTTTTTTCAAACGATACCAGCGTACACAAAGATCAAGATGACCTCGTCACAAGAAAGATGTCACACCTTAGAATGCCTTTTGGAATGAACAGTATCTCAGCAACACTGAAAGCACAGATAAAAACATGTATACAAATAAATAAACAAATAAACAATATAATATATATATATATATATATATATATATATACATATACATATATATACATATATATGTGTGTGTGTGTATGTGTGTATGTGTGTGTGTGTGTGTGCGTGTGTGTGTGTGTGTGTGTGTGTGTGTGTGTGTGTGTGTGTGTGTGTGTGTGTTGTGTGTGTGTGTGTGTGTGTGTGTGTTGTGTGATAACAATAAAATAACTCAAGAACAAGAAGAAGGATAAGAAATCGCCATCGTGATAAGAACAACAGCGAACAAAAGTACAACATACAAACAAAACAAAATAACAATAATGATAATAATAATAATGACAATAACAACAACAACAATAATAATGATGATAATATAATAACAATAACAATAATAATGACAATAATCATAATAATGATAATGATGATGATAATAATAATAATGATAATGATAATAATAATAATGATAATGATAATAATAATGATAGTAATAATAATAGTAATAATGATCATAACAATAATACCGATAATAATGATAATGGTTGATGATGATAATGATGATGAGATGATGATTATGATTTTCTAAGAGTTGAGATTTTTCTGCAGTGCGAGTATGCATGTTGTTTTGCCCACACTGGCGGTATGTCACTGCGCAGTCTGCATTCTCCAACTTCGATGAGCGTGCGCTCAGGTGTTTTCACTCTTGGTAAATTACTGGACACTGACAAGACATACAAGACCTTCAAGGTGCATACTTAATGTTGTGCATGCGCTACTGACAGAGTGTTGAGGACTGAACATGTCTGCCTGCATGTTGGGTGAGCAGATTGGATATATCTTCACCCTTCATCCACCAAACAGCAACTATATCTGCAAGATCAAACCCTCACCTTCCACACTGAACATTGGACTTCTCACCCACCTGAGTACCGCGTCCGTCTACGACAACGATGATGATGATGATGATGATGATGATGATGATGTTGACGATAATAATGATGAATACTAGTACTACTACTATCACCACCACTACTACTACCACTACTACTACTACTACTACCACCACTGCTACTACTACTGAATGGTAAAAAGAATCATCATAATCATAAAAATGAGATTAACAGTAATGGTGTCCAACAATGATAACACTAATGATGATGATGATGATGATGACGACGACGACGGCGACGATGGTCATGATGACAATGATGATGATGAAGATAATGATGATGATAACAATAATGACGATAATAGTAACATATGTATGTATATGTATGATAGACAGATAGATAGATAGGTAGATAGATAGATAGATACATACATGCATACATATTTACATACATACATACATACATACATACATACATATATACATACATACATATATACATACATACATGCATACATAGACAAATAGATGGATAGATAGATAGATAGATAGATAGATAGATAGATAGATAGATAGATAGATAGATAGATAGATATAGATAGATAGATGATGATAGATAGATAGATGATATGATATGACGAGATATGACATATGACGGTACGTATTTTATGAATAATACGATAAAATCAAATGACAACAAATATGAGAATTGTAAGAAGATAAAATATATCATTATATGATAACATGTTGTATCATAGTACGATATGAAAGTATGATATGACATATTATGTGATATATGTGAGATAATGTGACATGATACATGATACGATACGATACGATACGATGTGATATGATTATGATATGATATGATATGATCTGGTATGATCTGATATGATCTGATATAAAAGGAATGATAAGATTATCTGATGTGATATGTATTGAAAACATAACAGATCTCCTAAATGGGATTTATGACACTGGAAAACCCCCCAAAGATATGTCAAAATCAATTTTCATTGCACTTCCAAAGAAACGGAGGTGTGGAGTGCGGGCTCCATCGCACAATCAGCTTGATGAGTCATGTAACAAAAATCCTATTGAGATAAATCATGATAAGGACAAGGAATAGAATCAAAAGTCAAATAGCAGAAGAACAGTGTGGATTTGTGGAAGGGAAAGGTACTATTAATGCTATATACATCCTAAGAACTATCATAGAAAGGTCAATCGAGATGAATAAGGATTTACATTTATGCTTTGTTGATTATATCAAGGCTTTCGATCGGGTAAGACATGAAGAATTGATCAACCAACTAAAAAAAAATCAATATCGATAGAAAAAAATTACGAATAATCAGAAATATGTATTGGGAACAAACAGCTGCAAAGGGAATAGAAAACGATATAAGCTCTTTCCAAAATATCAAAAAAGGAGTCAGACAAGGTTGTGTTTTGTCACCAGATCTGTTCTCACTTTACAGCGAAAACATCAAGAAACCTGGAGGAAGACCCTGGATTAAAGGTTGGAGGAAAAATGATAAACAACATTCGATACGCGGATGACACCGTGCTAATTGCAGAAAATGAAGGGGACCTACAGAGCCTTGTGAGTATAATAGAAATGGAAGACAGGGTTGGGGGTTTGGAGCTATACAGCAAGAAGACTGATGTCATGGTAATGAGTAAAAAACATGAAATCCCCTCATGCAAAGTAACAGCAAACGGCACAGTCTTGAGACAGGTTGATAGGTTTAAATATCTGGGAGCGGTCGTTTCGCCGGACGGCGGATACATGTCGGAGGTGGCCGGCGGAGTGGGCCAGGCCGGGGCAGCATTCAAGGAGATGAAAAGCATTCTTACCAATCAATTAACATCAGGAAGAGAGTTCTTGAATGTTATATAGAACCATTGATGTTATACGGATGTGAGGCGTGGACAATCAACACGCAGAGTCAGAACAAGATTGAGGCAGTCGAGATGTGGTTTCTAAGAAGAATGTTGAGAATTCCATGGACAGCAAAGAAAAGAAACGAGACAGTCTTGATGGAGGCAGACACGAGAAGATTATTCATGAGGAAGATTAGGAAAAGACAGGCAACATTTACGAGCCATTTTATGAGGAAAGGGGAACTGGAGCACCTGGTCACAACAGGAAAGCTGGAGTGAAAGAGAGGACCAGGTAGACCCAGGGAAAAAAATATTGGATGGACTTGCAGTGTGGCTGAGGACAGAGAGGGTAGAAGATGTCTCTGCAGCAACAAGGGATAGATGCATATGGAGGGCCATGATCGCCAACGCCATTTGGCAAGGCACTTGATGATGATGATGATGTGATATGATATCATATGGTGTTATGTGATGTCGTATATGATACGAAACGAAACGAAACGAAACGAAATGAAACGAAACGAAACGACATGATCTAATCCGATATGATATGAATATATGATATATGATATGATATGATATGATATGATATGATATGATATGATATGATATGATATGATATGATATGACATGATGATATGATATGATATAATATGATAATGATATGATATATGATATATGATATGATATGATATGATGATATTGATATGATATGATATGATATATGATATGATATAATATGATATGATATATGATTATGATATGATATGATATGATATATGATATGATATGATATGATATGATATATGATTATGATATGATATGATATGATATATGATATGATATATGATATGATATGATATATGATATGATATGATATATGATAGGATAGGATAGGATAGGATACGATACGATACGATACGATACGATCTGATGTAATGGGTCGAAATAGTGATCTATATTGAAAAGGATTACAGTTTTATGTCAGAGACGAGAGACATTATGTGCACTATTACAATGTGTCAAACAAGAGATGGCGTCTGTATTACACAGGTACCTACCCACAAACTTCAAGATCTCTTCAAGCTCTGCCTCATCCAAAGCATTGTCTGCATTCCCTGTAAAGTATATAAGATGTGTACTGCATTGAATTGGGTGGACTTTCTAACAACAAACTTTTCCGTACCAAAACTTTAGCACCCCGGGAAGGCCACTTAAGAGCTTTCTCCTTACCCTCTGATGTTTTCTTTTTTTTTTTCTCCTTTTTCTTTAGGCAATGTCTGCCTCAGAGATTTCTGTCTGGATTGTTTTGTTACAAATCGGACAGTTAATTTTGTATGGTGAAAAATCTTTGCTTGTTTGTTTGCCTACTTGTTTTTCAGTTTGTGTGTTCGTCTTTACCACTGCAAGGCAGACAACCGTAATTTCTTTCTTTTGGGGCTGAGGATCTGTAGCGTCATTTACGCTAAATGAAGTCATTACGCTTTTCCTGTTCAGTCATCTTGAAATCAACATTCGATTGTTAAGCTCTGGATGATGACTCCTCTTTCATTCAACATTCAGTTGTTCAACATTTGATTTTCAGTGTTATTTAATTCAATTTTCCTTACTTCCCATTCTTAAGATTTTCATACTCAGTCTTCTTGAATTCAACACTCAATATTTAAGTTTTTGGTGTTCAATAACCTTTAATCCGACATTCAATAGTTCTGCTTTTGATATTCAATCTTCTTTAGTTCAGCATTCAATTTGATAGCCATTTTGCTAAGGCTATACAATAAGATGTGCTTCTCGTGTGTCTCATGATTTTGAATCACGTTAAAACCTTCTTGATTAATTTAAATCTTTGTTTAAGCCAAATCAAACCAACTCAGCATTCATTCACTGTTACATTAACTAATGTTGTATAGATAAGAACAGTAACCGATATCTTACTAGAAGTACATGTAAAAGCATAAAAGAACTACAGCAAACACGAATTGTCTGTAAACGCTAAATAGTTAAAAAAAAAAGAAAAGGTGATCAACGAGGGGATTGTTTACTGACAGCACACTCAGTATTGAACAGTATTAAAGGATTTAACATGTAACGTTAAAAAAAAAAGAAGAATATGGCGAGAACATATTTGAAAACGAAACTATCAGCTTAATTTAAAACACTTCACACAATGGAATATCTCGCCTAATGGTTAAAGCACCTGACTAGGACGCGATAAACCTAGGTTCGAATCACGGATAGGACAGGGATTTCATCCCCCCCCCCCCCCACTAGTTAAATCGTAGTAGTGTGGGTGCTAGTCTTTCAGATAAAACAATAAATCGAGGTCCCATGAGTAGCGAGCATTCGATGCTAGTTAAAAATCCCAGGGCAATGAAGGAGTTCTCTCTGGCAATATTCTGTCGCAAAATCGATTCCGTTTGGTAAACATGTGTACACATACAGAAAATAAAAGTGAAACTGCGATGAGACGATGTGCTCCCACCGGAGATTGCAACCCGAACTTCACATGATAAATCCACTATGACAAAAAGAGACAAAGCCAAACACACGGCCAGCTGTCACATGACAAAAAGAGACAAAGCCAAACACACGGCCAGCTGTCACATGATAAATCCACTATGACAAAAAGAGACAAAGTCAAACACACGGCCAGCTGTCACATGACAAAAAGAGACAAAGCCAAACACACGGCCAGCTGTCACATGATAAATCCACTATGACAAAAAGAGACAAAGCCAAACACACGGCCAGCTGTCACATGACAAAAAGAGACAAAGCCAAACACACGGCCAGCTGTCACATGATAAATCCACTATGACAAAAAGAGACAAAGTCAAACACACGGCCAGCTGTCACATGACAAAAAGAGACAAAGCCAAACACACAGCCAGCTGTCACATGACAAAAAGAGACAAAGCCAAACACACGGCCAGCTGTCACATGATAAATCCACTATGACAAAAAGAGACAGAGCCAAACACACGGCCAGCTGTCACATGATAAAAAGAGACAGAGCCAAACACACGGCCAGCTTGTCACATGACAAAAAGAGACAAAGCCAAACACACGGCCAGCTGTCACATGACAAAAAGAGACAGAGCCAAACACACGGCCAGCTGTCACATGACAAAAAGAGACAGAGCCAAACACACGGCCAGCTTGTCACATGACAAAAAGAGACAAAGCCAAACACACGGCCAGCTGTCACATGACAAAAAGAGACAAAGCCAAACACACGGCCAGCTGTCACATGATAAAAAGAGACAGAGCCAAACACACGGCCAGCTGTCACATGACAAAAAGAGACAGAGCCAAACACACGGCCAGCTGTCACATGACAAAAAGAGACAAAGCCAAACACACGGCCAGCTGTCACATGATAAAAAGAGACAGAGCCAAACACACGGCCAGCTGTCACATGATAAAAAGAGACAGAGCCAAACACACGGCCAGCTGTCACATGACAAAAAGAGACAGAGCCAAACACACGGCCAGCTGTCACATGACAAAAAGAGACAAAGCCAAACACACGGCCAGCTTGTCACATGACAAAAAGAGACAAAGCCAAACACACGGCCAGCTGTCACATGATAAAAAGAGACTGAGCCAAACACACGGCCAGCTGTCACATGATAAAAAGAGACAGAGCCAAACACACGGCCAGCTGTCACATGACAAAAAGAGACAGAGCCAAACACACGGCCAGCTGTCACATGACAAAAAGAGACAAAGCCAAGCACATGGCCAGCTGTCACATGATAAAAAGAGACAGAGCCAAACACACGGCCAGCTGTCACATGATAAAAAGAGACAGAGCCAAACACACGGCCAGCTGTCACATGATAAAAAGAGACAGAGCCAAACACACGGCCAGCTGTCACATGACAAAAAGAGACAAAGCCAAACACACGGCCAGCTGTCACATGACAAAAAGAGACAAAGCCAAACACACGGCCAGCTGTCATATGATAAAAAGAGACAGAGCCAAACACACGGCCAGCCGTCATGTGAGGAAGGGGTCACGTCAACGTTGACACATAGACAACTACCAAAACCTGACTGTGGTAAGGAGCAAAGTCATGGCACAGGTTAAACAATCAGAAATAAAACTAAAAACAACAACAATAATAACAACAACAACAATAAGCATTTAAACTATGTTCATTGTTGTTTGCTCACAACAATGATAAACCGAAATATTGGAGAAATATAAGTGGGGGTAAAACAGCAAGATTTGAGATGACTAGTTGTCTCTCTCTCTCTCTCTCTCTCCTCCTCTCTCTCTCTCTCTCTCTCTGTGTGTTTATATATATATATATATATATGTGTGTGTGTGTGTGTGTGCGTGCATATGAGTGTGTGTGTGCGTGTGTGTTTATGAGTGAATTAGTGAGCGAGTGAGAGAGAGAGAGAGAGAGTGAGAGAGAGAGAGAGAGAGTGAGAGAGAGAGAGAGAGAGAGAGAGAGAGAGAGAGAGAGAGAGAAAGTGAGTTTTTTATCAGATTTTTTTTCTTATTTGACCATTGTAAAGTATTTTGTGTTGTCTGTCGACAGTGTCCATCAGTTAGAAATCTAAGAGACCATGATATTAGACAAATAAAGGGACATCCAACATCCAAAAATAGTGTGACTGCCCGCGTTCAAACAAACAGGAACCAGAGAAAAACACGAAAAAAAAAAAAAAAAAAAGAATCAGAACGCCCATTCAATACAACCAGACAAGACAGGTGCAAAATTTTTGGCCAACTGGCCTTTGTCAGGTGTAAGATCACAAACGAACAAACATCATCATCATCATAAGGTGCCCTGCCGCATGGCGTTGGCGATCATGGACTTCCATCTGTCTCTATCTCTTGTTGTCCCAAACATCTCCTCCACCCTCCTCGTCTTCAGCCACTCAGCAAGTCCGTCTAGCATTTTCTCCCTGGGTCTACCTGGTGCTCTCTTTCCCTCCAGCTTTCCCGTCACTCCTCATAAAATGGCCTATAAATGTTGCCTGTCTTTTCCTAATCTTCCTTACGAATGATCTACTTGTGTCTGCCTCCATCAAGACTGTCTCGTTTCTTTTCTTTGCTGTCCATGGAATTCTCAACATTCTTCTTAAAAACCACATCTCGGCTGCCTCAATCTTGTTCTTGCTTTGCTTGTTGACTGTCCATGCCTCACATCCGTACAACAGTATTGGTCCTATATAGCATTCAAGAACTCTCATCCTGAAGTTAATTGATAGGCATTTGTTGGTAAGAATGCTTGTCATCTTCTTGAATGCTGTTCTGGCTTGGCCGATTCTGCCGGCTATTTTGATGTGCATCTGCCGTCTGATGAAATGACAGTTCCCAGGTATTTAAACTTATCAACCTGTCTCAAGGTTGTGCCATTTGCTGTTATTTTGCATGAGGGGATTTCGTGTTTTTTACTGATCACCATGACTTCAGTCTTCCTGCTGTTTAGTTCAACCCCTTACCTTTGCTTTCTATTTCTAGTATATTCACAAGGTTTTGTAGGTCCCTTTCACTTTCTGCAATGAGCACGGTGTCATCTGCGTATCGAATGTTGTTTATCATTTTTCCTCCAACCTTTAATCCAGGGTCTTCTTCTAGGTTTCTCATGATGTTTTCGCTGTAAAGTGAAAACAGATCTGGTGACAAAACACAACCCTGTCTGACTCCTCTTTTGATGTTTTGGTAAGAGCCTATATCGTTTTCTATTCTCATTGCAGCTGTTTGTTCCCAGTACATATTTCTGATTATTCGTAGATCTTTTCCATCAACATTGAGTCTCTACAATTGGTTGATCAATTCTTCATGTCTTACCCGATCGAAAGCCTTGGTATAGTCAACAAAGCATAAACACAAATCCTTATTCATCTCAATTGACCTCTCTATGATAGTTCTTAGGATGTATATGGCATTAATAGTTCCTTTCATTCCACAAATCCACACTGTTCTGCTATTTCTCTTTTGATTCTATTCCTTGTCCTCATCATGATTATTCTTAACAGGATTTTTGTTACATGACTCATTAAACTGATTGTGCGATGGAGTTCGCATTCTATAGCCCCTGTCTTCTTTGGAAGTGAAATGAAAATTGATTTTGACATATCTTTGGGGATTTTTCCAGTGTCGTAAATTTCATTTAGGAGGACTGTTATTTTTTCTATGCCAAATTCCTCCAGGGCTTCAATCATCTCTGTAGTAATGTTGTCTGGTCCTGGGGCTTTTCCTGGTTTCATCTGTTTCAGTGCTGCTCTAACTTCATCTTTCATTATGGGTGGTCCTTCAAAGTTCTTTTTTATAATATGTTCTTCGTTTCTGTCATCCTCAAAAAGGTCTTTAATGTACTCTCCCCATCTGTCTAATATTTTGTCTTTTTCCATGATAAGCGTGCCATCTTTCGATTTTAAGCAACCAGTTGATGAGCATGTATTTTTTCTGTGGACAATTTCTTCAGTTCGTCTGTACATACCCTGAGGATCCGTTTTGTGTCTGTCTTCTATTTCTTTGCCTTTTGTGTTCAGCCAAGATTCCTTAGCTTCATTGCACCTATTCCTGATTTCTTCGTTTATCTTCCTGTATATCTCCTCGTTTCTCTTTCCCTCCTCCTTTCCTCCATTAAGCCCAAAATTTCAGTAGTCATCCAGCTCTTTTTTGCTTTTCAATCTGCCTTAGGGATTTCTTCACAAGCTTCATTTATCGAATTTCTCATCTTTGTCCATTGTTTCTCACTGTCACCAACGTCTAACAGAGCACTGAATTTGTTTTGAACATGTACATTAAATTTTTTACGTATAATTTCATCTGTTTTTAAGAGTCCAAGGTTTAGTTTGATGTTGCTTTTTGTCTGTTTCCTTTTCCTTAATTTCAGCCTAAACCTTCCCACTACAGGATTGTGATCACTGTTGCAGTCTGCGCCTGGTAGTGTTTTTGCTGACAGTAAAGAATTTCTAAATCTTTTGTTGATCAGGATGTAGTCAATCTGATTTTTGGTATTATCTCCTGGACTCATCCAAGTCCATTTTCTTCTATTAGGCTGCTCAAACCAGGTGTTTCCTACTATGAACTCATTCATCTGTGCCCATTCTACAAGTTTCCCTCCCCTTTCATTTTGTGAACCAAGGCCATGAGGTCCAACTATATCCTCCACCCTATCCTGTCCCACTTTAGCATTAAAATCTCCAATTATGACTGTAACTTCTTGTGATTTACATTGGACCTTGGCCATCTCTAATACTTCGTAGAAGTTGTCGATGTCTTCCTGAGTACTTGCGGATGTTGGTGCATACACCTGGATGATGTTGATATCAAATGGTTTGCCTCCCAATTTGACCAGCAAAACTCTGTCGGACACAACCCAGTATCCCTTGACTACTTTTGATTTGTTTTTGTCCATTATGATGCCTACTCCCCTTTCATGTGAATTACCACCAGATTATATCACTGTGTATTCTCCTGATGTTATCATGCCTGCCCCTTCCATCTCACTTCCCCTAGTCCTAAAATACAAATGTTAAGCCTTTCCATCTCCATTTTGCTGTTGTCTAATTTTCCCATCTGCAACAGTGTTGTGATGTTCCATGTTGCTATTTTGGTGTTTCTAAGTTTGAGTTTGGGTTTGGGTTTGGATCACTAGCCGACACACTAGACGCATCACATCCGCCGTTGACATGTTGCATCACAATACATGGATATAACCTGCCTATGACATGCAGATAAAATACAAATAAAGGGAAAAAATGAATAACCAAGATTTTTGCCATGGCTCTTTATCCTTTTATCTACGCTTTAATTTCGTCTATTTCGTGTCAGCATCTCGGCTTAGTTTCTTTGGCACATGCAGACATAACTTTAACTATGAGGAGGGTGTAACATGACCTGAATATTGGAAAATACAAGGGGAGGGGTAGGCACGAAAGTTTGAGATTATTGTTATATAACTATCTATCTATTGTTATATACTTATCTATATGTCTATCTATCTGTCTATCTATCTATCTGTCTATCTATCTATCTATCATCTATCTATCTATCTGTCCATCTATCTATCTATCTGTATAACTATGTATCTATCTATCTATATACCTATCTATCTATCTATCTATCTATCTATTTATTTATCTATCTATCTATCTATCTATCTGTCTGTCTGTCTGTCTATATATCTATCTATTTATCTGTATATACAGATAGATAGATACATACATACATGGATAGATACATAGATAGATTGATTGATATAGGTATAGACATAGACATAGATGTAGATATAGATATAGATATAGACTAAGATATAGATGTAGATATAGATATATGAAGTTCAATTTCGTCGTTTTAATTGTAGCATGTTTAAATGTTTTCGATGTTGTTTTAAAGTGAAATGAAATGACAAAAAAGATGTTTTAGATCTTTTAAGTCATTAAATTCATTTTGTCTGCTTTATTTCATAGAGAGTTTGTATAATCTACATCCTTACCATCCACTTCATCGGCAGCGTCCTTAATCGCCTGAATGGGCACAGTGCCATCAGGAGACAAGTCCTGCAGTTGAGCTTCCTGACACAGGGTATCCAGATATTCAGTACTGATACTATCTTCTGTATCCCCCTGCTCATCCGCTTGTTCTCTTTGATCGATGTCTTCATTCTAATGAAAAATAAAATTAGGCAAAAACATAAAGCAGATAAAATTACAAGAAATTACGAAAAAAAAGTAAAGTAAAAGATAAAGATAAAGAGACAACAGCTCTATAGTTTGCACTCATTCAACGACGACTTCATTCTGTTGAAAGTAAAATTAAACTACAAACAAGATAAAATAAGATAATATGAAACATCAAAACAGAGAACACAATACATGAATTGAAATTGCGAAGACAGTAAATCCTCCAGTTCAACCCTCTTTTAAAAATGTCTTATACTCTTGGAAAAAAAATCTAATAAAACAAAAATAGCATGAAATGAAATGGCTAGAAATACAGTAACTACACAGACGAATACAATGTAATAACCCCAGCTCAATGATCCAATCACTCTAGCGGTGTAACAAGGTGATTTGTTGGCTACCATCTTCATGATCCAGTCATTCTAGCGGTGTAACAAGGTGACTTGTTGGCTACCATCTTAATGATCCAGTCATTTTAGCGGTGTAACTAGGTGACTTGTTGGTTACCATCTTAATGATCCGGTCATTCTAGTGGTATAACAAGGTGACTTGTTGGCTACCATCTTAATGATCCAGTCATCCTAGTGGTGTAACAAGGTGACTTGTTGGTTACCATCTTAATGATCCAGTCATTCTAGTGGTGTAACAAGGTGACTGGTTGGCTACCATCTTAATGATCCAGTCATTCTAGTGGTGTAACAAGGTGACTTGTTGGTTACCATCTTAATGATGCGGTCATTCTAACGGTGTAACAAGGTGACTGGTTGGCTACCATCTTAATGATCCAGTCATTCTAGCGGTGTAACAAGGTGACTAGTTGGCTACCATCTTCATGATCCAGTCATTCTAGCGGTGTAACAAGGTGACTGGTTGGCTACCATCTTTATGATCCAGTCATTCTAGCGGTGTAATAAGGTGACTTGTTGGCTACCATCTTAATGATCCAGTATTCTAGCTGTGTAACTAGGTGACTTGTTGGTTACCATCTTAATGATCCGGTCATTCTAGTGGTATAACAA
>JAPXFY010000024.1:41547423-41557423 GCA_030674185.1 Monoplex corrugatus
TCCAGTCATTCTAGCGGTGTAACAAGGTGACTTGTTGGCTACCATCTTTATGATCCAGTCATTCTAGCGGTGTAACAAGGTGACTTGTTGGCTACCATCTTTATGATCCAGTCATTCTAGCGGTGTAACAAGGTGACTTGTTGGCTACCATCTTTATGATCCGGTCATTCTAGCGGTGTAACAAGGTGACTTGTTGGCTACCATCTTTATGATCCAGTCATTCTAACGGTGTAACAAGGTGACTGGTTGGCTACCATCTTTATGATCCAGTCATTCTAGCGGTGTAACAAGGTGACTTGTTGGCTACCATCTTTATGATCCAGTCATTCTTGCGGTGTAACAAGGTGACTTGTTGGCTACCATCTTTATGATCCAGTCATTCTAGCGGTGTAACAAGGTGACTGGTTGGCTACCATCTTTATGATCCGGTCATTCTAGCGGTGTAACATCCCGTTCCCTCCCCGTTTCAAAACTTTGTCAGCGATCAGGGTTTTGCACAGGACCAAGGATTTTGCACGTAACTGGATGGGCGGATATGATACTGTTGAAATGCAATGAATGCCTCTTGAAGAAAATCCAAATTCCAACTAACTAATGAGCTATCTAATTAACTGACCGCCAGTCGCTGTGTTGTAGCTGTTAGCAACGGACTATCGACTAGGAGGTTGTGGGTTCAAATCCCCATCAGTTCCTTCAAAATCATGATGGGATATTTCGGCTGCAACCGGTTCCTACCCAAAACTGAGCTTGTATGGGCTCATTGGAAACACTGGGACCAAACAGTCGAATCTCATGCACTTCACAGATGCGTCATTGAGGATGTTGCTTAAATTTTCTGATCAACATCGCAGGTGTCTGTTTCCCTCGGGCTCGTTTGACGCAATGATATATTATGATAGTAACCGTAGAGTACAGCCTAGTCACACAGTCTCAACCATAGATGGAACTCCATAGCAGCGTGGTTATTATCTTCGTCATCATCTTCATCGTACTTTATAAAAAGTGTCATTAAGGTGGCATAAAAACTGGACCGAAAAATCAATTGATCAATAAATAAATAAATAAGTAAATAAAGAAACAAATAAATAAATAAACAATAATAATAATGATAAATAAACAAACAAATAAATGAATGAATAAATAAACAAATAAATAGATAGATAAATAAATAAATAAATAAATAAATAAATGAATAAATAAATAAATGAAAAAATAAACAACTGACCAGATACTGAGAGTTTGACTCTTCCTGATCTATGTTGCCGCGCTTTTTTCCAGGCATGTCCATGTCGTCCTGTTTGGGAAACATTACGAAACGACAATTATCAACAAGATAAACATATAAAACAAATGTCGTGTGCTGACCGAAAGAATTCATACAATAACAATAATGGACAAGACACAGCAGGGCAACAGGGCAAGTCGGGAGTGGTTATCAGGGGTAGGTACTTGGTTCAACCCAACTAGATACCCCCATCTGTTGGGGACAGAGGGTAAGGAATATCGGAACTCACAATTTCGTTATTGAGTTTATATTCTTGTTTCATTATAGTATATATATATATATATTCTTTTTAAAATAAGCTTTGGCTTAAACCAAACCAACCAACCAGTTCGTATCCAAAATGCACAAAGAACTAGTTTTTAAAAACCTATAATAAACTACACAGTCCTATTTGATAAAGGAATCAAACAGTCGTATTGGTGCAGTACGGGCTAACCACTGCGATACTGTGGGTTTCAATTCCGTCGGTTTTGTAATAATCATCATGGGACCCGCCGGCTCCTACCCAGATGAGCGTGCTCTGTGAGTTGATTGCAGACAGTGTGGCCACCCAGTCAAGTGTCATTTACATCACGGGATCCGTCACTGACGTTGTTGCTCAAATTTCCTCACCAACACGCAGATGTCTGTATTTTTAAGACATGGTTGACACCATGATATATTACAAAAGAAAGCATAGGTACATCCTTATCGTGGAGGCTCAGCCCACAGTGGAATACCACAGCCTCATGATTGTCATCCTAATCGCCATGGATCATCATAGTCATCATCATCATCATTTGCCTTGCCACATGGCGTTGGCGATCATGGCCTTCCAACTGTTTCTGTCTCTTGTTGCCTCAAGCACCTATTCCACCCTCTGTGTCTTCAATATCTTCTCCCTGAGTCTACCTGGTGCTCTTTTTCACTCCAGCTTTCCCGTTGTGACCAGGTGCTCCAATTCCCCTTTCCTCATAAAATGACCTATAAATGTTGCCTGTTTTTTTTTCCTAATCTTCCTTATGAATGATTACTTGTGTCTGCCTCCATTAAGACTGTCTCGTTTGTTTTCTTTGCTGTCATGGAACTCTCAACATTCTTCTTAAAAATCACATCTCGGCTGCCTCAATCTTGTTCTGGCTTTGCTTGTTGACTGTCCACGCCTCACAACCGTATAACAGTATTGGTTCTATATAACATTCAAGAACTCTCTTCTTGATGTTACTTGATAGGCAATTGTTGGTAAGAATTCCTTCCATCTTCTTAAATGCTGTTTTGGCTTGGCCAATTCTGCTGGCTATTTCTGATGTGCATCTGCCGTCTGGTGAAATGATCGTTCCCAGGTATTTAAACTTATCAACCTGTCTCAAGGTTGTGCCGTTTGCTGTTATTTTGCATGAGGGGATTTCGTGTTTTTTACTGATCACCATGACCTCAGTCTTCCTGCTGTTTAGTTCCATTCCAACCCCTTACCTTTGCTTTCTATTTCTAGTATATTCACAAGGTTTTGTAGGTCCCTTTCATTTTCTGCAATGAGCACGGTGTCATCTGCGTATCGAATGTTGTTTATCATTTTTCCTCCAACCTTTAATCCAGGGTCTTCCTCTAGGTTTCTCATGATGTTTTCGCTGTTAAGTGAAAACAGATCTGTGACAAAACAGAACCCTGTCTGACTCCTCTTTTGATGTTTTGGTAAGAGCTTATATCGTTTCCTATTCTCATTGCAGCTGTTTGTTCCCAATACATATTTCTGATTATTCGTAGATCTTTTCCATCAATATTGAGTCTTTCTAGTTGGTTGATCAATTCTTCATGTCTTACCTGATCGAAAGCCTTGGTATAATCAACAAAGCATAGATATAAATCCTTATTCATTTCGATTGACCTCTCTATGATAGTTCTTAGGATGTATATGGCATTAATAGTTCCTTTCCCTTCCACAAATCCACAATGTCCATCTGCTATTTCTGTTATGATTCTATCCCTTGTCCCTTGTCCTCATCATGATTATTCTTAATAGGATTTTTGTTACATATCTCATCAAACTCTATAGCCGACTCATCAAACTGATTGTGCAATGGAGTTCGCATTCTATAGCCCCTGTCTTCTTTGGAAGTGCAATGAAAATTGATTTTGACATATCTTTGGGGAGTTTTCCAGTGTCATAAATTTCATGGCAAACATTGGGAAATGCAGTGGGAGGGAATACTTGCTCTTAGTTCTTATCCTTTTATTAAATGGATAAATAAGCTGGATATATTATGCTCTCTCTCTCTCTCTCTCTCTCTCTCTCTCTCTCTCTCTCTCTCTCTCTCTCTCTCTCCTCTTTATCTCCTTGCGTCACTGTTTATTGTTAAAGATGGATAGAAAAGACATTTGGGGGACAAGGGGAACGGAAAGGACAAAAGAGAGAAAATGGAAACAAAATAGAACGACCAAACGAAAATGGGACAGGAATGAAGCCACACACACACACACACACACACACACACACACACACACACACACACACACACACACACACACACACACACACATACACACACACACACACACACACACACACACACACACACACACACACACAACACACACACACAACACACTCATACACACACACCACAAGGCAACAAACTGTGTCTCTATCAGTGTACTAAATAATACAAGAGACTGATAAAAAAAAGTAAATACCAGCGTTTCGCCACGTTTTTCCATCTTGTATGCAGTTTTCATGATTTTGTCCCGCAAGCGCGAAATGTCCTTCATCTGGATTAAAAAAAAAGAAAAAGGACCAAGAACAACAATACGAAATCAAACAGACACACAAGTTCGCAAAAATTGACACTCTTCCTTGACGGTTTTTGTTAATTTCTTCTTCTTTCTTTCTTTCTTTCTTTCTTTCTCTTTTCTTTTCTTTCTTCTTTCTTTCTTCTTTTTTTTCTGTCTTTGTTTCTTCCAAATACTGCGCCGCCTATTGGCGTCGATCCCACGCTGCTGATTGCCGGTTCACAATACAGCGCTAACCCCCAAGTTGATACAGTCGACTACCCACAATACAGCGCTAACCCCCAAGTTGATAGAGTCGACTACCCACAATACAGCGCTAACCCCCAAGTTGATACAGTCGACTACCCACAATACAGCGCTAACCCCCAAGTTGATACAGTCGACTACCCGATGGCAGGATGCCCACAGGAGCTAGAAATGTCAAGCTGAGATATGACCACCCACCAGAGGAGACTATGCACTGTTGCTGGATCACTTCGGTGGAAATCAACAATGCGCATTCTGATCAAGCTTAGAAATGTGCTTACCGAGCTCAGTAATAACAACAGTAATCACTCTGTGGCGGAGTGTCTTTAGGGGAGAAGCTAATATACTGGACTCATTAATCCTATTTCATACTGACGTGAATAACTCTCTGACTCTTTCTCTTTCTGAATGTCTGTGTGACTGCGAAAAATGTGTGCACAGCAAATGCAGAGAGATTCTAGACTCTATCACCTTAACTTTATGTCATTATATAGCAAACGCAAATGCTGTTTTAAATAGAATGAAAATCTCATTTGAACAATTGCTTGCAAGACCATTTTAACAACATGTGCAGAATAGGGACATGAAGTTCAAATGGTTTCAAATTCTAATTTTCTACATAATCCTTGCAAGGAACATCATTTTGAAAGAAATCAAAACTGTCAACGATGGACTATGAAGATTTTGTAAGGAATTGAAAATGATACTGAACAATTTCTATGTAGGTGTCATATAAAAAAATTAGCCAAGATTTTGAAAAACTGTTGACTGGAAGGTGTCCCCTGTCTTTTACCATGAAAGTTAAGGAAAACAGAACTTTATTTGGGGCAGTCGTTGTGTACAAGACACAGGCCGCTTTTGTCTTCATAGTTGTTTGCTTAAATGTATAATTATAAATGTAAGATATATACTTTTCTATAAAACGTTTCAAAAAAAAAAAAAAAAGAAAAAAAAAAGAGCTGAAATGCAGGCATAAACTAAACAATACATTGCTGAAACTAAGGGTAATTGTCACATACATGTCGATCCCCTTCTTTCGGCCTTTACATTTTCCCCCCTCGCACTGGAAGCAGCTTGTTCTAATTGTACTGTCATCTCAGCAAAGAGAACGAGGGTTGCTAGTGGTCTGGATGTTCCTGTATTTACGCCTTTCTTCTTCTTCTTATCCCTGTGCTCCTTGTGCATGTCGTGCAGATTGGTTACAGCACTTCTAAGGGGATAATTTTTTTTTTAAAAGTTCTATTTTCTGTTACATTGAAGGCCATAGAGTGTGGGACAATATTTCAAACACTATTACATGATGACGATAACGCTGATTATCATGAAACTATGCAGACTATGTAGTCTAGGATTCAGACTGCGTCAAGGACAAAATCTATAAGCCTAGATCCTGGCGTTAAATCAGGTCCAAGAGCAACAGGCACATGCGGTGTTTGTCAGGAAATTTGAGCTACCCCCCAGGGACGCATCCGTGAAGTGGATGAGATCTGACTGTGCGGTCTCAGTGTTCCCAGTGAGCTCACAGCGCACTCAGCTCTGTGTATCAGCCGGTTTGGGCAGAAAAAGTCACACAATGATTTTGACAGGACTGATGGGATTGAAACCCACAACCTTCCAGTCGATAGTCTGCAGCGCTAACCACTGCACCATGGATGGCAACAGCTAACAAGTGCAGAAGGTCAAGGTCGGGTACGGAATCATGAGTTTTCCATGTCGAACGTTAGGCTCGTTGTTTGTGTGCTGCTGGTAGAAGTATTGTTGTGTGTGCTCATACTGTCCTGTTTGTTCGTGTGAGTAGCATATCGTTGAGAATATCCAGGACCAAACAAATGAACTGAATCGTTGAGAATGCATGCAGTTAAGTACAGAACCTAATGTTTGTGAATGCACAGAATCAAATAGTTTACAATGTACAAAACAGTCATGTGTCGTTGACTTCAACTGGCAACTACATAAACTGAATGGACATATCACGATAATACTTCCCAATCCGCCCAGCTAAAAAAAATACCCATTTCAAAATGTACCCATTTTCTGTTACAGTGAAAGTGAGCAATGCACAACACTGGCATGGATTGGTTTATTTCTATTGCCCACATTTTACATTTATTCATTTCTTATTGTTTTATTTATGAATGTTTTTGGCGCTGGTGAGCTGCAGCTCCAAAGTGGGCTTTCAGCGTCTTGTATTTGGTTGTTATTGTTGTTGTGCTGCTGTTGTGCTGTTGTTCTTGTCGTTGTTGTTGTTGTGTTGTTGATATTGTTATTGATGTCGTCGTTATTTTTCGTCCATTCGGGCAATCATTTACTAATAGATTGATTTCAACAAAATGTAAGGTTGTTCACAACTTTTTAAAATTGTTGTATAGGGAATAAGGATCTGTAGTAATAGCTGTTTCATATTCATTATTGGTTATCAATTTGTAAATTTGAAAGCTTATTCATGTATTGCATTATATATTGCTCACATAAACTTTGATAAGGGGCTATGGTCTAAAACGTGTATAAATTATAAGAAATCTGAATTCTAAAGCCATTGACAAAAATACCCATCTTAGTCAACCAACCAACCAGTGAACCAACTCACCAACGATCCATCCAAATAATCAACAGACACCCCGAACCAAAAAAACAAACAAAAAAACACAAATGACAAATCAGCTTATAACGGAGTCATCAAATACTAGCTAACTGGTTTACTCATGAACCGACCAGCCAATTAACCAATCAATCAATCAATAGACGACTAAGCGACCGATCCATCAGGGATTTGGAAACTAAATCTGCCTGATTTCGTAGTATTATGACCAGCTGACTTCCCACACAGCCAGCACACAGAGCTGAATAAAGTTGCCGTGTTATTCAGTTAACTTCAGTTCGATTTTGACAATTCTTTTTATCAGATAACAGAATGTGCTAAGCAATCAGTCTGAAAACATCCTCTATGGAGAAGTTTTCTTAAAAAGGTGCAAGATTCAAGCAAAATTTCAGACAGATTTGAGAACAAAACTTTCATCTGTCAGCAATATTAAAATAGGAGCAAACTATCGCCACGTAAATACAGTATTATTTATTAAGCAAACTATTAAAATTGTCTCAAGGTTAATTAATTCGAGATATAAAGGCACTGATACAAAGTAAACAAGCATCAGTGGTGAGGCTACAATGGGTGGGAAGTTTATGGAGTCGGTCAGTGGGCTGACTGCTCTCCACTTCACTTGACTTGACCTTTTGATAAGACAAAAGACTTTTTGACTTGGTTTTTAAATGAGGTTTTGACAGAGCTTTATTTATTTATTTTTTTTTGTTCGCGACAATTTTATTGGATTTTTCACCTGATTTGAATCGACGAGTTCTCTTGAGTTTGATGTGAATCAAGTGTAGTCGATCTGAGGAGAGCTGACTTGAGAAGACTAGACTAGATTAGTCTAGATATGGTTAGATTTATTAACTAATCAACATACCACGTCCTCAAAGTTGCCATCCTTTGGTGAGTCTCTCTTCTCTTGTTTTAATATGTTACTGTGTTGTCTTCCAGGCATATCCAACCGTTGCTGTCAGGAGATTAAATTCATTTCAATTCAACTCAATTCAATTTTCCTTTATTAATCCATATTTTGATATTAAATTGAGCATACACTGGACTCGCACAACACGCACAGCATTTTCATATTCTATCAAAACACAAACATTTATAACAGACACAATGAAAACAAAATCAGTAAACCAACTATCAAAATATCATCTACAATATACAGCAACCAATAATTATGGCGAAGGGTAGAAGCCTGACAAAATGAGATCCACTGGTCCTTCAGGTTGGAAGTTGGACACAGGGATAAGCCCCAGAAAAAAGACTTGTTACGGAAACATCAACAGAAGACACCAACACTGTTGTGTGTGATGGGCTTTTAGACTCATCAGAAGATAGATCCTGGAATGAATGACAGTAGTGAAAGTCGACGGGAAGTCACTGACAGGATGATGAAGCTCTGAACACCAAAAGCAAAACTAGGACTGGATTCTGGGACTTGAGAGCCAAGCACGAAGCAGGTAATAGCCCAAATAGCACCAGCGATGAGACGATACGATCTTCAAATGCACGGAATTAGCGAAACCAGATAATCAGGCAGGCACAAAACCAGTACTGGAGAAAAGGTACTATACTCAGGACAAACAACAAGCAACATTATTATGGAGGGATAGCCATCATTCTTAAAAAAGGAAAAGTAAAATGTCTGCTGGAGTGGAAACCTGTCAACAGCAGACTCATGAAAGTCAGAATCAAAGGACAACACACCAGTGCCATCATCCAGCGCTATGCTCCAACAAATGACAATGATAAAGAAAGCAAAGATACATTTTATGACCAATTGCATGCTATGCCAGAAGACCCTCTACAACATAACTAGAAGATTGTGATGAGGGACTTGAATGCTAAACTATGACAGTTATGTGAAGAAAGGATTGCAGCACCATGAATGACAACGGAGAGAGGATACTGGAACTTTGTAACATCTACGTCCTTGTCATCTCAAGCTAATCTGGTGTTCCCCTAACGGAAGAGACAGAAACCAAATCGACTACCTAATGATCAACAGAACACGGAAACGATTATTTCTGGACACCATGGTGAGGAGAGGAGCTAGGTTGGCAGTGGCCATCACCTGGCTATAGCAGCTCTGATACTGAAGCTGAGGACGCCGATAGTTTGATGTTGAGAAAATGTGTGACCCCAGAAACAAAGTGTGTTGATCATGTCGCTGAAGAACAAATTCCCAGTTCTAGCAGTTACTGAAAACCACACACAGCCACACCCAGATGAGGTCAACACCAAAACAAAACAAATCAACACAGCATACTTTCAAACCAATGAAGCCTGCCTGGGAACAAAGCAGAGGGCGAGAAAAGAGAGGATTATAACAGACATCTGGCGAGCAATTGAAAGCAGAAGACCTGATGAAACTAAGTTATGAAGGTCAAGTCCGAGAGATTAAAAAGTGAGATATAAAGTACAATACCAAGAAGCCGATCGAACAATGAAGATAATGGAAAGAGCAAATAAACAGACATATATGGTCAAACTTGCAGGCCAGGCAAAAGATGCAGCAAGCTGAGGTCGACATCAAGGGAAAGACGATCCACAGCAAGTATCACAGAACCGCCAACACATGGATCATAGACAGAAGGGAACAACTTGTTACGTCAGTAGAATAGGAAGCCAGATGGGCTAAGCACTTCAATAACGTTTTGAATAAATCTCTGCCGACGACAGAAACTAACATACAAAAAAACAGAGACACCTTGAGACTGATATTGCCCCACAAGAAAAGACTGACATAATCTCACCCATAGGATCAGCCCCAAATAGACAAACCCCTGAACATGACAACCTCACCGCTGTTACATTCAAGACACGCCATGAACTAGCAGTCATAAATGCTTCAGCTACTGTTAACGACTATATGGGAGAAAAAGAAATCACCACACAATTAGGCAAAAGGCACTGTCCTAATGATTTCCAAGAAAGGTGCCTCAAATAAATGCAATGACTTGCGCGGAATTATCCTTTCGTCAGTTCCAGGTAAAAAAAAAATCCTTGTAAAAATCATCATTCAACGTTTCGAGGGCAACTGACAAGGAATAAAGAAAGAACAAACAGGTTTCCGGAAAGAAAGAATGTACTGATCAAATATTTATCTA
>JAPXFY010000024.1:41562423-41567423 GCA_030674185.1 Monoplex corrugatus
GACTTGCAGAGTGGCTGAAGACAGAGAGGGTGGAAGATTTGCTTGCGGCAACAAGGGATAGAAACAGATGGAAGGCCATGATCGCCAACGCCATGTGGCAAGGCACTTGATGATGATGATGAATTAGAGGGACCGTTTTAAAATAGCGCACCACGGGATTCGAACCCACAAACATTAGCATGTGAATCCGACGCTCAAACCAACAGAGCTACTCGGTTTTCTGAGTTTTCCAATGCCCTCAAATATGCCTTCACTTGTTCTATTCTGTGTCTCGACTGTATTGAAGGAAGGCCAAGCAGAGGTGGAAGAAGAAGAAGAAGAATAAGAAGAAAGCAAAGCAGAGGATAAGGTGAAGAAAAGGAAGGCAAAGAAGAAGAGGAAGGAGAAGAAAGAGGAGAAGAAGAAAGAGGAGACGAGGAAGAAGGAGACGAGGAAGGAGACGAAGAAGGAGGAGACGAGGAAGAAGGAGACGAAGAAGGAGGAGACGAGGAAGAAGGAGACGAAGAAGGAGGAGACGACGAAGAAGGAGACGAAGAAGGAGGAGACGACGAAGAAGGAGACGAAGAAGAAGGAGAAGGAAAAGAAATAGAAGCAGGAGACGAAGAACGAGACGAAGTAGGGGAGGAGACGAAGAAGGAGGAGAGAAAGAGTGGATATAAAGGTGCGTGAAAATGAATGTTAAATATGAATGTTTTTTGTGTGTTTGAAAGTGGTTAGTAAAAAATGTATAAATTATCATTGCAGTTTGTTTAGTGCCATTGGTTGGAAGGAGAGCTTGCGTTGCGTGACGGACGAATGCTTTTTGCATGTGTTTGAGTGCGTGAGCATGTGTACACAAAGCATGACAGCTTCGTTTTGAATTCTTTCTAGTTTTAGCATGTCTGTGTCAGCGTAGTGAGGCCCAGTCCATAATCGATGACACTCAGTATTACAGCGTGGTATAGTTGAAAGAGACGTTGTTCAATGCCTTTAGCTGCCATTGCTTTCAGGATTGAAAGGCCTTTTTCACAAGTGAGTGTAGATGTTGCCACATGTTTTTTGAAGGTTAGCATTCTATCAAAACTGATGCCAAGGTAACGTAAGTTGTTTGTTTGCTGGATATTGGTTCCTTTGAACGTAACTGGTGGAAAGTTTTCACTCGCTGCTTTGTTGTCAAGGGTGCGGAACAGCACCTGTGCTTTGGTGGGGTTGATAACCGATCCAGTTTCTTGGCACGACTAATCTACGTTGGTTGACTTTTCTTGGACTGCTTTGTTTCTTTCTGATGCATTTTTGCTTGTCTTGTAGATGAATCCATCGTCAGCAAAAGTGGGTATAGGAGATGGCCCAGTCTAGTGGTTAGAACCTTTCTTCTCGCCAACAACTTGCCACCATACATGTTCACAACACTGGTCTTATGAGACAGACAGTCAAGCCAACATTAAATGAAAATGTCAGTATACATATTGGTGGAAGAAACATCATGAACCATCGCTTTGCAGATGACACGGATGGCCTGGCAGGCAGTGAGCAAAGAATTCGACAAGCTTGCTAAAAGAACAGATGAAACATCAACAAGATACAGCATGCAAATCAGTGCCCGGAAGACAAATCGATGGTCCACCACAACACCACCATCACTGCTGATGTAAGTGTTTATGGACTGAAGGCAGGAGTTGTTCAACTATTCACGTACCTGGGATCTATCATCAGTAACGAGGGTTCCAAACCAGAAACGCTCTCAAGAGCAGCCAAGACAACAACCTGAAACCCGTATGGAAGGACTAAAGACCTCCATAAAACACAAGATCAGCCTCACACGTACACTGCTATATTCCATTTTCCTTCATGCACACGAGACGTGGACCCTCACAGCAGATTTGGAAAGACGAACCCAGGCCATAAAAATGAGATATTATGGCAAGATACTAAACATCAGGACACTGATTACATCATCAGTCAACAAGTGAGCCAAACAAAGCAGCACACCGGACCATATGAAGAAGATCTGCTCAAATCAGTAAAGAAAAGAAAAGTACTTTGGTGTGGATATGTAACAAGGTCTAATGGCATTGCTAAATCAATCCGTCGGGGAGTTCTTCAGGAAGGGAGACGGAAGGAAAGAAAAAAACAAAACACCTGACAGCATTGTGGAACGGGCAGAGAAACCATTTGCAAAACCCCAGGCTCTAGCACCCAACGGACATGAATGAATGAATCTAGTGTACAATTGTTTGGTGCCACGCTCCGATGACTCTTGGCGAAATTAAGGGGAAAGAAGAAGATGTATCCTATAAGACAGATAGGATAACGCTTTATTTCACTACGAACATTAATCATTAAGATTTTTAATTTGTGTAACAGACTTCGTGACTGGCATTTGTTGAGAAGTTTAACTTACTCTACTATCACTAAGGTATTACAAGATTGGAAACTACTTTATCATGCATATTCTGTGTCAATTCACTTCGATTTAATTCATTAAATTAATCAAATGCTTTTGCTTTGATTATACAGTAAAAAAACACACTTTTCATTGTCAGAAAATGTGACCATATTTTCCTCCAAGAAGATGCTACTTTTGATTTTATATTTGCAAACTGCAAGATATTTAACTCATGCAGTCTTTAAGGTCGTTGCCTTTGATAATATTTTTTTCTAAATCTGCATTTTATCTTTTGTTGTTGTTGTTTCGTTATGTGTATTTATTTCGCATCATTTCTTTTTGGACATCATGGGTTTACTGAGTCAACAACTTGCGTCTCTTCCTGCGGAAAGTGTGTTGCTGGCAGTGCATCATCACCTTATTATGAAAAAGTCATGTCTGCCAGTTTCTGTTTATCCTATGAAAGTGAATTTATTTTTACAGAGTTTTGTCTGGGACATACCCTTTGTTTCTTTTGGGGTCTTAAACGTGCGCTAAGTACGTGCTGCACACAGAACCTCGGTTTGTTGCTTAATCCGAAAGACTTGCACAAAGACTACCACCTAAGATGCAACGGAGTGGGGTGAAATTCCCTGTCCAATCTGTGATTCCAACACAGATTTCTCGCATGAGGCAAGTGCTTTACACTCTCGACCACACTTCGCTTTTTACACACTCCACATACTTTCTGCTGAACTGTAAAATTGCCGTTTGACTTCGAAGGACTTTGTCTTCATTCACTTTTTTAATTATTTGTATATAATAATCTGGTTGTCATAAAGAGCAGTCATAAATGGACATTTAAAAAAAAGAAAAAAGACGAATGAAGCCACATTCCCAATGTGTCATCTCCAGAGCTTTTATCACCACCGGTGTAAAGGAGGAGACAAAAACCCTCTGAATTTTGACTGTCGAGAAATGTAGATAGTACAGGTTTTATTCAATCCTTTGACTCCCTCACCCTATCCACAGCATCCTGCATTGTCAGTCCTGATAGCAAAGCACGAACTTGAGCCTTTCACTCCCTCACCCTATTTAGCAGCTTCCTGCAGGGATGTGGTGAATAGGATGAGGGAGTGAAAGGGTTAAGTTTTTGCAGTTTATGGACAGGCTGCAGGAGTGAAACGGTTAATTATCGCCACTTGATTTCACAGAGGGTTTTTACTGCCTGTTGAACACGGTGAGTGAGTATGATAAATGCGTAAATAAATATGGCTGCGTGCGTGTGCGTTTGAGTGGGAGAGGAGGGGGGGGGGTAGGGATTGATGGGTCTGTATCTACCCAAAGAAATGCTTGACGTATCAATATTTTGTTTTGTTTGTTTGTTTGTTTGTTTTCGTGTCTATGGCAGACGGACATCTTCCCTCTTTTTCTTTTTCTTTTTCTGCTTCTTCTTCCTTCCCTTTTTCTTTTTCCACATTTTCTTTTTGTTTCTTTTCTGTTTCCTCTTTTCTGTCTTTTATTTTTCAGTGTGATCCAGTTTTATGTGCAACTTTGAAAAGAAGCTTTCTTGTGCTTGCGTCTTCAACATTAACGATTCAGTATTCTTCTTATTTCTTTCCTGTCTCTTTTTTCTTCTCTTGTGTCGTCTTTTTCTTCTTCTTTTTCGTCATCTTCTTCTCGTTCAAATCTTGATCGTTTACATCTTTACTGACTGCTCTCTCTCTCTCTCTCTCTCTTTCTCTCTCTCTCTCTTTCTCTCTCTCTCTCTCTTCTCTTCTCTCTCTTTCTCTCTCTTCTCTCTCTCTCTCTCTCTCTTTCTCTCTCTCTTTCTCTCTCTCTTCTTTCTCTCTCTCTCTCTTTCTCTCTCTCTCTTCTCTCTCTCTCTCCTCTCTCTCTCTCTCTCTTCTCTCTCTCTCTCTCTCTTCTCCTCTCCTCTCTCTCTCTCCTCTCCTCCTCTCTCTCTCTTCTCTCTCTTCTCTCTCTCTCTCTCTCTCTCTCTCTCTCTCGCCATATATATCACATTAGAAAAACAGACAAACAGAAATAGACGAATAGACTGACAAACTCACGTAGACGTCGTTTCTCGCGTATGCTGCGGTGTAGCGTCCCGCAGCGACACAGACCACGAGTACCAGAAAAACATTCATCATCTGAAACCAAAGCAAAAGTAATAAGATGGGTGCGATATCCAAGTAGTTTGACCTCCTGCTTCCATTCGGAAGATCTGAGATCTGTTGGACTCAATGGTAGTGCCTGGTTGATACACGGTAGAGATTGTCCCAGTTCTTCACGTCGGCCTATAATGCAAATCAACCAGTGCCGGAGCCCTTCGTGTTTACACACACGCACAACATCAACACCGCACGTTAAAGATCCTATTAGACATACCGGTGTCCGGTGACTTATGGAAACAAGTAAACATCGAGCATATACAACCCCCACAACGGTATATGACCATTTGACAGGGTAACCCACTGAAGAGGAACGCAGACTGCGCAGCAACGGAACTAATTCGGTTAAACATGACTGGGTTAAAGAAGAAGACCAATGTATGTGGAGGCATCTGACTGAAACATTGCTCAAAACAGGTGAGGTGGAACTCATAAGAGCATAAATGTTTAACCTTTTACCTTCCCTAATCTTTAAGAGGATT
>JAPXFY010000024.1:41577423-41594923 GCA_030674185.1 Monoplex corrugatus
AATACATTTTGGCGGAGCACGTACCGAGTTCTGCGAGTGTGATGATTCCTCCGAATTTAAAAATCCGAATTTCCTTTGATAACAGATTTTCATGTGACTTTGGTTGACATCGGTCACGCAATGTTGACGGAAATGATTCCTGTAAGTTTTAACAGGACAGGAGCGAATGTTGGGTTCAAATGGGATTGTTTACACCCAGACAGCTCCATATGCGATCCACCCAGATCTACCAGTAATTATCTGACAGACTTGAAGCAACTGAAATGTGGTTTCTAAGAAGAAAGAGTTCCATGGACAGCAAAGAAAACAAACGAGACAGTCTTGAAAGAGGCAGACACAAAAAGAACAAGAGAAGATTAGGAAAAAAACAAGCATCATTTACAGGACAATTCATGAGGCAAGAAATTAGAGCACCTGGTCACAACAGGAAAGCTGGAGGGAAAGAGAGCACCAGATAGACAAGTTTATTTTTGGTGTCTACGAACATGGCTCTGGTTTTATCACCATTTAACTGAAGTTTGTTTTGTGTCATCCAGTTCTGGATATCAACGTAACAGCTGGGTGATTCTGAGATAAGAAAGGCGATATTTTCAGGAGTGGTTCTATTTTGGAGTTGTGAATCATCTGTGTAAAAATGATAAAACATGTCATGCTGGCTGATGATAGTGGCAAGGGGTGAAGTATAAAAGTCCAAGCCAGAACCCTGAGGAACTCTGCAAGAAAGCCGAACAGGCTCAGACTGATTTCCGTTTATGACACTTGACTGAAAGCGATCAGACAGATAGGGGGAGAACCAAAAAAGAGCAGTGCCGTGAATTCTGAAAGTGTGTTCAAGACGAAAAAGAAATATAGAGTTATCAATGGTATCAAAGGCAGCAGACAGATCGATGAATATTAGGAGAGGGATTTTACCAGCATCAGAAGCAAGAAGAAGTTCACTGACTTTGTGAACAAGAGCTCTTTCTGTACCGCGGTTTGCTCGATAGGCGAACTGGTAAGGATGATAGAGATGATTTTAGGAGAGATGCTCTTTCAATTGTTTTAGTACCACTATTTCAAGAAGCTTGGGGAGAAATGGGAGATTTGATGCAGGTCTATATTTTTTAATGTCATTAAGGTTGAGATGATTTTTCTTATTATTTCTCAGTGCCAAGTAAATCAGACTTGGTGGAGAAACAAAATTATTGTCTTTTTGGCTTCAAGAATTTGTGAAGAAAAGTAATCAGAGCAACTCGGTCACCCTGCTGCGCATAGACTGATAGATCTGATGGTCTACCTGTAGTCTAGAAGATCACCACTGGCGCTTGGTCCTCTGACATTCCCTGGAATCCCTGGTGAAAACATCTGTAGCAACATCAACCTTTATGGGGTGAACAGAAACACACACGTACAGGAACAAAATGGCTGGCGGTCCACTGAGGCCACATGCTCTCCCTGGGAAGAACAGCCCAATCTTTGTATGGCAAATCCATTGTGACTCAAACAAACAAACAAACAAACACAACAAACAAACAATACACAACTGATATACATATACACATACACATAGCATAGTGTGTGACTCCTATTCCATTAGGCCGGTAATTTTTCAGTTCATTTGGGTCTAAACTAAGGTCCAATAACGGTTGAATGTAAAAGTGATAAGTCAGCATGGAGAAATTGTTAACGTATGTGAGTAGGAAGTTGTGAGCTTGAACCTGCATAAGTCCAAACAATGTATCGCCGGATTTTTCATCCTTGACCGGCTCCTACCCACAACTGAGCATGCTATGGGCTCACTAGGAACATTCAAACCTCATCACCTTCACGGATGCTTCATTGACAGTATTGCTGAAATGTCCTTACCAACACTGTAGGGGTAGGGATAGGGGTAGGGGTATCTATCTCTCGGGACTCGTTGACGCCTGGCTTGGATAGATCATGAAAGTAAACATACAGTACAGCATGTCACCCTACATCAATCCTAAATGAAACTGCGTTACATCGATGATTATCATGCCCACCATTATCAATCGTCAGTGGATCGTGAAAATTGTCCCAAGTGTTGTGTTCCTTTCTGCCCTGATCTCGTGGTGACGTTAGTGTTGGTTTTGTCAACCACTGCATGAATTCGGTTCAAGTAGGGATCTTTGCTGTCACCGCTTCATAGATGCTGTCTTTGGATGGCTATCATGGTGGTCTCTTTGCCAGGTGGTCTCTTACTGGGTCTGGCTCTGAGACTAAGTGATTTCTGTCATTAGCAGAGGGTTTGGTAGGCAGTATCCTCAGTCAGTTGGATCAGAACAGGCACTGTTCAATTCTACCAACGTGACCTAGCAGCAGTGCAGGGTCTTCTCTGTTGGGCGTTCATCAACACTTCTGGCTCCCGTGGGCTTCCTCACGCAGGGATTAGTGGTGGGTTGTGAAACCAGAATGAAAAGTGTGGATTAGTGCCCTGAGTCGGCAGGAGAAAATGGGATGAGAAAAACAAACAAACGAAAGCAGCTAAGAGTTTTGAATTCAGCTATTATAAAGTGGTTTGAATCAGATTACAAAATATCTCATTGTTATCATCAAACTGAGCTGAATTGCTATCGCATTAACACAGCTTTTATCCATTTTGTGTCTGTAACTTTAAGGTGCGTGTAATTCTTTTGACGTATTGTGACTTTTTGGATGTCCAGTTCCACTCAGCTTTTCAGTATTGATTGAAAGCAACAAACAAACAAACAAACAAACAAACAAACAAACAAACAAAAACGTGATTGTAACTCCAGTCTAAATTTCTTTTTTTACGTAAAAGTATTGCCGAAAATCTATTTTTGTCTTCTCAAGACCACAGTGACCTTAAAAAAGCACCAGATGAAATATGTCTTCACACGCAGCAAGGACAATGTTAAGCTTCACACCAGGGAAAACAGAATGTGGATACTGTCAGAAGTTCTGAAAAATATGTGTTCACACATCTTTTCCTGGAAGGCTTTTTTTTTTCTTTGGGGGGGGGGGGGGGGTCCATCTGACCTTGACCTTAGCGCAATGAATTCCAGTCGCAATTCATAAAGCATCCACATGTCCTACCCAAATTTGGTAACGATCTCTCCAGAGGCAGCTGAGAAAAGTTTATTAATAATTTTTTTCACAGACAGACAGGCAGTTCTCTCTGTTGGATAAAAAGTAATCCTTTTTCTTAAAGAAGAGACTGAAACAAGAATACGCCAATTTCATTGTATGACTTCTTACTGTTCAGAAATGGTCCTGTATGATCGGCTACCATTTAACTAAATACACAAAAAATATTCACATTACTTAAAAATCTTTACAGATGGCTCTGTCCTAGATGATGGTAAAGCAGGCGCTGGCTTTCTAATTCCTAAATTTAAAGTAGAAAAGGCTTACTCTTTAGGACAGGGACATTCAATCTTCACTTCTGAATTAGTTGCCATCCTAATGGCACTGAAATATTTAGTAGATCTACCCATAACTTTGTTTAGTATCCTATTATGTGTAGATTCGAAATCTGCATTACAATCCTTAAAATGTTGCGAACATAAAGTAAATAGTTCGTTAATATTTGAGATAAAATTTCTAATTCATTGTTTAATAACAAATAATACACAGGTTACTTTTTGTTGGATCCCATCACAATGTGTTATCCTTTTTAACGATCGGGTCGACAGAATAGCAAAAAATGCAGCAATGAATAGGGCTGGCAGTACTAAACTTGATTTACCACTCTCTGAACATGAAATGAATGCTATAATAGAAAACAAAGTAAAAGCGCAATGTGACCTTCGCCCCTTCTCGGTAAATTACCAGGGTTTTACAAGACAAGAGATAACTTTAGCTTTCAGATTAACTCTCAATTCACTTCGAACTAAATTTAGTAAAACCATCAAATGTATCTGTGGTGATTTTATAACAGTTGATCACCTTTTGTGTTGTCAGCGAATGCGACCTTATTTCCATGCGTCATTTACAAACTTAAAACAGAAACATACTGATTTCACTCTGTATTTACACATTGCTAGACGTTTACTGCACAGTCCTGTAGGTCGTTTCCTTTGATTCAGCCCAATTGTTTTTTACCTGTAACTCCCACACAGCCCCGAGAAATCCGATGAAGCCTGACTGATATAATGTTCTGATTGTTTTTCTTTTGTTCGTTAATTTGTTTGATGTTACATTAATTGTTACCTTAATTGAAATTTGTTTGATGTTACATTAATTGTTACCTTAATTGATACAATGCCTTCATGATTACATAGATTCATTCATTCCTTACGCACCATTCCCCCGCCCCCCCCCCCCCCCCCCCTGTCTAAAAGCACATATGTGAATAGACGTTAAAAGAAATAACGAACACAATTTTGTTTTGGTTTAGTTTATGTCTTATTTTGTCTCCTTTCTTTCTTTTCTTTGTGTGTGTGCACTTGTACATGTGTGTATGTGTATGTATTCATGTGTTCGCGGGCGCACGTTATATATATATATATCTGACAGAGTGCCTTGCTCTGTTACGATCTTTTTCCCACAGGCCTATATCTACGATGATCAAAAACGCCTTGCGTCTCTCAGCCAAATTGTACATTTTTTTTACAGCCTCTGCCCATCCATAGCTACGCACTGAGTATTCAAAAGACCTAACCATTACGCATATAAGACACTGTTGTCATATCTAAACAATGAGCAGATCTACAGTGAGAACATGTATTCTAAAGCTAGGCCTATGAACTTTGTGGTCATTATGGTCCCAATCTTCAAACTGTTACACACAGTATTACGTTGTAGTCCTTTAGAACCTACAGTGGACTGTCTTTATTCCACATTGCCTTTGGTACATGGGCAAACAAAGACCAGTTGTATAGAAGTTAGTTAGTTAAGTGAGTTTTAAAGTCCTACCACTCTTAGAGTATACGAGGACTAGCGAAAAAATTTAGTTTTAAAGCATTGTGAGAAACCGATGCTTTATTCGGTTCTCTGATCCACCCTGGATGGCAATCGAATGGGTGAATGAGTTGTATAGAACCCAGGGTGGACTGTCTTTATTCCACACTGCCGTTGCAACATGGGCAAACAAACGCTGCGAAATAGCCAGTGCGTATCCGCCGGCCGAAACATTCAGACAATGACCTTTATGTACCGAAGCGCTGCGCTAGTTACAACTGATGCGAGACTTCCATTCTGTTCTATCAAATCTAACTTTCAGCACATACCAAGTGTTCATTGTATAGATGATAACAACCAATGAAACCTTATCATTAGATAGTATGACCATCACATGTTGTTCCCACCATCGCGCTTTGTTGCCAAAGAATATAAATTGACAAGGTGTGCTATAGCACATCCTCTCTCGCTGCCATTCTCACCAAAAGTGACCGAACTCACGCTGTGTTAGACTGCTACTTTAGTGAGAACTCGTGCACATGTAAATATAGTTTGGGAATCACCGTCCTGGCTTTATGTGTGTTTGAGTGGAAGAGTCCTCAATCTGTCTCTGACCTTGAACAACTGTATCTATATGTATGTATGTTTGTATGTACATGTATGTATGTATGCATGTATGTATGTATGTATGTGTGTATGTATGTATGTAAAATGTGTGTGTGTGTGTGTGGCGTGCTTGCTAGGAATAAAGCATTTCTATATTTTCTTGCTGTGTTCAGTTGCTATTTATGTTAACCCAAGCTTACGCTACACACACACACACACACACACACACACACACACACACACACACACACACACACACACACACACACACACACACGCCACACACACACACACGCACGCACACACGCACACACACACTCACACACACACACACACACACACACACAGACCCCTCCCATGGGGATGCCAGGGGCTCTTTCAGTATAAACAGTTACCCCATTTTCTGGAAAATCTGTGCTAGAAATTTCCTCTTTTCTGTAACTCTCTTTGTTTGTGCCTTGTTCCTTCGCTTTCTGTCATTTCTTCCTATCATTTTCTGACTTCCTTGTCCATTCACCTGTATGTTTTCGATAAAGTCTTACGTACGTTTTCTTAGGATTGATAATTGGGTACATGTGTTAAGGGCGTTTTGGGTTCTAGGGAGGTGAGATACGTGGAACCAATTTTAGGTAACTTATGCCTGTTTTATATATGTTTTGGGTGTCCTTAAGTGTGCTTAAATTTGTATTCAGGTATGTTTTTTAAATCCCATGTCCGTTAAATTGGATGGAGTGGTCAACGCCAATGGCATGTCCTTAGATTATGTGGGCAAATGCATTGACATGTTTACTTAGTTTTCTTTTCTGTTTTTCCTGTTGAAGTTTTGTATGTTTTGAAGCGGTTATAGCCCTGATATGGCTCTACTCAGTCGGATGGGTTTTAAACAACAACAACAACAGGTTCTCTCTACTCCGACTGAAAAATTACCGGCCTATCTCTAATCTCTCTTTCTTGTCAAAACTCCTTGAAAAAGTTGTCCTCAACCAGCTGAACTCTCACTTGTCTGCCAACAATCTCCTCAATCCTTTCCAGTCAGCCTACCGCCAGTGCCATAGCACTGAAACTGCCCTCCTACACATTCTCAACAATCTCCTCCTTGCAACTGATACTGGCAAAGTCTCTCTCCTCACACTCCTTGATCTGTCTGCAGCCTTTGATACCATTGATCATGGTATTCTCCTTTCTAGACTTCATCATACTTTTGGCATCCTGACACTGTTCTCTCCTGGTTCACTTCATATCTATCAAACAGAAAACAAACTGTACTCATCAATGGCACTTACTCTTAATCTGCATACCTGACCTGTGGTGTTCCACAAGGATCTGTCCTTGGCCCTGTTCTTTTCACTCTTTACACCTCCCCCCTGTCCACCATCATCAACTTCCACTCTATAAAACACCACTTCTATGCTGATGACACCCAACTTCAAGACAGTGACTCACCTGACAATGTACAGCGCCTCTTGACTCGCACCACTGAGTGTTACTCGGACATTAAGAACTGGATGACGTTCAATAAACTTCAGCTTAACGACGACAAGACAGAAGCTATCCTCATTGGCACCCTCAGAAACTTTCTCAGCTGCCTCCTCTTTCTCTCCCATTATGTAACACATCAGTCCCAATTTCTGATTCAGCTAAAAACCTTGGTGTCTGCCTTGACTCTACCCTCTCCATGAACAACTTTGTTTCTCAAACTGCCAGATCTTGGTACCTCATCTCCATCGTATAAGCCTGATCAGGAAGTATCTCTCTGTCGAAACAACTGCAAAACTCGTTCTCTCCTTCATAATGTCTCGCATTGACTTTTGCAATTCACTGCTGTCTGGTCTTCCTGCCTCCACCACTCACGTCCTACAGCGCATTCAAAACAATGCTGTACGCCTTGTACTCAAAAAGAAAAAAGCTGACCACATATCTCCTCTCATGGCACAACTTCACTGGCTCCCTGTATCAAAGCGCATACAGTACAAACTAGACACCATGTGCTACAAAAGCCTCAATAACGCAGCCCCGATTACCTGTTAAGCCTACTTGAGATCTATGTTCCCTCACCTATCCTCCGCTCTGCCTCCGATCCTCTGACTTTTCGCTTTCCACGCACTAAGCTCAATACCTATGGTCCACGAGCCTTCTCTGTTTCTGGTCCACTCTCCTGGAACAAACTTCCTCTCTCAGTCCGTCAGCAACCTACTTTTGTCTCCTTCAAGTCCGCTCTCAAAACTCACCTTTTCTCCTCTGCATAAAATCCTGACCTCACTCAACCCCCTCTGCAGCCTGTCTCCGCTCGGAGTGGAATCATATTGTGATATATAATTGTATATAATATGCTCTCTATAATTTTCCATTGCTTTTCTTTTTTTTCCCCATTTATAGCCATGTGTGTGTGTGTGTGTGTGTGTGTGTGTGTGTGTGTGTGTGTGTGTGTGTGTGTGTGTGTGTGTGTGTGTGTGTGTGTGTGTGTGTGTGTGTGTGTGTGTGTGTGTGTGTGTGTGTGCGTGCGTGTCTGTTCAGCGCTTAGATTTGATTTTTATCAAGATTTTGAGCTATATAAATATTGTAATTATTATTATTATTATTAACAACAACAACAACAACAACACACACACGCACACACACACACACTATCGAAAACATTCAAAGAGAAAACACAGGGAGGAAGTCAAACAGAGATGTAGTTCAAAACTTTATTACTCGAACATAGTAGCAGTAGAGAGAGGAGCAGAGAAGGGAGGAGAGGGAGAAAGTCAAAGAGGTAGAGGGGGGCGGGAGGAGAGAGAGAGGGTGGGGGACTTGAATACAAATTTGCTTTGTGTTGTTAAAAACACTCACTTAGAGCGAAATAATAGCATTTATAATTAAAACAATAGTCAATATACTATTACCATTACTTCTACTTCCACTGCTCTTACAGCTACTACTTCTACTGCTATTGCTTACTGATTGTCCATAACGATATTTTCTGTTCCAATTTCCAGACCTTTAACAAATGAACTGCCCCTTCCACCTGTGTTATGATTCAGTCTCCGTTTAGAGCGTTTTCAGCTCCCTCCCCACCCGCAGCTCCCTTCTCACACCTGATACAGTTCATGTGATTGATATACATAAAACTACTTGCCTTTTCATACTGCAATATGTAACTTGTTTGATCTTTTTTTTTTCAAAAATCAAGAGAATTTTTGACATTGTTGTTGCCCCTCGTGTACCCATGACAAGGTCTAGATGTCAACTAAGTAACATAACTCTTGAGAGTCACGGAGTTATCTCCCATGAAGAATTTCTCAAACCCAACACAGATTGCGCTACCCATTCAGCTAACATAGACGCAGCCAAAAAGCATAAAGTGGTAAGCTCAGAACATTCCTTAAAAAAGGAATGCCCAAGTTACCCATATACCCTGCAACTACGCTACACACAACCACGATGGTGGAGAGAAATTCATACAAAATATTGGTCTTGTTCAAGATTGACAGTCTTTTATTCTTGAACTGACCAAACACACACACAGAGATAAGACAGAACATATACAGGGTTGCATCAAAGGCATATATGTTCTGAGCTTTGTGGCTGCGTCTATGCTAGCTGAATGAGTAGTGCAAACTGTGTTGGGTTTGAGAAATTCTACATGGGAGATAACTCCGTAACTCTCAAGAGTTATGTTACTTAGTTGATATTTAAAATTCTCCCTGCTTCCCTCTTATTTCCTAAGGTCTAGATTGCCAAAAATTTGAGCCTGTCTTGTTTTGTTTATTAAATACAGGTTTTCAGTTATTTTCATGTGGTTTTTATTTCAGTTTAAATAATGCTATGTAACTAGGAAATCATCATCATCATCATCATCATCATGTGCCCTACTGCATGGCGTTGGCGATCATGGCCCTTCATATCAATTTATCTTTTGTCTCTGCTAGTACTTCTCCCGCCCTCTGTCTTCATCCACTGTGTAAGTCCGTCCGATATTTTCTTCCTGGGTCTACCTGGTGCTCTTTTGCCATCCAGCTTTCCCATTGTGAGTAGGTGCTCTAATTTCTCTTGCCTCAAAAAATGTCCCATAAATGTTGCTTGTCTTTCCCTAATTTTCTTCATAATGTTCTTTTCGTGTCTGCCTCCTTAAGGACTGTCTCGTGTGTTTCATAAACAGAGCACATTAACCAACTAACCTAATGGGCCACTGGTACTATCATGGAGTGTGCAATGTGGCCTTTAAGTGAAGGCACCAGCATGAGAATCTAAAATGCCCGAATTCAAAACCCGGATTGATCAAGATGTTTTTCTTTTCCTTCCCCGGATCCCTCCTGCCCTTTCCTCCTCGTGCCGCTCCAGTCGTGTCTTTACGTACAACTAGAATGTCAGTCTGCGTGTTGCTTCATCAGATGACCCGCTAAACGGACAGTCCATTTTCGGCATGCATTCCGCATCACATGTACTGTTTTAAATAACAAAATAAAGACAAACCAGAAATAATTCTCTCTCCTAAAACTTACACAGAAAAGAAAAACGTTTTAATTAGAGCACAAAACTAAATGATTTCAAAAGAAAACAAACAAAACATGGGGATGGGGTACATGGGGGTAGGGTTGAGGGATTATTGCGGAGAATTGCGATGTGTGATGCGCTCTGAGAACAGTCTAAATGTCATATGACAAATCTGTTACATCAAGCTGTAAAAATTAAAAAAAAACAGAAAACAATATCTACGTACATACATATGTATATATGTATACATACATACATACATGTATATATATATATGTGTGTATATATACACACACACATATATATATATATATAGATATATACATACATATATAGATATATATATATGTATATGTATACAATATTATATACTGAACTGAAGAAGGCAGCCAATCTCACAGGACACACGTCCTGCATTGGTGGGATTATTTAGTTCCCAGCACCGTCAGGATGGATCATACAGTACTTGAACACCTCTGAAACCAAAACAAAACACGTTTGTAATAAAAAATTAACTGACAATTCGACTTGTTTCTTTAAAGGCAAAGTCATGTCTCTGTCATTTTGCAGTGCTGCAGATGGCAGCAACAATTTGCCAGTTAGCATATAACGACACGATTTATCAACCAAGACTTGACAACGACAATATTTATCAGATGGCACATGATAGTGACAAGATGTATCAGTTAATACATGAATAAAACCTTGAAGCCCTCACAGTTTCAACAAAATGATAACAAAAGCAGCAAAGAGTTCAGAGATAAGCCAATGGAAATCCAAACCATGGATCGCAAATAATGTCCTAGAGAAATGTGACACTAGAAGGAGCTTTCATTTCGTTTCAGTTTCAGTTTCTCAAGATGAAGTCTCCGCGCTCGGAATGAATTCCATGTGTACTAACGTCACAGGTTCCATGTGATGGAGAAGATCCAGAATGACCATGACACAAGCCTTAAGCCTGCACATAAACCCACGAGCTGGCCAGGTCTTGAGGTCCTACCGAGATAGTTCCATAACACTGAGGTCGTAGGGGAGTGAGGTGCAGAGCTTTAAGAAGCACAAGAAAACTGAGAAAGGAAAGAGAAATACAGCGCATTATCAAGAAGATTGGTCAAGAAAAGAAACATGCACATGAACGCTGGAACTAACAACAGTATGAGGACACTGAGAAAAACAACTTGACAACAACAACACAAAGAAAGCTTTTAAGACCGTAAAAGACGTGAAAAACAAAAGAAAAATCAGCACTATTCAGAACAAAGACGGCCACCATTTCACTCAAAAAGGTGGACTGACTACTGTTCTGAACAGTACAACAAACGGAGCAAAGGAGACCCAACAGTACGAAGATAACTTCCCAATACTCCGTAAAGAAGTTGCAGCAGCAGTGAAGTCGCTGAAATGTGGGGAGGCTGTGGGCGTTGACAACATCCCCAAGAACTGAAACATGGCCTACAGGCAATAACTTGCATCCTACCATTTGTAAAAAGAGCTGGCTCATAATTATGGGAATGGCCCACGCCATGGACCTCACTAATCGTCCCTTCCCAAGAGAAGATATTTCCAACACTGACAGAATTATCGCACTATCAGTTGATCAGTCATGCCAGCAAATAATGCTTAAATCATTCTGAATAGATTAAAGACGCATGCATATACCACTATTGCTGAAGAACAGGCAGGATTCCGCAAAGGCATAAGCACTATCGAACAGATCTTTGACCTGCGTACCCTTTGCAAGAAAAAAAAAAAGAACAACACATCTAGCACCAGAGGGAGTTCTACCACGTTTTCATAGACTTCAGGGAGGTGGTTGACAGGGTCTGGCAAGAGGCACTACTGGCCGCAGTGAAGAAATCTAACATCAGGCAACAGCTACACCACAGCAGCCATGTAGTATTTGAGGGTACTAAAGGAAAGTGGTCCCATACTTCGGTTGGAATTTGCCAGGGCTGCCTTCTGTCCCCCAAGTTTTTCAGCATATTCCCGGAACGCATCATGACGGACGCACTTGATAATTATGTCACAGAGTCATTATTGGAGGAAGAATCTCCAGAACGCTGATGATTTTGATGGCCTGGCAGACAGTGAGCACAAAGACACCAAGCTTTTTAAAAGACCAAATAAGACACCAAGCTTTTTAAAAGACCAAATGAAATATCGACAAGATATGACATGGAAATTAGCACCAAGAGGACCAAATTAATGGTCAGCTACAATACCGCCATGTCTACTGATATAAATGTCCATGGACTGAAGCCAGGAACTGTTCAGCGACCCAATTATCTGGAATCCATCTTAGGAGGACAACACATCATAAAACACAAGATCAGGCTCTTATGTACACAGAAAAAGGCAAGGTATAGAAATGAAATGCTATCGCAGGATACTGAAATTTCACATACACTGATCATATCACCAAAGCACATGCGTGCTCGACCATCAAGCAGCACTTTGGACCATGTGAAGATCTGTTGACATCAGTTAAAAAAAAACACTACATTGGTGCGATCATGTAATAAGGCCAGCAAAATCAATTCCCCAGGGAACTGTTGAGAGGGAGACGAAGGGGAAGACAGAAAACAAAATAAAACAAACAAAAACACACAAAAAAACCGAAAAAATATCAACAGTGCGGAATGGACAGAGACAAAATTTGCAAAGACGCCTGACTCGATTTATAACCGACAGGGTTGGAAGAATCTGCACAGTTTCTTTAGTGCACCACTCCACGCAGTACAGGGGGAGGGGAGGCAGCCGAAGAAGACGAAAAAGACGAAGAAGAAAGAGAAGAAGAAAAAAAAAAGAAGAAGAAAAGAAAAAGAAGAAGAAGAAGAAGAATGCGAAGAATGCGAAGAAGAAGAATGCGAAGAAGAATGCGAAGAAGAATGCGAAGAAGAAGAATGCGAAGAAGAAGAATGCGAAGAAGAAGAAGAAGAATGCGAAGAAGAATGCCAAGAAGAAGAATGCGAAGAAGAATGCGAAGAAGAATGCGAAGAAGAAGAATGCGAAGAAGAAGAATGCGAGAAGAAGAATGCGAAGAAGAATGCGAAGAAGAATGCGAAGAAGAAGAATGCGAAGAAGAAGAAGAATGCGAAGAAGAAGAATGCGAAGAAGAAGAAGAAGAAGAAGAAGAAGAAGAAGAAACAATGCGAAGAAGAAGAAGAAGAAGAATGCGAAGAAGAAGAATGCAAAGAAGAAGAAGAATGCGAAGAAGAAGAATGCGAAGAAGAATGCGAAGAAGAATGCGAAGAAGAAGAATGCGAAGAAGAAGAAGAAGAAGAAGAAGAAGAAGAAGAAGAAGAAGAAGAAGAAGAAGAAGAAGAATGCCAAGAAGAAGAAGAAGAAGAAGAATGCGAAGAAGAAGAAGAAGAAGAATGCGAAGAAGAAGAAGAAGAATGCGAAGAAGAAGAAGAAGAAGAAGAAGAAGAAGAATGCCAAGAAGAAGAAGAAGAAGAAGAATGCGAAGAAGAAGAAGAAGAAGAATGCGAAGAATGCGAAGAATGCGAAGAAGAAGAAGAAGATTGCGAAGAAGAAGAATGCGAAGAAGAATGCGAAGAAGAAGAAGAATGCGAAGAAGAAGAAGAAGAATGCGAAGAAGAAGAAGAAGAAGAAGAAGAAGAAGAAGAAGAAGAAGAAGAAGAAGAATGCGAAGAAGAAGAAGAAGAAGAAGAAAGAAGAAGAAGAAGAAAAGAAGAAAGACGAAAAAGACGAAGAAGAAAAAAGAAGAAGAAGAAAAAGAAGAAGAAGAAGAAAAGAAGAAGAAGAAGAAAGAAGAAAAAGAAGAAGAAGAAAGAAGAAGAAGTAAAGAAGAAGAAAAGAGAAGAAGAAGAAGAAAAGAAGAAGAAGAAGAAGAAAGAAGAAGAAGAAGTAAAGAAGAAGAAGACGAAGAAGAAGAAGAAAAAAAAGAAGAAAAAGAAGAGAGAAAGAAGAAGTAAAGAAGAAGAAGAGAAAGAAGAAGAAGAAGAAAAGAAGAAGAAAAGAAGAGAGAAGAAGAAGAGAAGAAGTAAAGAAAAAGAAGACGAGAAGAAGAAGAAGTAAAGAAGAAGAAGACGAAGAAGAAGAAGAAGAAAGAAGAAGAAAAAGAAGAAAAAGAAGAGAAGAAGAAGAAGAAAAGAAAGAGAAAAGAAGAAGAAGAAGAAGAAGAAGAGAAAGAAGAAGAGAGACTGAAGAAGAAAAAGAAGAAAAAAAGAAGAAGAGAAGAGAAGAGGAAGAAGAGGAATCAGTTTATCAGTTGGCACATGACAACGACATAATTCATCAAAATTCATCAACGCACATGACAACATGAGCGTGCGCGTGCACACACGCACACATACACACACATACACCCACATACACAGATACACAGCATGCACCAACATACACACACACATTCTCTAGGATGGAGGGTGTGTTAAAATACATGCCTAGGGCGCCAGACGTCTGCGTTTGAGTCATATATGAGACTGGGATCTTCTCTCTCTCTCTCTCTCTCTCTCTCTCTCTCTCTCTCTCTCTCTCTCTCTCTCTCTCTCTCTTTCTCTTTCGGTGTCTCCCATAATTTTTATTGGTTTATTTCTTTATGTCTGGTGTCTTCAAGCTAAAATGCCTTAGCCATTGCATGACTGACTAAATATATATAACAGAGAAATATATAATCGCTATATGCATACATTTGTTGACTATACATGAGATGCCGTACTTACCAATCGCGTTCACAAATTCATCCAATTCTGCTGCAGTCAGAGCGTCATCACCGTCGACTGTACAATCAATCAATCAATCAATCAATTAGAATTCATATTATTGAGCATGCCCCTGCATGTCATACTTATCTCCCCACCCCCCACCCCCACCCCCACCCCACACACACATACACGCATGCATATGATTATAACCTCGAAAACATATGAATGATAATTGTCCTTGTCACGTTCACTCAAAGGGCACACGCATACACAGACAGAGACACAGACAGAAAAACGGACAGACAGACAAACAGGCAGACAGACAGACATGCCCACACGCACACACATTCATACATACATCAGCATCATCATATGCCCTGCCGCATGGCTTTGGCGATCATGGCCCTCATTATGCATCTATCCCTTCTTGCCGCAAGCACATCTTCCACCCTGTGTGTCCTCAGCCACCCTGCAAGTCCGCCCAATATTTTCTCCCTGGGTCTACCTGGTATTCTCTTTCCCTCCAGCTGTCTGTTGTGACTAGGTGCTTTATTTCCCCTTTCTTAATAAAATGGCCCATAAATGTTGCTTGTGTTTTCCTAATCTTCCTCATCGATGACTTTCTTGCGTCTGCCTCCTTCAAGATTGTCTCGTTTGCTTTCTTTGCTGTCCATGGAACTCTCAACATTCTTCTTAGAAACCACATCTCGGCTGCCTCAATCTTGTTCTGGCTTTGCATGTTGACTGTCCACGCCTCGCAACCGTATAACATTATCGGTTCTACATATCATTCAAGAACTATCTTCCTGATGTTAATTGATTGGCATTTGTTGGTAAGAATGTTTTTCATCTTCTTGAATGTTGTTTTGGCTTGGCCGATTCTGCTGGCTATTTCTGATGTGCATCTGCCGTCTGGTGAGATGACCGTCATCAACCTGTAATAAATTGTGCCATTTGCTGTTATTTTGCAGGTGGGGATTTCATGTTGTTGTTGTTTTTTTTCACTGATAACCATGACCTTAGTCTTCTTTCTAGTCAGCTCCAGCCTTTGTTTTTGCTTTGTATTTCTATTACATTCACAAGGTTTTATAGGTCCCTTTCGTTTTCTGCAATTAGCACGGTGCCATCTGCGTAACGAATGTTGTTCATCATTTTTCCTCCAATCTTTAATCCAGGGTATTCTTCTAGTGAAAGCAAGTCTGGTACAGAACACAACCTTGCCTGACTCATCTTTCGATATTTTGGAAAGAGGTTATATCGTTTTCTATTCTCATTGCTGCTGTTTGTTCCCAGTAAATATTTCTGATTAACCGTAGATCTTTTCCGTCAATATTATTGAGTGTTCTAGTTGGTTGATCAATTCTTCATGTCTTACCTGATAGAAAGCCTCGGTATAATCAACAAAGCATAAGTATAAATCCTTATTCAACTCGATTGACTTCTTCGTGATAGTTCTTAGGATGTATATGGCATTAATACTTCCTTTCCCTTCCTTCCATTAAAATCCACACTGTTCTTCTGTTATTTCTCTTTTGATTCTGTTCCTTGTCCTCATCGTGGTTATTCTTACTAGGATTTTTGTTACATGATTCATCAATCTGATTGTACGATGGAGTTCGCATTCTATAGCCCCTGTTTTCTTTGGAAGTGCACAGAAAATTGATTTTGATATATCTTTGGGGATTTTTCCGGTGCCATAAATTTCATTTAGGAGGACTGTTATTTTTTTCAATACCGAATTCGTCCAGGGCTTCAATCATCTCTGTGGTACTATTGTCTGGTCCTGGGGCTTTTCCTGGTTTCATCTTTTTGAATGCTGCTCGAACTTCACTTTCATTATGGGTGGTCTTTCACCTTTCTTTGTTATAATGTGTTCTTCGTTTCTGCTTGAAATGTATATGTGACCTCCCACCACGAAATCAATCTTAACTGGTAGTCAGTCGAACAGCACTAGGAGCTGAAAAGGTGACAGAGGGTCTATCTGGGGTGTTTTGGCTTTTTCTCAAAATTGATTTTTGTAGACTATAATCTATCCTCTACAGAAATTTTTTTCTTGAAAAAATATCATTAATCAATTTAAAATGGTATTTTAATGCACTGATCACAGCAGAAAGAACGCAATTTCCCACCAAAAGTACCTATTTTTGTGTCTTATTATGAACCGTAACCTGTACAGTACCCCTACATGTAATATACTGACAGAAAGGTCTTTGGCGCACCTTTTATATAATGGCAGCGAAAATTAGAAACAAACTGGGTCAAAGCCACCGAATAAAGAAAGTTAAGGAAAATGTGTGGGAGAGCACACAAAAACTTTAGAGGCCGTTCTCTCATAATGGCCGTCATACGACTTCATAACTTTAAGCATACATAACTTCTACATTTTTTTGAGTACAAGTTTCATTCAAGTACCAAAATAATCAGCAGAATGTACACTTTCCAGCGATGTGTATATCTCAAAATGCCCAAAATGCTAGTTAAGACTGATTTCGTGCTGGCAGGTCACATATCGCTGAGTTAGACGAATCAATTACTAAACAAGAAGTAAAACAGTCTTGTTGGAAACATTTGGTGTGATAAAGCTCCTGGGCTTGAAGAAGTTCGTGGACAATTTATTATATGTGCTGAAAATCTGGTTGTACCCTTTCTTACAAAGCTCTACAATAGACTATATGAGTCAAATCTTTTCCCAGAAGACAGGTAATAAAACCTCTGTTTAAAAAAAGGAGATGAACAAAATCCAGACAATTGCCAAGGCATTTCTTTCTTAAGTATCGTAGCCAAAGTCTTCACCTTTATTCTAAAAAGATATTGTATAAATAGAAAGAGGAGAAGGGCAAGATTAATTAATGAAAAACAGGAACGGAAGTTTCTTAATGATTGAT
>JAPXFY010000024.1:41599923-41602423 GCA_030674185.1 Monoplex corrugatus
TGTCATCTCCCTTGACCATTGGTTCGCTTTTATATACAAGACTGACAAGCATCTTAGATAACTGGAATTATCCAGCCACTTACCTCTGCAGTAATTTTGTTATCAATATAATTCGATTAAATACATTTCAACACCATTATCTCTCTACCAACTGAAACTTGGACATTGTAATATACATTCACTTATAACACACACACACCCGCGAGCGTACACACACAGGCAGAGATACACAGACATACACATAATTATACACTTATTCTCACTCGCACATACACACGCACACTCACATGAACACACATACAGGCAAACACACATACTCACAGACACATACACACACATGCACACACACATACACACGCATGCACACATACATGCACATTCACACAAACACATACACACACACAGACATACACAAGCACACATAGGCACACACAGGACACACACAGATACACACACAGACCCACACACAGACCCACACACAGACACACACAGACCCACACACAGACACACACACACACACAGACCCACACAGACCCACACACAGACACAAACAGACCCATACACAGACACGCACACACAGACACCCACAGACACACACAGACCCACACACTGACACACACACACAGACACACACAGACCCACACACAGACACACACAGACCCACACACAGACACACACACAGACACACACAGACACACACAGATCCACACACACACACATACACAGACCCACACACAGACACTCACAGACACACACAGACCCACACACAGATTCACACATAGACACAGACATAGACACACACACACAGACCCACACACAGACCCACACACAGACACACACAGACCCACACACAGACACACACACACAGACCCACACACAGATCCACACACAGAAACAGACATAGACACACACACAGACCCACACACAGACCCACACAGACCAACACACAGACCCACACACAAACACACACAGACACACACAGACCCACACACAGATCCACACACAGACACACACAGACACACACACAGACCAGACAGAGACACACACAGACCCACACATAGACCCACACCCAGACACACACAGACACACACCGACCCACACACAGACCCACACAGACACACAGAGACACACACAGACACACACAGACCCACACACAGACCCACACAGACCCACACAGACACACAAGACACACACAGACCCACACAGACACACACAGACACACACACAGATCCACACACAGACACACACACAGACACACACAGACACACACAGACCCACACACAGACCCACACACAGACACTCACAGACACACACACACAGACCCACACATACCCACACACAGATCCACACACAGACACATACAGACACACACAGACACACACAGACACACTCAAACACACACAGACCCACACACAGACCCACACAACACACACAGACACACACAGACACACACACAGACCAGACAGAGACACACACAGACCCACACACAGACACACACAGACCCACACACAGACCCACACAGACACACAGACACACACAGACCCGCACACAGACCCCCCCCACACACACAGACACACACAGACACACACAGACACACACAGACAGACAGACAGACACACGCACACACACACACGCACACACACACACACACACCACACGACACAACACCACACCACACCACATCACACCTACTTTCAAATTGCTTGGTGAAGTGTTAAATTACAAACAGGTCGTAAAATGTCTGGGAGTTTACATCACGTCGAAATTAAGCTGGAATGTCCATTTTGATTATATTTTAACAAAAGCACGAAAAACCTTAAATTTTCTAAAGATAATAAGCAAATTACCCTGGGGAATGGATACAAATATACTGATTCATCTGTCAACAACGCTGGTCAGGTCTAAATTATCCTACGCGCAAGAAGTTTTTTTCAATGCACCTAAATATTTACTCAAAAAGATTCAGAACTTGGACTGCAAAAGTCTTAAAATTGCACTAGGTGTATCAACTCATGCTTCTACTCTGGTAACGTACAAAGCTGCTGGAATTCTACCTCTAAACAACCATCGTGAGCTAGCTACAGCAAAGTTTGCAATTAGAACTACTTCACAAGCGAATAATTTTGTGAGCAAAGAAATTAAAATCAGGTCTGATATTGACTTTCCAAAACGAGCAAAAAACATTTCATCACAAATTACAACCGCAACTTACATATCTGACCTGATCAAACAATCCAACATAACTATGGATGAAATAGCCGAGAAACCAACGTTAACGCCTATCCCTACATGGGAAATGCTAAAGGCCACGTTTGATCTCGATTATGCAGACGTTAAAAAAGATGATAATGTCAACATTACGCTATCCACAGCTTGTGAATACATCGATGAAAAGTACCGTACCCACCTCCACATTTTTACCGATGGGTTAGTCTTAGCAAATCAGAGCGCTGGAGCAGCGTTTTATGTTCCAAAATTTAACATTAAAAAGTCTTTTTTT
>JAPXFY010000024.1:41607423-41639923 GCA_030674185.1 Monoplex corrugatus
TGCTGATACCACAAACAAAATGTGCGTATTTTTATATTAACCAGACTAGACTATTTTAAATTCTCCCTTAGCTGTATTTTCTGATGATGAGCTAGCCAAATTGCAACGAATTCCAGAGAGTGCAGTTCTCATTGTTGTTGTCGTTGTCTTTGTTGTTCTTTTTCTTATTCTTCTTCGTATTCTTATATCTTTTCATCCTGTTCATACACATTACACACACGCACGCACGCGCGAGCACACGCAGACACACATAAATACGCAGACATATCCCCATGAAACAATCTGTTCTTTAGAAAAAAAAAGGAAAGAAAGAAAGAAAACGACAATGGACTTTAATGTCTACATCAGTAGTCCTGCTGTGTGTTTGACTATTCGCTCATCGCACCCCCACCCCCATACTCTGTATGATAGATTTGTGTTTGTCTTTTTAAACCATTGTGTTGATAGGATCTGCATACTGACAGCACACACTTTAATTTAATGTTAAACATTGCATTGCTGAAGAATGATTAATTTTTGCATCGTTTTGTATGGTATGCACTGCTGAAGAATGAGTAATTTTTGTATCGTTTTGTATGGTATCCTTAGGTACTGTGCGGTATTGTGTGAGGGTATAGGGGAGGGAAGGAGTGTTACTAGTACCATTGGTGAGAGACAGTTGCACCCAAAGGATTGGGTGGTCAGCAACCACTGGTCCACACTTTCATTCTTAGCTCGTGTCTGGCTCCAAGAAGAGGTAAAGGACACCTCGGCCATACCCCAGACAAAAGTCTCGGCTGACCGGCAAAATGACATGGGCGACACGAAGTCCAGGGAGCAGGGTATGGGTGACAGCAAGGAGGCATCTGTGAAGTAGTTGCAGCAATGGCTTTTGCTATCGAAGTCGCATGATTTCTACAATGGAACAATGGCTGGGATCACCGTGCTTCCAGTGGTCTCCTGCCGAAAACTGATGACATGCCAAGAAAAGAAGAGAAAAGCGAGAGCTCTGCATCTTCTGCGACCCCCAGGGTCGATCAGGGCTCAATAGTTACTGGGGAGGGAGGGACCGTGTCCGACAAGGTTATTCATAATGACAGTTCTTTCTTAAACTCTCCGAAGAGGAATTGATATGAGGCGAAAGTGAAAACAGATCTGGTGTCAAAACACAACCTTGTCTGACTCATGTTTTGATATTTTGGAAAGAGCTTATATCGTTTTCTATTCTCATTGTAGCTATTTGTTCCCAATACATATTTCTGATTATTCGTATATCTTTTCCATCAATATTGAGTCTTTCTAGTTGATTGATTAATTCTTCATGTCTTACCCGATCGAAAGCCTTGGTATTATTGAGAAAGCATAAATATAAATCCTTATTCATCTCGATTGACCTCTCTATGATGGTTCTTAGGATGTATAAGGCATTAATAGTTCCTTTCCCTTCCACAAATCCACACTGTTCTGCTGCTATTTCTCTTTTGATTCTATTCCTTGTCCTCATCATGATTATTCTTAGTAGGATCTTTGTTATATGACTCATCAAGCTGATTGTGCGATGGAGCTCGCATTCTATAGCCCCTGTTTTCTTTGTAAGTGCAATGAAAATTGATTTTGACATGTCTTTGGGGATTTTTCTAGTGCCATAAATCCCATTTAGGAGGTCTGTTATTTTTTCAATACCAAATTCCTCCAGGGCTTCAATCACTCTGTAGTAGTATTGTCTGGTACAGGGGCTTTTCCTGGTTTCATCTTTTTCAGTGCTGCTCTAACTTCATCTTTCATTATGAGTGGCCCTTCAACGTTCTTTCTTATAATATCTTCTTCGTGTGTGTCATCGTCAAAAAGGTCTTTAATGTACTCTCCCTATTCCCTATATATCTAATATTTTCTCTTTTTCCATGATAAGCGTACCATCTTTCGATTTTAAGCAACCAGTTGATGTGCATGTATTTTTCCAGTGGACAATTTCTTCAGTTCTTCTGCACATACCCTGAGGATTCGTTTAGAGTCGGTCTTCTGTTTCTTTGCATTATGTTTTCAGCCAAGCTTCCTTAGCTTCATTGCACCTATTCCTGATTTCTTTGTTTATCTTCCTATATATCTCCTACTTTCTCTTTGCCTTCCTCCGTTCCCCTATCAAGCCTAGTTCTTTTGTCATCCAAGGTTGAAAGGTAGAAAACATAAATTCAATGTTAGTTTAATTAATTTGTGAAATGTATTCACTGTAGTTTAGATACAAGCATATTGATCATTGTTTGGCTGAAGAGAGGAGATGTAACGTACATGTATTGGAGTGATCTCCCTTGCTGATTAATATGTATCAAACTGCAATTGGTTAAACATGTCGGTTGACAATAAACAAGTCAACGATTAAACGTCCTCTATTATTTATTCTGTGTATTTGTTCTAATATTACAGTATGAATGAATCTTCAACAATCATCCTTCTTCTTCTTCTGCTTCTTCTTCTTCTTCTTCTTCTGCTTCTGCTTCTTCTTCTTCTTCTTCTTCTGCTTCTGCTTCTGCTTCTGCTTCTTCTTCTTCTTCTTCTTCTGCTTCTTCTTCTTCTTCTTCTTCTTCTTTTCTTCTTCTTCTTCTTCTTCTTCTTCTGCTTCTGCTTCTTCTTCTTCTTCTTCTTCTGCTTCTGCTTCTGCTTCTGCTTCTTCTTCTTCTTCTGCTTCTGCTTCTTCTTCTTCTTCTTCTTCTTCTTCTTCTTCTTCTTCTTCTTCTTCTTCTTCTTCTTCTTCTTCTTCTTCTTCTTCTGCTTCTGCTTCTCTTCTTCTTCTTCTTCTGCTTCTGCTTCTCCTCTCTCCTTCTTCTTCTGCTCTTCTCCTTCTTTTTCTTCTTTTTCTTCTTCTTCTGCTTCTTCTTCTTCTTCTTCTTCTTCTTCTTCTTCTTCTTCTTCTTCTTCTTCTTCTTCTTCTTCTTCTTCTTCTTCTTCTTCTTCTTCTTCTTCTTCTTCTTCTTCTTCTTCTTCTTCTTCTTCTTCTTCTTCTTCTTCTTCGCATTCTTCGCATTCTTCTTCGCATTCTTCTTCTTCTTCTTCTTCTTCTTCTTCTTCTTCTTCTTCTTCTTCTTCTTCTTCTTCTTCGCATTCTTCGCATTCTTCTTCGCATTCTTCGCATTCTTCTTCGCATTCTTCTTCGCATTCTTCTTCGCATTCTTCTTCTTCTTCTTCTTCTTCTTCTTCTTCTTCTTCTTCTTCTTCTTCTTCGCATTCTTCTTCTTCTTCTTCGCATTCTTCTTCGCATTCTTCGCATTCTTCTTCTTCTTCTTCGCATTCTTCTTCGTCTTCTTCTTCTTCTTCTTCTTCTTCTTCTTCTTCTTCTTCTTCTTCTTCTTCTTCTTCTTCTCTTCTTCTTCTTCTTCTTCTTCTTCTTCGCATTCTTCGCATTCTTCTTCATCTTCTTCTTCGCATTCTTCTTCTTCTTCTTGCATTCTTCTTCTTCTTCTTCTTTTCTTCTTCTTCTTCTTCTTTTCTTCTTCTTCTTCTTTTCTTCTTCTTCTTCTGCTACTTCTTCTTTTTCTTCGCATTCTTCTTCGCATTCTTCTTCTTCTTCTTATCATTGTTGTTGTTGTTGTTATTTGTATCATCATTATCATTACTGTTGTTTCTGTTCTTGTTGCTGCTGCTGTTGTTATCATTATACCCATGTACCCGATTCCCTCCATCAGCAACACCACACCCCCTATCCTTCAGTCGCTCCACTCCTTTGTATTTCAGTCAGTTCTTTCTGTAAATCTCTTGTTGTTGCCCTGAATGGAAAGTAAATAAAAGCCTTCTCTCACTGTAACAGACAGATATGTTTGAACCACACAGATTCCCTTCAGCTCTCACAAGTAAACAACATAATCAATTAAGTCATACATCTATGACAATTATGACCCTGATGAGTCGCGCGCACACGTGTTCAGGCAGGATGTGATTAAAAAGTGGTTGTTCCGTTCCATTTATCCGCTTTCTTATCAGACCAAAACCAGATACGTTTCGCATTTGCCAAACTGAGAGACAAAAAGGGGAAGGAGAGAGAGAGAGAGTGAGAGAGAGCGAGGTAGCGAGGGAGGGAGGGAGAAAGAAAGATTGGGAGGGAGTGCGGCAGGGAAGGAGTGGGAACTACTGAGAGAAACAGAAAGAGAGAGAGGGACTGAGAGAGAGAGAGACAGAGAGACAAAGAGAGACGACAGACAGACAGACAGACAGACAGAAAAGCAGAAATTTACTGAATGCACTTTATTACTCACGAATAGTAGCTTCAGATCCTAATGGATTGATCTTAAATCTAGTCCTTGCTATTCCACACAAGTTATGAGAGTATACTAACGTGAAAGAAAAATGAGAGAGAGAGAGGAGGGAGAGAGAGAGAGAGAGAGGAGAGAGAGAGAGAGAGAGGAGAGAGAGAGAGAGGAGGAGAGAGAGAGAGAGAGAGAGAGAGAGAGAGAGGATGGGTTCGAAAGGATTTTTTAAAATACAGTTTCACATCAAAATCCGTGATAAGGCCGACAACGACAACCATCCCAAGAAGGTGGGGGTGGGGGAAGAGGGCTAAAATAATTCTACAGTGATACTGCCACAATCATGTATATCTTAAGATGGGAATTGGGAAAACGTGTGATGTGTGTGTGTGTGTGTGTGTGTGTGTGTGTGTGTGTGTGTGTGTGTGTGTGTGTGTGTGTGTGTGTGTGTGTGTGTGTGTGTGTGTGTGTGTGTGTGTGTGTGTATGGGGTATGTGGGAAAGACAGAGACAGAGAGACAGAAATAGACAGAGAATGAAAAACAAAGAGAAACAGAGACAAATACAGACAGAAAACGAATTTGATATGCAAGAGTATGTATAAATGTGATGACCAGTCACTGTGTCTATGGCATTAGCTTATCCTCAAGTCTGCCAGGCTTTGCTGCTGTTTGTTGTGAGGATGGTGATCATATTTCACACTCCCGCTTGGATGAATTTTGCAGAATGCTATCTACCTCTGTTGATTTCCATTTCTACAGCGATTTCATTGCTCGTCTACTTTTTCACGAAGAATGGGGTCGCCATCTTTACCACTGGAGGAAGGTGTATTCAGCACTGCTGGATCACCGGTAGCAGACCGTGGCTGTATAGCTCTGAGTACATTTTGTCCATCGCTCGTGGATGTACCTTCAACATCAACGGACCTTTATCATATCTTCATAGATTCTGAAAAGGCATTCGACATGTTTGGCAACTGCCTATGGGCCTCATTAGAGCATCAATACCGATCTAATCAGAGTGAAAGAAATACTATGACAAGCTCACAAGTGCAGTTTTCCTCAATGGCAGTATTGGTGACTGGTTTCAAACGACTGTTGGAGGTCAGCAAAGTTATTTACTTTCACTCGTTCTTTTTTAACATCTTCCTGCAGCATACAATGGCTGACGCACTGGAAGATCATGCAGGAACAATTGATATTCACTTCAGGACATTCACCAACCTACATTTCGCCGGTGACTTTGATAGCTTGACAGAATGATGATGAACAGGTATTAGCCAACCTATGATAGAGGTCCGTTGATGTTGAAGGTACATTCACAAGCGATGGACAAACGTCAACGACACTGCAACAACCTACGGAATGAAGATCAGTGCTAAGAAGGGGGAAAAAACAACAATAGCATCAGCACTGACATCAGAATCAAAGGATGACAGCTGGAGACAGTTCACTACATCCTATATCTGGGAGCAACTGTCACAGATGAAGGCTCCAAACTTGAGAAGCTTTCAAGGATTGCGCAGACAACAACAGAGCTCACAAGACTGAAACCAGTCTGGAATGACATCTTTTCAGCTCTAGAGTAAGACTGATGCCCTCCTTTCTCATGTCTAATTTTCCTTTTTGCTTGCCAAACAAACTCTCACAGCTCACTTACAGAAGAGGATACCAAGCCATGGAGGTGCTATTGAAAAGTGATGTGCATCTCATACAGCAACGAGTCAACACAGTAAAATCAAACAAGCTACTGGCCTATTTGAAGACCTGGCCGCAGTACAAAGACGCAAAATGAAGTGGTACAACATGTCGCAAGATCTTCAAGCCTTGCAAAAACCAACCTGCAAGGCACATTCCCGGGAGGAAGAACAAAAGAACGGCAGAAGAAGAAATGGGAGGACAATATCCAAAAATGGACAGGCCTCACCTTTTGACAGTTCTCAGAGAGTATAAGCCGACCGGGAGAAATAGAGGACATTTGTTTCGAAGTCATTAGTGGTGCCTCTACCACCAGCAGTTCGCGGATACGTAACTTCCTAAAAAAAAAAAAAAAAAAAAAAAAAAAAAGGGGGGGGGTGAGGTGAGAGAGAGAGAGACAGAGAGACAGAGAGACAGAGAGACAGAGACAGAGACAGAGAGACAGAGACAGAGACAGACAGAGAGACAGAGACAGAGAGAGCGTGTGAAGATCTGGTTGGATTTTTCTCTCATCGAAACACACTCAACATCAGTAACTCGAAATTTATCAGCTGTACAGCAGAAATCTGTCCGGTTCCGATGCTTGGGACTGTCTGTACTTTGACTGCGTTTTATAATAAGTGCGGTGTTATCATTTCTTCTTCCGACACATCTGTGCGTACTGTAATATACACACAGTGTTACAATTGTCTGGTGCCGTTCTTGTTTTGCTTTGTTTGAAAATGGTCCCTAGTCAAACTATTTCGTAACCTTCTTCCGTACTGTTCATCGTCGCCCTGTCGTCAATGTCGTTGCCGACATCGTTATTGTTGCTGTTGCTATCATCGTTTGTGTTTGCTATTTTAGTGTTTCTGCTATTACTGTGTAACATCACCTTCCTGATTTGAAATGATTGTCAAATCCTTCTCTACAAATTGTTGGTCAGAAATCTAGTGCGTTGTCCAATACATTATGTTTGTCTTGTTTTCTTTTTCGGTTTTTGTTTGTTTGTTTGTTTATTCGTTTGTTTGTTTGTTTGCTTGTTTGTTTGTTTGTTTGTTTTGATTCAATCTAACTTCAACAAAGTGCGAAGGATTCGTTATCATCTTGTACTGTAGTATTTATTTTTGTTGTTAGAGGAATTCAAGCTGCTATCTTCGGGCAGAGTGTATTGCCGCAACGCAGCACCACGTTACTACTTTTTTCTTTTCTGTAGATATGTATTTCGGTTTCATATGAAAGTGGATTTTGCTTCAGACTTTTACCAGGGACGTCTCCTTTGTTGCCGTGGTATCTTCAACATGCACTGTGTGCGTGCTACATATGGAAGCTTGTTCAGCAATCTCTAAGACCACCACTTAAGATCTCATGGCAAGATGGGGATGGGTGGTGTTGGGAGAACAATTTTTGTCCGATCTGTGATTTGAAACCGGGATATTCGCGTCCTAGGTATGTGCTTTACCACTCGGCCACAAAATCAAAATACAGTATCAGAGTGGATCCAGTGACAATTTATTATGGACACATTTATCACCCTGCTTCAATCATGTATATGTTCATCAAATTAAAATTATTCGCTATCTTTTAACACAATGAACTATAACATTTCACATCTCTGGCTAAGTCATTTGCACACACACACACACACACACACACACACACACACACACACACACACACACACACACACACACACACACACACACACACACACACACACACACACACACACACACACATTCTCTCTCTCTCTTTCTCTCTCTCTCTCTCTTTCTGTCTGTTTGTCTCTCTCTCCTGTTCCCTCCCTTTCTCTCTCTCTCTCCCTCTGTCTCTCTCTCAGTCACTCCCTCCCTCCCTCTCTCTGTCTCTCTGTCTCCCTCCCTCTTCTTCTCTCTCTTCCCCGGTCCTCCCTTCCCTCTCTGTGTGCGTCTCTCTCCCCCCCCCCCGTCCCTCCCTCCCTCCCTCTCTATCTATCTCTCTGCCGGTCCCTCCCTCCCTCCTTCTCTCTCTCCCTCTCTCTCCCCTGGTCCTTCCCTCCCTCTGTCTCTGTCTGCCTGTCTGTCTGTCTCTCTCCCCCCTTTCTCTCTCTCTCTCTCTCTCTCGCTCTCTCTCTGTCTTTCTGTCTCTCTCTTTCTCCTGATCCCTCCCTCCCTCTCTCTCTCTCTCCCTCTCTCTTTCTCCCCCAGTCACCCCCTCCCTCTCTCTGTGTCTCTGTCTCTCTCCTTCTCTCTCTCCCCCGGCCCTCCCTCCCTCCCTCTGTGTGTGTCTCTCTCCCCCCGGTCTCTCCCTCCCTCTATCTCTCTCTCCTTCTCTCCACCCCTCTCTCTCTCCCGGTCTCTCCCTCCCTCTCTATCTGTCTGTCTGTCTGTCTCTCTGTCCCTCCGTCCCTCTCTCTTTCTGTCCCTTTCTCTCTTCCTCCCTCCATTTCTCTCTCTCTCTCTTGTTTCTCTCCCCCTGTCCCTCCCTCCCTCTTTCTCACTCTCTCTCTCTGTCTCTCTTTCTCTGTCTCCCTCTCTCTCTTCCCCGGTCCCTCTGTCCTTCTCTCTCTTTCTCTGTCTCTAACTCTCCCCCCCTCTCTCTCTCCTTCTGTCTCTCCCTGTTTCTCTCTCTTCCTCCCTCCATCTCTCTCTCTCTCCCTCTCTATCTCTCCAGGTCATTCCTTCCCTCTCACTCTCTCTGTCCTCTGTCTCTCTCTCTCTCTATGTCTGTCTCTCTCTCTGTGTCTCCCCTCCCTCCGTCTCTCTCTCTCCCTCCCTCTATCTCTGTCTCTCTCTGTGTCTCTCTCCCTCTCTCCCTCCATCTTTTATCTGTCTCTTATCTGTCTTTCTCTCTACCCTGGTCCCTCCTTCTCCTTCTCTCTCTCTCCCTCTCTCTATCTGTCTCTTTGTCTCTCTCCCTCCCTTTCTCCCCCTATCTCTCCCTCTCTCCCAAATCCCTCCCTCCCTCTTAGTCGCCTATCTGTCTCTCTCTCCTTTCCTTCTCCTCTCTCTCTCTCTCCCGGTCCCTTACTCCCTCCATCCCTCCGTCTCTCTCTCCCGGTCCCTTCCTCCTCCCTCTCTTTTTCTCTCTCTCCCGATCCTTTCCTCCCTCTCTCCCTCCCTCCCTCTATTTCTCCCCCTCTCTCTCTCTCTCTCTCTCTCTCTCTCTCTCTCTCTCTCTCTCAGTATTAAGTGTTTCTTAAACAAGTTGGTTTTTCTGTGTATATTATATTACTACATTTACAGAGTATGGGAAAGTGGGGTGGTGGAGTGCTGAGGGGGGTTGGGAGAAAAAATCCCTGTCTTATTCATGATTCGAAAGTGGGTTTCTCGTGTCCTGGACAGATGCTTAAACCACTAGGCCACGCAACCCAGTAATCATGGCAGTTTTGTTTGCTTGTTTTGTTTAAGAGCTATTGGTATTTTATCTATTGTCCAGCATTGCTCTAAGTTATTCCTTTTCTCACACTGGACAGAGCAGCAGGGTTGTTTCAGTCTTTCTCTCCTAATTTTTGTATCTGGTGTTTGTTTGTGATATTACGCTTGACAAAGGCCAGTTGGCCAAACATTTGCGCCTGTCTTTTCTTGTTGTATTAAATGCGCGTTCTTATTCTTTTTTCGTTTTTATTTTTCTGGTTCCTCTTTGCTTGACCGTGGGCAGTCACACTTGTTTTGGATTTCGTACTGCTCTGAGTGTTTACATTTCTATAAAAGAATACATATACATGTAACACACATCGGCAATTTTACCTATTAACATCATGCACACACTCTCAATGACTTCCACAAGCACGTATTAAAACAAGACTGGATAGGGTCAGTATAACAAAGTAATTTAAACAGAAGGATTTACAGAAAAGGTAGGCTTTAAGCCAAGTCTTAGAACAGGAAAGCTTATGAAAACTTCTCAGATCAAAGGGCAGATTATTCCATAAGAAAGGTTCAAAATGGGCGAAAGATCGAAAAGCAGGGATTTTGAGCTCTCATATTGAGAAGCTCTAAGGACGATTCTTTCAGCAAAAATTGAACTTTCTGTTGATGTTGAATAACAGACAAGAGAGCACTTATAAGAAGACTTACAATAATGTAGACTTGAAAGTACACAAGAGGTTGTCACTTCCAGAGTTTTGGCTGCAGAATCAGTGAGAAGGTGGTGGATAGCGCTGATGTGTTTAAGTTCCAGGTAAGCCACTAGCCATACTTTGGTCATATGTTGTCGCATTGATATTTAGAACTGAAGATGAATCCTAGATTTCATACAGAATCAGAGACAGGAATGTCACACGCACTGAGTGAGAATGAACTTGGAAAAAGTAAACTTTGTCTATGGGTGAAAATTACAAAGCCTCAGTTTTATCGTCGTTAAGTTCAAATCGGTTCCACGCACGCACAGACATAGACACATACCCACACATACGTACACACACATATCCACAGAGAGAGACAGGAGAGAGAGAGAGAGAGACAAACAGACAGACAGACAGACAGACAGACAGACAGAGAGCCAGAGAGAGACAGAGAGCCAGAAAGAGAGAGAGAGCCATTTAAAAAACTAATTGTCTGTACACAACACATTTCTACATTCCAGTCATCTGTCATTTTTTACTCCAAAGTCTGGTTTGTAGTACAGCATTCTTTTCTTGTTGTGATTTGTGTGTGTGTGTTTTTGGTATGGTTACGTGTGTTAATGTTACAAAAGGTTGTAAATACATGGAAAGTAGGAATGGAATGGAATCTTTATTTAATGTCTGTTCACAATAGTGATTTTACACACACACACACACACACACACACACACACACACACACACACACACACACACACACACACACACACACACACACACACACACACACACACACACACACAGGGAGAGGGAAAAAAAGTGGGGGACGGGGATGGGAAGGGGTAGTGGGAGTTTGAATGTAAGAAGGGGAACAATTACAATTAAAAATTCAGAACATTAAGTTAAACAGTGTCAATTAATAACAAACAACAACTAATTAACTCTTCATAACAATCTGCCAACAGGGGATCTGAGAATCAGCTGGACTACCGAAATAATATCATTATTTTTGTTGTAAAGGATATCTCTAGAGTCAGTACATGAAAAATCGAGATTGTTATTTCTATATGTCGTAAGTAAAATAGGACATTCAAAGAGCAGATGGTGGACAGATAATGCTTTTGAACAAATACATACATTCTGTGTATATTTTGTTTTCCAAGCGTTAAGCCTTAGTTTGTATATCAAGGACGCTAGCTGTCTGGGGCAGTTAGGTATCAGGTTTTGGGTATTGGAAACATTTTTATAAAGTGAACATTCTAACACAGAACCAAGTTCATGAACTGACAGTCGTATGTTATGGAAAGTTACGGTATTTGCATTACTGGATGCACTGTCTTTTGCTAATTTGTCCGAAACTTCATTCCAATAAAGTCCACAATGTGACGGAACCCAGCAAAAATTTATACCAACACCACTGGATGAAATACAATGTATCAAATGTTTGATCTCAAATATAATGTCATTTCGTATTACATTTTCTGTTTGTTTCAAGCTACGTAACACTTATTTAGAATCAACACACAATAGTATATCGCAGATATCGTATGAGACGCTATTAATATAATTAAGCGCCATCAATATTGCGTATAATTTTGATGTACAAATACATGTAGAGAAGCCTTTACCTATGTAAACAGATTTTTGTACCTTTAAGGCAGGAATGACGAATCCAGCTCCGCTATCAGCTGTATCTAAAACAGACCCGTCTGTGAAAATTTTTAGGTGATTAGGATAATATGTGGTTAAATAAGATTTGACTTTTGATACTAGAATATTTATTTCTTCTGTTTTATTGAGATTTATGTAGTCTATGTCAAAGTTAGCTTTTTCAAGTTCCCAGGAAGGTATGGATGGAATAAGAGGCATTGCTGGAATGTTATTTACATCGATGTTGTTTTTGCTTAGGAGAACTTCTGCAAAATTTCGTATAGGCTGAAGAATATGCACCTTTCGAGCTTTCTGAGGATAGTCAGTTTCCGAGGTGTATAGTAATTCATCCTTAACTGAGTTCTTTACGGCCAGAGCTCTAATAACATACTTTGTCACCGCTAATTCACGTTGATTTGTAAGCGGTAATATGTTATTTTCTTTATAAGACTTCATTGTGTTTGTATGAACGGGCACACCAACAGCCAATTTAATAGCTTTGCTGTCTACACTCTGTGATTTTTTTAAAGAGTGTATTCGAGGCAGTAAAATATACCTCTTGTCTATAGAGCAGTTTCGATCGAACCAAAGAAATCGCTAGGTGTAACATAGTTTGAGTGTCTTGGCTCCAGGATTGTCTGTTGACTATTTTTAAGAAGTTAAGTCTTTTGTTTGCTTTTGTAATTAAATATCCGATATGATGTCTCCAATTCAACTTTCGTGTTATGTACACTCCTAGAAATTTAACGGTGGGCTTGTAAGCAAGTGGATTACTATCCAGCGATAAGGTAGGTAGAGTTTTAGGGTTTTCACCATTGTTAAAAAGCATAAGATAAGTCTTTTCACTCGATAACTCCAGACCATTGTCTTTCATGTAATTACTCAGGTTATCAAGATCACATTGGTAGAGCTTTTGTACATGGGTGATTGTTCTTTTGTTTGTATTTTTTCGAAGAGTGGTATTCATCCAAATGGCAATATCATCTGCATACTGTACAACATTAGTGTTCTTCGACAAATGTTGTGGTAAATCATAAAGAAGTATACTGAACAGGATGGGGGCTATGATTGACCCCTGAGGGATCCCCATATCTATGTCTTTAAATGAAGAGTATACAGTCCCTAATCTTACACGCATTGATCTACAGGATAAAAAGTCTTTAATGTAATAATACATTTTACCTGTTACACCAATGCTATTTAATTTATAAAGCAATCTTGAATGCCACACAGTGTCGTAAGCCTTCTTCACGTCAAAAAACGTAGCCAAAGTGCTTTTTCTACGAGAAAATTGTTTTTTTGATTTGACTTGTAAGTTTTACTAAATAATCTGTTGTACATCTCCCTTTCCTAATCCTGCCTGTTGAGGTGGAATAATATCATTTCGCTCACAATAATGGAACAAACGCTTCTGAATAATCTTTTCCATCAGTTTCCCAACATGAGAAGTTAAATCTATCGGTCTGTTACTGTCAATGAGTGACCTTGATTTGCCTTCCTTAATGATGGAAATTATCACGGACTTCTCCCAGAGTTTTGGAAGAGCTCCATTCAACCAACATTTTTGGAAAAATGAGTGTAATAATTCCTTCCACTTCAGAGGCAAATGAATTAGCATCTGATAAGAAATACCATCCAAACCAACAGAAGATTTATTAGATGAAAAAGACGCCAAAGTTTCCACGAATTCGTCCAGTTGAATGGGAAAATTGATATAATGATTCTCCTTAGAAATTGGATCAACATAGATGTCATTTTTCTCCTGTTCTATTCTGTGTTTACCATTAGTTGACTTTAAAGTAACTGATCGGTTAATGTCCGAAAAAAAATTAAGGAAGGCGTTACCTTTTTCAAAGGAATTTGGAAATAAGTTGTCTTTAAACTTAATTGGGTAGCTTGGCAGTGTATGACCTGTTTCATTTCTTTTACTTTTTTCCACACTTTGTACATATCCTTTGATTCAGATACTTCATCATTACAGAAACTGGTCCAATAGGACTTCTTTGCTTGCGCTATTACTCTATTACATTGAATTTTAGCTTTCTTCATGTTCAAATGATGTGCAGGTGCTTTATTTTTCAGCCAGATTTTAAAAGTTTCTTTTTTAAAGGCAACAGCCTGTTCACATTCTTTTGTCCACCACGAATTTCCACGGTATTTGCCTAGTGTCACCGACTTGCACACTGGAATAGAAGAGAAAGCTGCCTTTAAGACAACTTCGATGAAATTAGAATAAAATACATCTATATTGTCATGTTTTATTAAATCTGTGTTGTGTGTCTGAAGGACATTACAAACGCTATCCAATCGGCGTTCTTGTATTTGAATTTCGGGATTCTGTCTTCAGTGTCAGTGCATGTTCTGAAAGTTGTTTTCTCCAAAAGTTTAATTTCAATTGGAAGATGATCACTACCCAAACTATCATCTCCTACGAGCCAAGTACAATTTGTTGCAAGCTCTGGAGAGATGAGAGACAAATCCACTGTGGTTGCTCTATGAGTAGAGACATCAGGTATCCGTGTAACTGAACCATCGTTTAATAAATAAAGATTTGAATCTACTAAGTACTATGTTTTCAATTAGGCGATTGATGGTGATTTTGAGACATTCTTTCTCCCAGAAAGGAGATGAGCGTTAAAATCACCCACTACCATCCACCTTGAGTCGTTTGTGTCCAAATGCTTGATCCAGTCTGTGATATCATCCTTTGGACCAGAAGGAAGGTACAATGATAAAAGACTTACATTAACAGTTGTATTGACTCTGACAACTGCTCCTGTGTCATAGATGTCTTTGTATCTGCTGGGATCGGGAAATCTACAAAGGACGAGTATTTCAGATCACATCGGATGTATATGGCAACCTGTATCTTGTTATTTGCCTTACAACATTGAAATAGCGGAGGATAAAAAATAATTTGGCAGTTTTGGAAGCTTATGTTTGACAACATTAAGAGATTGCAGCGCTAAAACACAATGATTATTTTTTGATGAATACTGTTGAAGTAACAATAGGTTTGAATGGATTGATCTGCAGTTCCATTGGAGTATACTGAAATCTGATGTCATGTTGTCTATACCAATAAATCACCGCTGAACGATGTGTGTGAATTTGGAAAATAGGGAACTTAACAAAGAAATGAACAAGATGAATAGAAGAGTACACTGTAAAATCCGTCCAATTGAATAATTAAGCTGCACTGCAGTACAGAATATACTAATTAGCTAATATCGAAGGAAATTATACACAACTTATATCTGATAACAAATGATTCTTTGGAGAGAAGAGTTAGGTGGTGTCTCAGAGAAAGACAACATTCAATGTTGGAACTGGGTTGTGTTAATGTCTTCCATAATGACCAGGTGCATATGTCTATCTCCTGCCATGGTGATTAAGATAACGCCGGTAGGTCCAAAATTCCACGGGTACCACATACGGAACATGTGTGGGAATGAACGAGGGTCTTGAAAATGGTCGTGATATATCTGTTCAGTGCAAGGATATGGTCTATTCAATATGGTTGTGTTTTGTAAAGGACGTCTTTGTGAATAAAAGTTTCTCTAGTAGTTGTTACGATATGTGATTTGTTGGTGGCGTGGTGGTTGCCCTTTCTTGCTGTGTGTGTTCCTTTTGGTTGAAGATTTCTGCCAGAAAAGGGACTCGAGGTGACGTCCAAGATTTTCCGCAAGAAAGGTAGAACCTCTCTGTGATGGGTGGATATCATCCCTCATCATTTTGCTGTTTCCGGCATTCAGATTTTCGTGAGCCAGGAACGTGATGTTTTCGTGGTCATATAGTTGGGAGAAAACGTTGGCATTGAAAAGTTCTCTTTTCACTTTCAAAACTGAAGATTTAAGAGGTGCCACTCTGCTTATCACTACCTTTGTATTTGGAAGTTTTGCAATGATATCTTTGGTGCAACTCACAATATGATCACTGCACAAACTGACGTCTTCCGTTTTTAAGTCATTGACACCAAGATGGAGCACAACTGCATCAACATTGTCATCTGCACTAAGGTCTGCCACAGCTCTACTACAGTCTTTAGTAGAGAGGGTCTTTCGACTGGTAGGAACAAAACCATATGATCGGCCTAGTCTTATACAGTCTATGTCATCAAAAACAGAATCATGCAGAATTAACACATGGGGAAGTTGTGGTGATTTGATGGTGGTTTCGTTGAAATCGTGGGTGTTTCTATCCACGAGTTTGCTGTTAGAATCACTATCAGTTACGCAGGTGTTGTTGGTTTTGTGGATGGAATATTTCTTCTGTGAGAATTTTGAATGATTGTAAGTAGGCCTACTGTTTTATGCTTTTGGTTTGTCTTTTTCGTTTTTGACGTCAGTCGAATCTGGAATATGACGTGTTGGCCTATTACGTTTGACGTCACTGCCTGAATGATGTTTACGGGCTAGTGTCGTTTTCAAGGGTGATCTCATTATGTTTGTTGTTGGTAGATGACTGTTTTCGGACAGCACCAGCATAAGTTGTTTTTGGTGTTGTTGATGGTGTGGAGGAGGGGGTAGTTGTGGTGTTGTTGACAGTGTGGAGGAGGGGATAGTTGTGGTGTTGTTGATGGTGTGGAGGAGGGGTAGTTGTGGTGTTGTTGATGGTGTGGAGGAGGGGGTAGTTGTGGTGTTGTTGATGGTGTGAGGAGGGGATAGTTGTGGTGTTGTTGATGGTGTGAGGAGGGGGTAGTTGTGGTGATGTTGATGGTGTGGAGGAGGGGATAGTTGTGGTTTTGGTGTGGAGGAGGAGGTAGTTGTGGTGTTGTTGATGGTGTGGAGGAGGGGGTAGTTGTGGTGTTGTTGATGGTGTGGAGGAGGGGTAGTTGTGGTGTTGTTGATGGTGTGGAGGAGGGGATAGTTGTGGTGTTGTTGATGGTGTGGAGGAGGGAGTAGTTGTGGTGTTGTTGGTGTGGAGGAGGGGGATAGTTGTGGTGTTGATGGTGTGGAGGAGGGGTAGTTGTGGTGTTGTGGTGTGGAGAGTGGGGTAGTTGTGGTGTTGTTGTGTGTGGGAGGGGGGGTAGTTGTGGTGTTGTGGTGTGGAGGAGGGGTAGTTGTGGTGTTGATGGTGTGGAGGAGGGGGTAGTTGTGGTTTGATGGTGTGGAGGAGGGGGTAGTTGTGGTGTTGTTGGTGTGGAGGGGTGTGGTGGTTGTGTGGGAGAGGGTAGTTGTGGTGTTGTGGTGTGGAGGAAGGGGTAGTTGTGGTGTTGATGGTGTGGAGGAGGGGGTAGTTGTGGTGTTGTTGGTGTGGAGGAGGGGTAGTTGTGGTGTTGATGGTGTGAGGGGGAGGTGGGTGATGTGTGGGATGTATGGTGTGGGGAGGGGTAGTTGTGTGTGTTGTTGGTGTGGAGGAGGGGTAGTTGTGGTGTTGTTGGTGTGGAGGAGGGGTAGTTGTGGTGTTGTGGTGTGGAGGAGGGGTAGTTGTGGTGTTGATGGTGTGGAGGAGGGGTGTGTAGTTGTGGTGTTGATGGTGTGGAGGAAGGGTAGTTGTGGTTTGTTGGTGTGAGAGTGGGGGTAGTTGTGGTGTTGTGGTGTGGAGGAGGGGGGGTGTTGTGTGGGTGTTGTGGTGTGAGGTGGAGGGGGTAGTTGTGGTGTTGTTGGTGTGGAGGAGGGGTAGTTGTGGTGTTGATGGTGTGGAGGAGTGTTGGAGGGTGTGGAGGGGGTGTGGTGTTGAGGGGGGAGGGTAGTTGTGTGTTGTTGATGTGGAGGAGGGGTAGTTGTGGTTTTGGTGTGTGGGAGGAGGGTAGTTGTGGTGTTGTTGGAGGGTGTGGGGAGTGGGTGATGTTGTGGTGGTGTTGTGGTTGGTGGGGAGGGAGGTAGTTGTGGTGTTGTTGATGGTGTGAGGAGGGGTAGTTGTGGTGTTGTTGGGTGTGGAGGAGGGGTAGTGGGTTGGTGTGGGGTTTGGTGTGAGAGGTGTTGTGGTTTGTATGGGTGGAGGGAGTAGTTGTGTTGTTGATGGTGTGGAGGAGGGGATAGTTGTGGTGTTGTTGATGGTGTGGAGGAGGGGGTAGTTGTGTTGTTGATGGTGTGGAAGAGGGGGTAGTTGTGTTGTTGATTTTGTGGAGGAGGGGGTAGTTGTGTGTTGTTGATGGTGTGGGGAGGGGTAGTTGTGGTGTTGTTGGTGTGGGAGGAGGGCTATTGTGGTGTTGTTGGTGTGGAGGAGGGGGTAGTTGTGGTATTGTTGGTGTGGAGGAGGGGGTAGTTGTGTTGTTGATGGTGTGGGAGGAGGGGTAGTTGTGTTGTTGATGGTGTGGCGGAGGGGGTAATCGTGGTGTTGATGGTGTGGAGGAGGGGGTAGTCGTGGTGTTGATGGTGTAGAGGAGGGGATAGTTGTGGTGTTGATGGTGTGGAGGAGGGGGTAGTTGTGGTGTTGTTGGTGGTGTGGAGCAGGGGGTAGTTGTTGTGTTGATGGTGTGGAGGAGGGGGTAGTTGTGGTGTTGTCTGTCTGTACACTGTTGTCAGTACATGTTGTCTGTGTACGCCCCTCCATTTAGATTGGATGCTGTCCGCTGTGTGCATCAGCTGGGAAATTTGTATCTGCCGTATCCTTTCCGAGTCTTGAAAAGCTTGACGATTGATGGTCACTGGATCTACAACTACATCTATGTCGTTCTCGGTCACTGAACGCTTGATTATCTAATTCGTTGCTTATTTCTGCGAAAAGTTTGCTATTAAGAATCGTTTGAGCACACATCTGGCACATATGTTTTCTTTTTGTCTGTATAAAAGTACATAGCTGGTAGACAGGGAGTTCTGTGCACGACCAGTGGACAGTCGGGAACAGTTGTTGCATTTCAGTGAACGGCAGTTAATAACCTGTCCGCAGAAACATGGAAGATCAGTGAGAGAGGCTTTCTTCGCGGTCACTCGCTTATGTTTTTCGTTCATTTTCACATTTCCTTGTTTTGATCTACACAGATTGGAGCTGTTTAAGCCTCTGGAACGAGTCATCTTGTCTTTCTCTGAGGACACGATCTTCTACTGGGATGGTACCGTCGCCATCTTGGAAAAAAAAGTAAGGTTTTGTTAAATCAGAAATATACACAAACTTTGTAGAGACATTGATTCTCTACCTGCAGCCATCGCCGTGTATAATTACATAACATATATCAATTGGTGTTTTTGTGGTAGCAGTGACAGATCATTATGTAATCTCGATACTCATATACTTGTCACATGAAACATACCCATGCCTATACATGAAAATGAAGAAATGTGCTAACATTGGGTCACTTGTTACATTAAGTATGACAAATATCACAACAGCATCTCTGAATTGTCCGGGATTAGGGATTTTCCAAAACAACGGAATATTTTTCATTTTCTCCAGAAAAAAATCATATAATATTCATTGTTTGCAAGACATTCATTTTCATGCTAAGTTAGACAGAATGGAGATAGAAGTTTTTCTTCCTATCACACCAGTCCCGTGCAAGGGGAGTGGCGTCTTATTTAATAGTAACTTTGAATTCAAAATCAACAAAACAGAAAAACATGACAGTGGCAAATTTATAAGTATATCCTTGACCACTAGAGCGTTGGACCAAAATCTGTTGGAGCCGTAACAATATAGCTACAGTTCACTTCACTTGGCTCCTGCCAGTCATTCTCTTTTATTGACTTTTTATGTCACAAAGGCAGTTAAGCTGCTGTGTTTGATGACCAAATATTACTTCTTTTGTCTTCCGATATCTCTCTGTGGAACCGCAGTTCTCATGCAATTTCGCTACAGACTCCCAAGAGTCAAACGATCGCTAGCAAAATGATCTGTGTTGGGCTTAGCTAGGAGCTGGTCAGATTGTGGCTCGCCCGTCTGTCCAGACCTCTGCTGAAGTTTTGAGGCGCTGTAGTGGGAACACAATATCAGATCACTTTCTTGGCCGAACAACCGATATTTCACTTTTTCGTCCACCTCGGCATATGCGCATACCGCTCTGTTTAGCGAACAAAGGGGAGCAACCATGTCTTTGCGTCCCAGCCGCTTTACGTGTTTATCTCCGTATTACAATATGTGTTTCGTGGATGGCCTCCTACTGTTGCTTGGCCTCTTTGTGGGATTTCATCACCCAGCCAACATTGCCTGCTTTCTCAATTGGGGGTCCAACTCTCTCAATGTTAGAGCTACTGGTTCTGTCCTAGCTGGTGGTACAACAGATGATGGGGCCAGCCTGCCTCCCCCACCTTTATTATCATCATCATGTGCCCTGCCGCATGGTGTTGGCGACCATGGCCTCCACACGAATCTATCCCTTGTCGCTGCAAGTACATCTTCCACCACTCTCTCTGTCCTCTGCCATCCTGCAAGTCCGTCCAACATTTTCTACCTGGTGTTCTCTTTCCTTCCAGCCTTCCTGTTGTGACCAGGTGTTCTAATTCCGCTGTCCACAGATGTCCTACAAATGTTGCATGTCTTTTCCTTATCTTCTTAATTAATTATCTTCTTGTATCTGTCTCCTTCTGTCTCGTTTGTTCTCTTTACTGTCCATGGAAATCTCAACATTTTTCTTAGAAATCACATTTCAGTTGCCTCGGTTTTGTTCTGACTTAACGTGTTGACTGTCCACGCCTCACAACCGTACAATGGTATCGGTTCTATGTAACATTCAAGAACTCTCTTCCTGATGTTTATTGATAGGCATTTGTTGGTAAGAATGCTTTTTATCTTCTTGAATGTTGTTTTGGCTTGGCCGACTCTGTTGACTATTTCTGATATGCATCTACCGACTGGTGAGATGATCTTGTTTTTTTTACTGATAACTATGACTTCGGTCTTCTTGCTATTTAGTTCGAGCCCTATATTTTTGCTTTCTATTTCTATTATAGTCACAAGGTTTTGCAGCGCTTTTTCATTTTCTGCAATTAGCACAGTGTCATCTGCGTAACGATTGTTGTTTGTCATTCTCCCACCAATCTTTATCCCAGGGCATTCTTCTAGGTTTCTCATGATGGTTTCGCTGTAAAGTGAAAACAAATCTTTTGATATTTTGGAAAGTGCTTAAATAGTTTTCTATTCTCATTGCTGTTGTTTAATCCCAAGAATATTTCTGAGTATTCTTAGCTCTTTTCCATCAATATGGAGTCTTTCTGGCTGGTTGATCAATTCTTCGTGTCTTACCCAATCGAAAGCCTAAAGCATAAATACGAATCTCTATGATATTTCTAACAAAGTTTAATGACTAATGTATTATATATACACCAGTGTGCATCACTGCTTATTATGATTCTGTTTTGATACAGTTTACAGCTTACACTATGCAGTCATCGTCATCATCATCAAGTGCCTTGCCACATGGCGTTGGCGATCATGGCCCTCCACATGCATCTGTCCAGTGTTGCCGCAAGCATATCTTCCACCCTCTCTGTCCCCAGCTACCCTGCAAGTCCGTCCAATATTTTTTCTCTGGGTCTACCTGGTGCTCTCTCTCCATCCAGCTTTCCTGTTGTGACCAGGTACACCAATTCGCCTTTCCTCATAAAACGTCCTATAAATGTTGCCTATCTTTTCCTAATCTTGTTTATGAATGATCTTCTTGTGTCTGCCTCCATCAAAGCTATCTCGTTTGATTTCTTTGCTGTCCATGGATTTCTCAACATTCTTCTTAGAAATTACATCTCGGCTGCCTCAATCTTATTCTGGCTTTGCTTGTTGACTGTCCAAGCCTCACAACCGTATAACATTATCGGTTCTATATGACATTCAAGAACTCTCTTCTTGATGTTCATTGATAGGCATTTGTTGCTAAGAAAGCTTTGCATCTTCTTGAATCCTATTTTGGCTTGGCCGATTCTGCTGGCTATTTCTGATGTGCATCTGCCGTCTGGTGAAATGATCGTTCCCAGATATTTAAACGTCAACCTGTGTCAAGGTTGTGCCGTTTGCTATTTTGCATGAGGGGATTTCATGTTTTTTACTGATTACCATGACCTCAGTCTTCTTGCTGTTTAGCTCCAACCCCTTACCTTTGCTTTCTATTTCTAGTATATTCACAAGGTTTTGTAGGTTCCTTTCATTTTCTGCAATTAGCACGGTGTCATCTGCATATCGAATGTTGTTTATCATTTTTCCTCCAACCTTTAATCCAGGGTATTTCTCCAGGTTTCTCATGATGTTTTCGCTGTAAAGTGAAAACAGATCTGGTGTCAAAACACAACCTTGTCTGACTCTTTTTTATTGATATTTTGAAAGAGCTTATATCGTTTTCTGTTCTCATTGCAGCTGTTTGTTCCCAATACGTATTTCCGATTATTCGTAGATCTTTTCCATCAATATTGAGTCTTTCTTGTAGGTTGTTCAATTCTTCATGTCTTACCCGATCGAAAGCCTTGGTATAATCAACAAAGCATAAATACAAATTTTTATTCATCTCGATTGACCTCAAACATCAAGTTGACAAATACTGACACAAAACATTTTGTTCTATCTTCTCCATGAGAACTCTAGCTGTTTACAGTTGTTGGAAAGGAGCTAGGCAGTTAGTCTACAGAAAGGATTGACATCAGATTTGGGGAAATACAGCTCGACAGCCTCGTCAAGGCAGTACATGTGAAAGAGGGGTAACTTTGATTTCAAACCCAGAAAGTACCTCAAGTCTTTGGTAAATTACCAGTGCCACCGAAGGTTTTTGGGCCACAGACAAAGGAACGGATATTCTGAATACCAAAATGACACCTGCTGAGGCTTCTACGCGTGGCAGTCTCTGCACCTGTGGAACTACGAGCATCACTAGGTGAGAAAGTGGGGACAGGGTTGCACGTCCCCTTCACACTTTAAACACTGTCTGTGCTGGCCAGGTATACAGACAACCCAGAAGAACGAGGCATTCAATCACCTTTTATGACAAAGCCATGCTGTGATGGAGAAGTGATGACGAGGACAGGCACAGGATCTAGTGGACATCTTTAACTATGGATTATGAACGGTTGTGGGGTGATGAATGTCCACAACAGACACCAGACAGCTTTGGAGTCACTATTATCCCACAAAGTAGCTCTTTCCAGGTTTGTATCATAGTGTCACAGAAAAACAGCAGAACCATGCACATTACACACTGCATGAGAGGAGCTGACTGCAGGCATAGGTACCCATTACTATGCAGCAGATGAATATCGTGTTAGCGTGGAAAACCAAAAGCACATAGGGACAGAATAAAAATCGTTCAGTCTACAGCGCTACGGTTGATAACTTGGGTTTTGTAAAACATAAACACAGTGATTGGTTTGATGAATGTGATCAGCGAACCCAAAACAAAATTGACAAGGAACATCTCAGCGACGACAGCAGTGAGGAGGGGGGGAAAGCAAAATGACCAGCAAACAAAGAAGCTTGTCCAGTAAAAACTTCAAGAACCAACGGTTGGGGACAGAAACTGCAAAACTCCAAGCTGCGATAGATGCCAACGACATTAAATCATTCGTCTGTAGCCTACGTATGATATGGACCAAAGGTTTCCACTTACCTGTTCGGCTGACCATTCCATTCTGTTAACAGAGAAATTTGGCATCTTATGACGCTGGGTTGAGCACTGATCATTATCTCAGGACGCCATTGCAACACTCCCCCAACTGCCTGTAAAAGACGTGTTGCAGACCTTTCCTCCTGAGCCAACACTAGCAAAGTACTGAAACAATCCAGGCCTGGTACCAGGAGTTGATGGTATTCCTGCAGTCCATTGTCCTGTAAATGTCCATTGTCCTGTAATTGTCCATTTTCCTGTAAATGTCCATTATCATGCAACTGTCTATTGTCCTGTAAATATCCTTTGTCCCATAAATGTCCATTTTTTCTGCAAATTTCCATTGTCCTGTAAATTTCCACTTTCCTGTAAATGTCCAATGTTGTGTAAATGTTCATTGTCGTGTAAATGTCTGTTGTGCTGTTCTTGTCGATTGTCCGGTAAATGTCCATTGTCCTGTTAATATCTGTTGTTCTGTAGATGTCTATTGTTCTGTAAATGTCCATTGTCTTCTGAATGTTTGTTGCTCTGTAAAATGTCTACTGTTCTGTAAATGTCCATTGTCCTGTGAATGTTTGTCGTTCTGTGTCTATTGTTCTGTAAATGTCCATTGTCTTGTAAAATGTTTAATGTTCTGTAAATGTTCATTGCCCTGTAAATGTGTATTATCCTGTAAATGTCCGCTGTCCTTTAACTGTCCATTCTCCCGTTTATGTCAAAGAATATTTGGGTGAAAAAAATGACGTTGTCTTGTTTTGTCAATGAACGGCTACGCAATTTCTGTTCTTTTTTAGTTTGTTTCTAGTCCTTGTTTTCATAAGCCCAGGCAGTTCCTTCCTATCCAAACTAGTCATTACTAGCTTTTCTTTATTTATCATCAGCATACACTTGGCAGGGCGCCCTTTTAAAGTTTATTATGTTATGTGCAAGTGTCGAGGTTTTATTCTCCTTATGTAATTTATAATTATAAGGAAAATTAGGAAAAGACAGGCAACATTTTAGGCCATTTTATGAGGAAGGGGGATTTTAGAGCACCTGGTCACAACGGGAAAGCTGGAGGGAAAGAGAGCACCAGGTAGACCCAGGGAGAAAATGCTGGACGGACTTGCAGAGTGACTGGGGACGAGGATAGTGGGGGAGATGCTAGGGGCAACGAGAGATAGAGACAAATTGAAGTACATGATCGCCAACGCCATGCGGCAGGGCACCTGATGATGATGATGATGATGTAATTTACAAACAACGACCAGAAATTAAGCCCCTTTTACACTTTCCACTTTCATGCTGAGCCGGAGCTGGAGATAATGAACACGATCGCAAATAGTGTTAACAATTGCCAACAAACTCACGCGCACACGTATTCACAACTGTAAGTGCAGGCGCACTAACACACACACACACATATGCAAGCATGTGCACACGTGCACAGGCATACACACACGCACACACACATTCTTGCACGCACATGCAAACACACTCAACAGGTGTGTCTGTATACATGTGCATCTGTCTCTCACTCTCAAAGAAAGAAAGCGAACAGAGAGAGAGAGAGAGTGGGAGAAGAAAGAGAGAACTCGGAACTCGGAAGTCGGAACTCGGAAGTCGGAAGTCGGAACTCGGAATTTTGATGAATTTAGGCCAACAGCACCTTTCATGGGGGAAATCTTAAGACATATTTATATACAATTACTTAATTGATTGACACACTTCAATGTATTTACATGGGATATTCAAAGGTACTGATGTAGAAAACAACTGTTGTTTCAAGTACGTACGTTCAAAATACTTTTTTTTCTTATTTTAAAGGCAGCGACCAAAAACTTCGCCAGGTTCACTATGCTTCCCGCAGAGTCATCCATCATTTTTCTAATAAAAAAATCTTCTAAGTTATCGCATTCAATGACCTGTAAATGATAAGATTGTCTGACCTGGTTGTACAGAAGGCATTGAAATAGAAAATGTATCTCGTTTTCCTGCACATTTGGATAAACTGGACATGAAGTGTTGGCAGTCGTAGGCGCAAAGCGATATCTGTGAACGTTTAACTGGGACAGGCCCATCCTAAATTGTGCCAGAGCATTCCTAAAGAACTGCACATACAGTATTTCAATATACTTTGCTCTTGCAAGTAAAGGTTTTAATTTGTCATATAGTGAACAGCGTGCACTAGTATCTAAGTGGTTACGCCAGCAATGACAGAAACTGCTACGTAATCTTTGTTTCAGTTCTTTACTGAATCGTTTTTCGTCGCCACACCAAAAAAGCCAACTTCTTCAAAACCATTTTCACAAGAATGTTTTTATCTTGGACACCCAAGTTACATAACCTTTTTCAGTATGACCCAAGTTACATAACCTTTTCCATGCATACTGAATAACATTTTATACGCTTTTTTGAATACCTAGTCTCTGGCTGTTTCAGTAGTCGAAACCAGTATTTAATACATCTAGCAACAGCAGTTATTCAGAGAGGAAAGCGTCCCAATTCTCCGCACACAATATCATTTATCGTTTTATTTCTTACGTGTGAAAATCTCTTGCATGCGTATAAATGTACCTGTTCAAGCTGATAACATCTTTCATAACCCCAGATTTCTGCAACATAAAGTAATAATGGAACTATTTGAGCATCAAACATTTTAAAGAAAATGTCTGGCGAATTACATTTAATCTTTCTCAGTGTACTTAAAATAGCATTAGTACTTTTCTTACCTTTAACTTTAGCTTCTTCCATTGCAGTTACAAAACTATGTCTAGTTGAAACAGTGAGGCCTAAATACCTGTACGAATTCACTACTTCCAAATAATTGCCATTGAATTCCATTTTTCTTTTGAACCAAGAAAATCACCCTTTCAAAAAAACTATTATTTTAGACTTTTCTAAATTTACTGACAATCGTAGCCGCTTTGTTTCTTGTTGAAGAATATTAAGTTGATGTTGAAGACCTACCGCGGTTGAAGCCAAAAGAGTAAGATCATCTGCAAAAAGCATGAGAACATTTCTGTTTCATCTGAAGTGAATGTAACACTATGTTTTCCATTTAAAATAATTACGTTTGCAAGTTCATTTCTCAGCACAGAAAACAGTATAGGACTTACAATGCAACCTTGCCTCAGGCCTTGAAGGCATTCAAAGAAATTAGAGTATCCATTTTTACTGCGACATAATACACATGCTTGGGCTGTTGCGTATATTGCTCGGATCGTTTTGAACATCTTGCCCTTGATACCCACTCGTAATAATACAGACCATAAAACGTTTCTATTCACTGTGTCATATGCTTTTTTTAAATCTATAAAGGCAACTTAGAGTTTTTTATTTCTGAGTAAATACTTTTCAATTATTGCATATAAAGTGAACATATGATCTACTGTAGACCGACCCTTCCTGAATCCTGCTTGCGCTTCATTTATGACATTGTTTTCCTCTGCCCATACTGTTAATATATCATTAATGATATGTGTAAATACTTTACTGAGAATGCTCATAAGAGAAATACCTCTGTAGTTATCAGGGATATTAGTGTTCCCCTTCTTGTGTAGAGGAACAATCACGGCTTCTGTCCATTTCAATGGAAATGTACCTGTATGAAACAAAGCATTGGAGTACTTTTTTAAATACGGTGTTATTACATGCTCCGCAATTTCAATATTTCCGATATAAAGCCATCTAATCCTGCGGCTTTTCCCGTTTTCAAATGTTTAATCGCTTTTATTATTTCTTGTTCACTGATTTCACTGTCAAGTATTTCATCGCTGATATCTTCATCTGTTTCATCATTTACAAACTCCTCCTCGTCAAATCCATCATTGAAAACAGATTTAAAATGATTTATCCATTCTCGTTCTGAAATATTATTGGCAATGATATCACGCCGTTTATGTTTACGAATCTGGCTCCAGAATTTGTTTGAGTCATTTATCGCGTCCATCAGTGCCTTTAAATCTGCATCCTTATGCGCACGTTCTTTTTTATCCAGCAGGGCCTGATATTCCTTTCTCACTTTTGAATAATAAGCATAGTCTACTTTTAATTGTTTAAACTTTCTCAGGTATTTTCTTACCTCTTTTTTCTCCACTAAACACTCGGCATCAAACCATTTTGCCTTGTGTTTCTTTTGTATGCCCCATGTGATAGGGGGGTTGAATCGTGCTCACCTGTGCGGTGGGAGGCATAGACACATCGTGCGCGATTGATTAGCGGTTTTTGCTAATTACAAACTAAGTTCAGTCTACTTGCTGTGAAATATGAATTTCTAAGGTTACCCCGATCATGCCAATATCAAATTTGTCCTTGAGAGTGACTTGTGGTCAATTCTATTGGACTTTTCAATTTTTCATGAGAAAACGGACACTGAACAAACAGAATGCAAGCTGCGGACTTGTGCTGTGCTGGCATTTGAGTGCAGTGAGAACTGTTTGCCTGGGTGTTGTACTGACAGTGTTATTATGTGGCCTGTTACCTGCAACGTTGTCGAGCTACGGTCACGTACGTTCGGTTCAGAAAATGGGCAGTGCTACACATACAATAAACGCGATACAGCGTAACTTTCTCATGCTGGCTGCAGCCAGATTTCTACAGTTGGAAAGAAGCATTTTAAGACAGCGAAACAGGTACGTTTTGTCCGTACAGTTGAAGGTGACTTTTCTTACCATGAACAAACTGCTTCTAGTCCTGGTATTTCTTGCTAACTATCTTCTTTCTTGTGGCGACGCTGAGCCAAACCCAGGGTCTGACTATAGAGGAGGGTATGAGCAGGAATTCCGCAAGTCTCCACAGACTGCTGGTCATGGAAGTTCAAGAGGATACGGACGAGAATCCCATTCTGAACCTTTACATTACTCAGGCAGTGATAACTTTTCCTTCCATCAGGATAGTGCGTATGCCAACCAGTCACCCTTCACTCGCCTACATGATGATGTGACTCATACCCTCCATCAAGCGGTTTTAAAGATTGAGGCCAATAGTAGTCGACATGGGTAGATAATGGAAAAGCATTTACGGAACGTGGAAAATAAAATATCGAGTGTGGAGCAAAAAATTGAGCACTGCCTGTTTCAATTGGAAGAGCAGCAAGCCATGCTTGCTTACAGCAACAAACAGCTCCAGCAGCAGTGCCAATCAATCCTTGAGGTCTGAAAATGACAGACTACATGAAAGTATCAGTATTTTGGCAGACAAAGTTGATCATTTGGACAATCAGTGCAGACGTAATAACCTTCTCTTCTTTGGATTTCAGTCAAGGAGGGAGGACCAGACTTTTGAGGACTGTCAACAGAAAGTTAGGGAAGTCATTCAAGTTGGAATGGGCATATCTGAAGAAATAGACATTGACAACTCATATAGATCGGGTAATGCCATCATTGTAAGGCTTCAGTCTTACCAACAGAAGATGCTAGTGCTTTCCAGTGCCAGAAAGCTACGAACGTCTGAGGGTTTCCAGCACATTTTTGTGTGGGAGGACTTTTCTGTGAAAGTGCAGCAAACAAGAAAAGAGCCAATGCCTATACAACGTCAGTTGCGACAGAAGGGCTAAAGGGCAAACTTACGCTTCGATAAGCTGGTCGCCAACGAGGCAATCTACACATACGATGTTGACAACGGAAGAGTCGTCAGGAAAGAGAAACCTGGGCCTTGGAGACATACATACCAGGGGTTCGCTGAATCCGCAGCCCTGGATAAAACCAGGTACAGTCGTAACTCCAAAATGGTCCAGAGTGGCAGCAACACAATTCTCAGCCCCAGCCAACGACCCCACAGCCCAGCAGTGCGTCACAGAGTTCCAGAGGCTCGTCGAAAAGCCACAGTGATATGACCCAATGTCCCAGAGATACACCCCGAAGCCCCAACAACATGACCCGATGTCCGAAAGGCAGATCCACTAACCCCAGAAACCCTGTTATCCAGGATGAACTGGAACAAACTGACAATGTCGGTACGTCGACAAAAGAAAACGCTTACAATCTCCGAACGCGTACTGTTTCAGCTGCCGGTGGTCCAGCAGCACGTACTGATGATGGAGCGTGTAATAGCAACACCAGTGTGACTCTTTCTAGTGAACAGTCCAGACGATCTGGTAAAGGACGTGGCCGTGTTGCTCCCTCTCCCCAACCCAAAATTGTTTCCATGCTACAAAGCCGGCGTGATGACCAGCAGCCCCATGATTTAAGAGCGATGCCAAATATGGCCAGTTCTGACGAAAGAGGAAGTGATGAGGAGGTGGGGGATAATAATACTGATGAGCCTTTTGTTGATACAGAAGGTACTGAAAACTAGGAAATCGGCCGGCCCAAGCAATTGTCTTTCCTTACTTATAACATTTCAGGAATTGTAAAGAAATTAAGTGATTTTGACTGGTTAAATTACACAGACAGTTTTGATATTGTGTCATTGATAGAAATGTTTGTAAACGAACATTTTGATACATCCTGCTTGTTCAACAATTTTGATAAATTTGTTTATCCAGCTGTAAAGTTATCGCACCATGGAAGAAGCTCAGGTGAGATAATTGTAATGGTTAAAAAGAATTTAATGAAATTTGTGAGTCAAATTGAGAGCAAACGTGGAAATATAATAACCCTGAGACTGTCCAAAGACTTGTTTGGCAATACAAAAGATGTGTTGTATTTGTCTACATATGTCCCACCACCTGGAAGTCCTTTCCATGAGCAGGCAGAAACAAACTGCCAAATACTGGAAGTTGAAAGATGTATTTTGGAGCTGTCAGCTTTAGATAACTATGTAGATATAATCTGTTGCGGTGATTTACTGCAAGGACTGGTAATTTTTCAAATTAATAAACATTTTTCTGACATTTGATCTTATAGGTGTTTTTTGACAAATCGACCCTGTTTGAAACCAGTAGACAATTGCAAGATGTGGTAGTCAATGATTATGGAAAAAAAAGCTTCTTGAAATGTGTTCTTGCTGTGACTTGAGCAATGTAAATGGATGTCCAGAACTAAATAGTTCAGGCAGCTTCACTTACTTATCTGAACATGGTCATAATGTTACAGATTATTTCCTATCAAGCAACGATCTGTGTGGTTACATTGACAACATGATTGTAGGTAGCAGAATGGAATCACATCATATGCCAGTGGAATTGTATTTTCAAACCCAAAGGAATATGTGTACCCCAGCTGCAATCTCCGATTCCACTGTTAAAATTGAAAAACTATATTGGTCAATTGATCGTGTTGCTTTTTTCAATGAAAATGTTATGTCAGACACTTTTCAAATCCAACTTGTAAAAGCCACTGATTTAATAGCTACAGATTTAGAAGAGTCGTTTAATGTTTTTACGGAATTTCTTATTGCTGTTGCGGAGCCCATAAAAAGAAAAAGAGAAGAAAAGAGAGAGAGAGAGAGAGAGAGAGAGAGAGAGAGAGAGAGATACCAATAAATTTTGTTGTATATACAGACTATGGACTTGTGATTAAAAATTTCATACTAAAGAACAATGTTACCTCACTTTTAATATAAAGCAATGGATGAGAATATTACCTTTCAAACGCTGTTCTCTTTTACCAAAGGTACATGCTTATACTGTGATGTACTAATAAGATATGATATAAATCACACTGTTGTGATAAACAAGAAGGAAAACTTAGCAAAGAAAGTGTCTGGAATTTGTGTGTGTGTGTCCAATTTCATTTAATGTCTATCCACATAATGTGATGTTAGACGATGATGGAAAGAGGAGAGGGAAAAGGTTAGAGGAATAAGAACTATAGCGTACATGAAATTAGGAAAATTATCAAAGTATAACTGATAACGTAACAAGAAACATGAAAATACAATCTAAATGAACATTATTGTGTGTGTGTGTGTGTGTGTGTGTGTGTGGTGTGTGTGTGTGTGTGGTGTGTGTGTGTGTGTGTGTGTGTGTGTGTGTGTGTGTAAGTGAGTTGTGTGTTTGTTTATTTTTGTTTTGTTTTGTTTTCATGTTTTGTTTTGTTTTGTTTTGTTTCTTTTACAGTAAAAACGATCCAAAACGTCAGAAATAGGTTGCTTGAAATCAGAATTGTGCACCAACTTGTAAGAACACTTGTCAGTCCCCGATAAATGTCATTAATGGAATTAATCAATGTCGATATATGTAGTTTCTGTAACCTTGTAAACGAAACTATTGAACCCGTGTGTTGGAAATGTGCAATTGGCCACAACTTTTTTCAGATGATGAACATGTTGATGACTAAGCATGAATTAGTGACGACATTGTTCTTTTTGGTATTGAAAAAATTCTTTTTATGACTTTACCGTACGCATTCCTAAGCACATGCAAGATGAAATAATATCAGCCAAATACAAAAGCTTTTTAGAAGTAACTGCATTCAATGTTCGTTCTAGGAGAAATGCAAAAAATAATCACGTTCATACTCGGTTCGCCGCCAGATAGTGCTATTATAAACCTATGTATCTTGAAGGCTGACTTTAGATTACATTGTTTTCTTCATGTTTTTTCTTCTTCATCGTCACTCATCACTGATGCCTGTACATGTGATTCATTGCAGACAAACCATTATATTCTTCAATTTTAATCACCTGAAATATGTATGTCAAACTCTGTAAATATTGATTTTTGAAAAAGTCATCGTTATTTTTTCTTAATTCCACATACATTTTTGAATTTTGATTATATTACATGTGTGATCACTAAACTTAAATGACTTTTCATGTAATACATTGATTTATGTCAAATAAAAAGAACATCAACAACAATGATAGCAATAACAACAACAAATTTTAAACTTTAAAACACTTTATGACGAAAGGATAATAAAAACGTTCAAGTACGCCTACACACAGGCACAAACGCTGAAACACTTACACACATTCAAACATACACTTAAACCCTCACACATACACACACACGCGCGCGCACACATGCTTGGGCACACATTCCACACACATACTCAAGCTGGATTGAGTAAGAAGAAGCTCTCTGTCTCTCTCTCTCTCTCACACACACACACACACACGCTCGCACATACATACATCACATCCCGCCCTACACAGATATTCCACGTGCACACAAATACAACCAAACACATACAGATACTCACAAAGAGAGAGAGAGAGGAGAGAGAGAGAGAAGAGAGAGAGAGAGAGAGAGAGAGAGAGTGGGGAAGGGAGAGAGGGAGAGAGATGAAACTTGAAATCGGTTTATTTTTCAAGCATAATAGATTAGATCCCAGTAGATCTGTCTTACATACAGTCCTGGCTACATCGTACGTCTGTATATGATATTCAACATAACTAAATGCATTAGTTACAAATTAAGAAATGAAACAAACAAAATTATGAAAGCATTAAACAGATGCAAATAAAGAACAGCATAAAGAAAACCAAACGTTTAATCAAACAAAACAAACAGAAGGGAAAGTGAGTATTAATGATGAAATTCTTGCCGGTTTAACTGACACAAATAAATGCGCTCAAACACACACATAT
>JAPXFY010000024.1:41644923-41672423 GCA_030674185.1 Monoplex corrugatus
AAATATCCCTACAGTTATCGGGATTGTTTACAACACCCTGTTTGTACAGAGGGAGGATAATGGATTCACTTCAGTTTTGAGAAACAATACATCTGTCCAATAAACTTGATATTTTTAAGAAAAAAAATCATCAAACTGTAACCAGTTTTACGTGTATATCTTAACAGTTCTCCAGTAATATGATTTGACCGAGGAACCTTCCATTCTTTATTTACCTCATAGCTGATGTAACCTCTTCTGTCTGAAACTGGACAGCTCAGATTGCTGTCTTGTTCTTCATTAGTTCTTCCCTTTAACAGATTGTTTTTATTCATATGTTTTATTATTCATAGATTTTGTCAGAATATTTCCAATGGTTTGAACCAAGGGCCTATGTAGATCTATGCATACATACATACATACATACATGAATACATACATACATACACACACATACATACATACATACATATGTATTTTTATTTATCTCCTTATCTCTGTTTCTATAAATACATACATATAAACATATCATCTATATCTATATATATATGTGTGTAGATATATGTATTTATACACACACGCACACACACACACACACACACACACACACACACACACACACACACATACACACACACATACACACACACAACACCACACACACACACACACACACACACACACACACACACACACACACACACACACACACATTTTTAACTGATTAATTTCTGCTTAGAGAAACTTTTGATTGCCAGATCCGAACATTCCTTCCGACGTTTTACAGACATGACCTATTTTTTCAGTAAATTATCATTTATCATTATTTACTGAGAGAAAGAGAGAAGAGAGAGAGGGAAGGAGACAGCGAGAGCGAGCGAGAGAGAGAGAGAGAGAGAGAGAGAGAGAGAGAGAGAGGAGAGCGAGAGAGAGAGAGAGAGAGGGAGAGAGAGAGAGATAGAGAGAGAGAGAGAACAAGATCAAAAACAACAGCAAGAACAAGAACAATAAATTACTTTTATCTAAAAGCGTGTGAAATAAGCAATATATGTATGTATATAATATGTATATATTGTGTGTGCGTGCACGTGTATCCACACACACACACACACACACACACACACACACACACACACACACACACACACACACACACACACACACACACACACACACACACAATGCACGCATCAACTTGAATGGTTTAAAAATAGTATATAGAGAAATACACAATTCAAAGACAACCACTGAAAGTCTTCACGTAAAACTTTTGTAACCATTGTCTTGTGCATCTGCTGCTACTGGAGAAATATCTTCTTCCCCGTACCACAAATGACGTGTTGAGTGTGACTGCCAGACCCTGAAGCTGCTGTTTGATTGCATGTTTCATCCCCTGAAACTGCCGTAGCTTTTGCCGTAACTGTTGTGGCTTGTTGTCTGCTAAGTACGTTGAGCAAGCCAGGGTATCAGTATCCATTCCCAGAATGATGATGCACTGGGTAGCTCTTTAAGGGATCCCATTAGCATTGACCCTCTGATTAGAGTGATAGAGGGTCTCACTAAAAGTATAGAGTCGTATCATCCATCAGCTGTTAAAGATGTGGGTTCAGTTCAGTCCGGCACTTTAGTTCTATCTCACTGCTTTCCAAGTCACGCCAGCAGCGACGTGTTGCGAGATTAGCCAAAAATATTGGATCAGCATGGCGATGAAGGCGGATTTTCGTGCTTACATCGCATTTACCGAGAGACTGCTGTATGTTTTAATACCGATGTAATTTTGATGGTGAATTATTTGTATTGTCTTTATTATGGAATGTGTACGCGACCGGATGTTCTGTGGAACCCTGACCCACCACTTTTCCAATATGATGTTGAATTCTAACTTCCTAAGTCATCAGATCCAAGCTAAAACAATGTTTTGACATTCTTCTTGTTTCTGCAACTTAACCCTTTTCCTACCAAGGAAATAGGTCACTGTACTAACTATTGACCAAGAAATGTTAGAAGATGACTTCAGAAACACTCAAATTACGCCTGTTTTTTTTTTTTTTTTGCCGCTTCAAACATCATGAAAATGCAGGAAGGAAATGACAATAGTATACTCCCTTTGCCAGAAAAGGATTACGTCAGCAATGCGGTAATTTTCTATTTATATACTCGAAACTGAAACTACGGTTCAGGACACGAAATCCTCGTGACGCAGTCCAGGAGAGAGAAAGCTGAGTCACGAGGATCTCGTGACGCGGTACGGAATGTGTTAACAAGAAAAGAAAAAAGAAAGGAAAAAAATTGTCGATATGCGCCACTGTTATACCCATTTCTCTTCCAGAAATATACTGTCTCACAGTCCGTGAAAGTCCTATGGAAATGACCTGGAACTACATACATTGCAACTAAATAATAATCTACTGTCAAGCTGTCATTGGTATTGGGCCTGGTTATCTGATAGTTATCTGGATGACTGCAAACAGATGTACACGTTGCTTGAAGATCAGCCTCGCCCCGTGGGCTCTTTCCGTAAAATATTATCTCCATCTTCTGGAAATTCTGCATTAGAATATTCCTCTTTTCTCTCACTCTCTTTGTTTCTGCCTTGTTTCTTGCTTTCTGTCATTTCTTTCTATCATTTTCTGCCGTGCTGGTCCATTCACCTGAATGCAATCTATAAAGCCTTGTATAATTTCTGATAGGATCGAAAATTGGGTACATGTATTGAATAATTTTTTTGGCTCTAGGGAAATGTGGTATGCGGAAGCAATTTAATGTATTTTAGGCCAGTTTCTATGTTTTAGCGTCTTAGTTATGTTTACATTTGTTTCAGTTAATCTTTATTTTAAATCCCGTTTGATAAATTGGCCGGACGGAGTGGTCTTCGCCAGAGGCATCTCTATGCGCAAATGCATTGCGATGTGTACTTAATTCTCTTTTTCCTGTTGAAGTATTGTGTATGTTTTGAAACTGTTTATAGCCCTGATGTGGCTCTACACAGTCGGCTGGGTTTTAAATAACAGTAAGAGTAACAGCAACAGAAAACCAGCTTTTGTACGCTAGTTTACGTACGTCTCATACAGTCTCAAATTTTACGCTTTTGATCTTGAGTAGTCATTGATCACGTGTCCAATAATAATAATAATAATAATAATAATAATAATAATAATGTTTATTTGTATAGCGCATATTCCATATAAAAACATGCTCACCAGCGCTTTACATTTCGCAAGAAAGGCAAAAGGTGATAAAAAATGTTCACAATTACATACACAATAAGATAACAACAAACATTAAAGCTATACAAGTAAGAAGACACATAAGAAACCACAGAATATTAAAATTTAAACACTGACTTATGTAATGAAGAAAGATTAACAGATTTTTCATATGAATAAAGAGGCATACTGTGTTTATATATTGCTGCGTGTGTGTGCTTGCGTACGTGTGTGTGTACATGTGTGTGTGCGTGCGTGTGCGTTGCTGTGCGCGTGTGTTTGTAAGAATGTGTGTGTGTGTGTGTGTGTGTGTGTGTGAGAGAGAGAGAGAGAGTGTGTGTGTGTGTGTGTGTGCGTGTGCTATGTTTGCATGCGTGTGTGTGTGTTTATGCATGCAATAGTTGTACATAAAATTATAATCAATATTTTGAATGAAGATAAAAACAGAAAAATTCTAATCCATATACAGGAAAAACATTACAACTTCAGTATTACAGCATTAATACCTTGACAATCAAAATTCCTCACAAATTATGAACTATTCGCATATCATACATCACAATTTACATACAAACAAAGATTTGAAAAAGTTTCTCAAAGTATTTCAGTCTCTTTCCCACTCAATTTCTCCCCTATCCCTTCCTCAGCTGTACACATACAGTGATACACACACATGCTCACTCAAGCACACACACACACACACACACACACACACACACACACACACACACACACACACACACACACATACACACATGCACGCACACACACACCTTGCTCTATAGGCCCTTATACAAAATACTGTTATACAGGCAGGAGAGATTAGTCTGATGACAGACTTGCAAACTAAGGCTCTTCAGGTTAGATGAGTTTGAAAGAGGTGGGTTTTCAGGTGCCGTTTGAAGGTTGAGAAACACTTAGTTTTTCTGAGAGACAGTGGTAGAGAGTTCCATACATTTGGGCCAAAGACAGAGAAAGATTTTTTACCAATAGGTCTGTTGCCGTCATGAAACAATCTATTTTCACCACTTACCACTTTATGCTTTGTGTCTGCGTCTATGCTAGCTGAATGGGTAGCGCAAACTGTGTTGGGTTTGAGAAATTCTACATGGGAGATAACTCCGTGACTCTCAAGAGTTATGTTACTTAGTTGATATTTTCACCACCGTTTGGTTTGGCTGCTAGTGTGTTCACTTTGGTGATTTTGTTTTCACGCGATAATATAATGGCCTTTATTCATGTGGTCAGTGAGCCCATGCTGTACCACTTCCTTTCGTATTGCGGACTTATGGTTCTTTTGTAATTGTTCTACTGATGTAACTTCACTGACTGCTCTAATGATACTGATCCTGTTTTCTATACCATTCAACAAATGTTGTCTGTATCAATTGCTAGCTCTTACCACCACTGTTTCTTTGCAACAAGAAAAGCTCAAAAGCCAAGAAAACACCAACTATCAGGGTGCTGTGCTGCATAAAGACTACAGTGGATAGTCCACCTTGACTGAGTTGGCAATATGCTGAACCCAGTGCTGATGACGGCTGTCACCAGGTGTATGCTGCAGATAGGGATGCCAGATGAATCGGCCTATTAGACGTACAGGGCCTATTAGACGTACTTAGTTCCCCCGCCATTTCCATGTAACGGGGGTAAGCTGCTGCATTGAAACTCACCGGGTCCCTTGACATGAAAACAGCCATGATGCGTGAATTAGCTACACTCCAGGCGGAGGACAACACCTTGTCTGGTTTCATTTTAGAGTTTGGCAGTTTAACTGTCATTTCCCGACCTACAGTCACTTCCTCTTCAGTAGTCACCGCTAGGTAGGGAATTGACAGTTGTATGCACTTGGGGGCTGGGATATTGCCGTTGCTGCCGGCGAGCCATCAAGGTTCTGGCTTCTAGGCAACTCTGCCATTTGTTTGTTGGTAGTGTGAAATTGCAGCTGTATCTTGATTTTCCTACGTGCACATGTTAAATAGTTACTGATCATACTAACTGTTGCATAAACTTGATAACTTTGGTGAAACAGTCATGCTGATAAATCTGTGCTACAACCTACAGAGAAACGTATTTATTTGGGATATGTTACTAACGCTACAGGAAACAGACTTTTCATATTCCCTCGACCCACTTCCCGTTTTCACCACAATATTCAGTCATAAGTAATCAAATGTGGTGTGTAATAAGAGACTCAGAAACAGATCCATACGCTACTCGGAAAAGGTATCCATTTATTCTTTTGTGTACACAGATTCCTTTCATCATCATCATGTCGCATGGCATTGGCGATCATGGCCCTCCATGCGAATCTATCTGCTGTAATTGCAAGTACATCTCCCACCCTCTCCGTCCTCAGCCACCCTGCAAGTCCATCCAATAATTTTTCCCTTGGTCTACCTGGTGTTTTCTCCTCCGGCTTTCCTGTTGTGACCAGATGCTCTAATTTCTCTTTCCCCAAAAAAGTGTTCTGTAAATGTCGCTAGTCTTATTTATTAATGATCTTCTTGTGTCTGCCTCCTTACTTTCTCGTTTGTTTTCTTTGCTGTCCATGGAACTCTTTAACATTCTTCTGAAAAACCACATTTCAGTTGCCTCAATTTTGTTCTGACTTTGCGTGTTGACTGTCCACTCCTCACAACCATACCACAGTATCAGTTCTACATAACAATCAAGAACTCTCTCTGTGATGTTAATTGATGGACATTTGTTGGTAAAATCTTTTTTCATCTTCTTGAATGCTGTTTTGGCTTGGTCGATTCTGCTGGCTGATTACTATAACTTCAGTCTTCTTGCTATTTAGCTCCAGACTTATATTTATGCTTTCTATTTCTATTATATTCACAAGGTTTTGTAGGTCTTTTTTATTTTCTGTAATTAGTACGGTGTCATCTGCGTAACGAATGTTGTTTATCATTTTTCCTCCAACCTTTATCCCAGGGCATTCTTCTAGATTCTTCATGATGATTTTGCTGTGAAGTAAAAACAAATCTGGTGACAGAACACAATCCTGCCTGACCCCTCTTTTGATATTTTGGAAAGAGCGTATATCGTTTTCTATTCTCATCGCTGCTGTTTGTTCCCAATACGTATTCTGATTATTCTTAGATCTTTTCCATCAATACTGAGCCTTTCTAGATGATTGATCGATTTTTTCGTGTCTTACCCGCTCGAAAGCCTTGGTATAATCAAGAAAACATAAACATAAATCCTTATTAAACTCGACTGACCTGTCTATGATAGTTCTTAGGATGTATATAACATTAATAGTTCATTTCCCTTCAACAAATGCACATTGTTCTTCTGCTAATTCTCTTTTGATTCTGTTCCTTGTCCTCATCATGATTATTTTTTAACAGGATTTTCGTTACATGACTCATCAAACTCAAAAAGGCTGGGATGAGAGAGAGAGAGAGAGAGAGAGAGAGAGAGAGAGAGAGAGAGAGAGAGAGAGAGAGAGAGAGAGAGAGAAACAGACAAAAGGATAGGCAGGCAGACAGACACTGGAACACACACACACACACACACACACACACACACACACACACACACACACACACACACACACACACACACAGAGTGATTGAGAGAGAGTGAGAGAGAGACAGACACAGAGAGAGAGACAGACAGACAGACAGAGAGAGAGAGAGAGAGAGAGCGTCCTATTTTGAACAAACCTGTTTAAGTGGGCCGCGCACAGCACAGTGTTGCCGTGCCACAAAAACCGTGGGACACACAACTTACTGTGCAAAGCAGGGGACGCCACAGCAACACACTCTCCCAGTTCTAAGACAGGGAAAAAATATGCCGGGAATGTCGGTGTACCACGGGTGGTGTTTGACATTCGTCTGTTTCATCTCTTTTTCTGCAAGTGAAGCGACATCGTGTACGCCAGGTAAAAAGCGTAATGGTTCTTGTGAGATGAGGCGCTGTGCGAATGATTATCATGATCACTATCAAATTCAAAATGCTTTTTTTTTTACATCCAGTCCTCGCCGACACAGGTAAGAAGTACGCTGTAACACAAACTATATATTGATAGAAATGAATCATAATGGTATAAAGACTTCAAAATAATATAGAATTTGAATACTGGTAGTACTGAGAAAGACAAAGAGAGGCAGGGGGAGAAAAATATTAAAACCTGTTCCATTATTGTTAATGTTACTATTAGTGCAAACATAGTTTTCAATAAAATACAGGTATTTGTAATTATTCCTTTTGTATCAAAATAGAATCAGTGTTTTTCTCTGTCTCTGGGGAAGTGCGTCGCCGCTGTGCAGTGCCACCGTTATTTTTCTGTTGCAGATACGTCTGTTCACTTACAGAAGTGGATTTTTCTACAGAATTTTGCCCGGGACAACTTCTCTGTTCCCGGGAAATCTTTAACATGCATTAAGTGTGTGCTGCATACGGAACCTCGGTTTATCCGTTCATCCAGAAGACTAAAAATGGCAGAAAAGAGTTCTAAACATAATCCACTATAAATGATTTTTATGCGACAGAACATTGGTCATTTCACAGAAGTTAGAGCATGAGGAATGTATACGTGTACCAGACCTTGCATTGTTGATATCATTATTGCTCAACATGTATTTCCACTTCTAACCACTAATCTTGTGCCATTGTTTAAAAACAATCGGCGTGTACACGCTTATGACCATAAATGAATCTATTATTTAACAACGTAATGCCGTAGGTACATATATATATATATATATACATATCACATCATTATTATGTACATATTATAGGTTTACATACGGCATTACGTTGTTAATATATTTATTTGGGCAATGTGATAAAAAAATTGATATTTGTAGCCTCTTGTGTGTGTGTATGTGTGTGTGTGTGTGTGTGTGTGTGTGTGTGTGTGTGTGTGTGTGTGTGTGTGTGTGTGTGTGTATGTGTGTGTGTGTGTGTGTGTGTGTGTGTTGTGTTGTGTGTGTGTGTGTGTTGTGTGTGTGTGTACGCGCGCGCGCACGTGTTTCTCCTGAAAAAGCTTCCGTTAAAATAGATCTTGGCGTGAAAAGAGGATAACGATATACTGACACAACAGGGAAAACAAATTATGGATGTTTATGAGAAAGTGTTTTCACACACTGTTCTTCCAACAGTGGCAAGAAACTTTGGGGAGAGCTGGACGGCAGGAGGTGCTGAGTGTAGAAGGCCCCCCGTCCCTCAGGCCAGTGTTTAGGGCAAAGTTCCTTACACTCTAAGAAAGATGGGTCGCTTCCAAGTCATGACTCCTCCTGGATGCTCTTCTGCTGTTGCCAATTTTTTTTCTCCTCGTGGATTCACATTTACGCCTCCAAACTGGACCTGCCTAAGAGTGGCAGACATGTATCTGCCAATAACTAAACTCGGGATTCCAGGATTCGTTTCCAGTTGAGACCTCGATATTTTTCCTCAGTTTGAACGGAAAATCGAACTAAATGGGATGAAAAACGAATCTACCCGTGTGTCTTCCGGCCTGCACACTCTTATCACCCCACGAAAGTTGAAAATGGTGAAGAGCATGGCATTTGCTCGACTGCCCTGTTATAAAACACTGGAAAAGCAGGTTCTTTTCTAAGGTCCCTCATCTTACAGGCCAATTAGCTTTCTTGATTTTCAGAGGTATTGGGGCAAAAACACACAAAGAAAGGAACCCGAGTTCACACGGTAAGTCAGTTTTGATCAAAAGAAATGAATATGAATATAAATATAAACATCAAAATAAATAATTGAAAAGGCAAACATCTGCACTCAACATACTCAAATTAAAACACACAAAATCAAATGCCTAGTTCAGCATCCAGTGTGTGTGTATATGTATGTATGTACGTACATGTGTGTATTTGTGTCTGAGTTTGTGTGTGTGTATGTGTGTGTGTGTGTGTGTGTGTGTGTGCGCGCGCGCGCGCCTGCGAGCGACAGAGAGAGAGAGAGAGAAAGAGAGAGTATGACAACTTGGATCAAGGGTCACACGTCTAACAGGCTGACTGCACACTGGTTCAGCATCCTCTATGTGTGCAAGTGTGTGTGTGCGTGTGTGTGTGTGTGTTTTCACAACATGCCAATGTGAGGGGATTTCTGCTGGGGATAACGATTTTTGCCTTGATCATTTACTGTCCTTTTCCATTACATGGCATTTGCGTAGTCAAGTGGGTAAACAGCAGATTTCCGATCAGAAGGTCCTGGGTTCGATCTTCTAGGATACCTTCGCCCGCTTGGCACAGCGTGATTTTTCCGATCTCTCAAATCAACGTATGTGCGAATCGGTCAGTGTCTAAACCCCTTTCGTGTGTACACGAACACAAAATATCAAATACGCATGTTAAAGATACTGTAAGTCATAACAAAAACTGGCTTATAGAAGCATGGAAACACCCAGCATGTTCACCATGAAGCAACATGAGGGCTGTTGTCAGAGAAGAGAGAGAGAGAGAGAGAGAGAGAGAGAGAGGAGAGAGAGAGAGAGAGAGAGAGACCTTAACCATACCCTTGGTGTTCACATTACATGTTGCTTTGCACTACCACACCATAAATGAATAAATAAGACGATAATGATAATGGTGGGGTTTCCCGTCGAACTGACGGATAAGTAGGCAATGTGAGATACAAAACCGATCTTGCAGGCCCATGTTGTTTCTGTGGGTGAAGCAGTCCTGTGGCGCTTGGTTCTACTTTCACCAGTTCCTGTCCTGTTGATCAGTCATTGATAAATTAGAATGCTGACCTTCAATAAGCGTGTTGAAACTACTTCCCTCAAGTGTAAAAAGGATTTGTCCATCCTCAAAGCAATGGCGACCCAAGGCATGGACATCATCATCTCTTCCAGTTGGATCAAGCTATGATACTGAGAAAAATAGACTGTGGACTTGGCTTTACAACGGTGATGCAATAACATTTGGACTACCTGTGCATTACAGATAACCAACCTTTCAGTACACATGATACCGACATCAGTTACATGACACTGACCTCATGCTTTACAGGATTTTAGCGTACATGATTATCTGATATTTTGCATGCGTATAGGTACAAAGGTGATTTATGCACTGGCGCTTCTGCGCACATGTTGATCCGGTGATCTGAAAATTGTCCATCTCTTACCCCCTCTGGGCAGACTATCGAGCTGGATTGAACTGAAGGCTTACCGATCGGAAGTCGGGCGTTTACCAAGAAAATGAGATGGCCAAACAACAAAATGCAGTCGACTCTAACGTGGAAATCACAGATAGGACGGTCAACACGTACACCGACTTACAGAACGCAAAAGGACAAAAGAATGGGGGCACTATCTAATCAGTTTCGAGGGCCATACCAAGAAAATCTAGGGAGAAAAAATCGCGAACGTTAATAACGTAAACCGGATATAGAAACCAAACTACTCATGAAGCAAATAGGCTGCAAATCTAAAGATATTATCATAAAATACATAATATTGCTTCACTGTCCAACAGAACGGACACATTTATGAAAAAAAAATGATACAATTATACAACACCCTGTCTAAAAATGGAAACTGAGGCAATTATGCTATGAAATAATTCGCTTCAGTTGATGAGAGATAAAAAGAAGTCAAGCCTTCATCCTGACTGACTCGATAAACCTATTTCAAAATGTGGAAAATGGAGTAGGAATCCCAGACTGGCACAAAGCAACGAACAGTATCGACTCACGTGGATCTACTGTCTCGGACACGCTGGTGATAAGGGACATAAACGTGCCGACAGACTTACAAGTAAAGCCACCACGACAAGAATGCAATTCTGCATCTTGGAGAGTTCGAAATCCTCAGGCATTTGAAATCACAACTTCACAAACAAAATATGAGTCATGACATGATCGATCCTTTTACTCAAAATAGAATAGAGAAAGTGACTTGAAAATCTCCGTTTTAAGGACAAATTAAGAGCCATCAGACAAATAATATTATTTCAAATGATACCGCGCAGAAGCCTGCAGGGTGGAGTTGAAAGTTTTGGGTTTTTTCTTAAATCAATGAACAAAGAAATTTAAATAAACTGAGAAGACAACTAGAGGGAGATTAGATAATAAAGAGATAAGCGGTGGGCGGAATATACTTTGTTGTTGCTGTGGTGGCGGTAATTCATTAAAAAAGATTTTATCTGGATAGATCTTACGTTGGCGAGTTGGGGAAAGAGCTTAAGTGTTTTGCTAATTTCAAAGTTCACCTAGCATTTTTTACATACTTTTTCTGTTTATTTTGGAACTGCTTCCATACGTAGGTGTCCACTAAGGTGTAATACTCATGCATTGAGACAGAAAGCTGTATGTTATTTGAATCTTGTGAGCTCTTTGCCCCTCGTTTGGCAGACCTATCAACCATATTATTATAATGAAAAGAACTATGAGATGGTATCCAGCAGAATGTAATATCAATGCCTCTTAAGGATAAACTATGAATCAAGTGACTAATTTCCAATATCATTTCAGATCTTGTTTGTAATTCTGATAATTCAATACAGATTTTGAATCAACGCAGAAAAGTATCTAAACAATTGTCCTAGGAAGACAGCATATAATTCAAAGCTATTAATATTGCAAGGAGTTCAGCGGTAAAGACAGATTTACTGAGTCCTGTATAGAAAGATTTCTCAATTTTGAGAGCAGGTATTAAAAACGATGAGTTTGCTTGTCTTTCAATTATTGATCCATCAGTGTAAACTTTCAAATGATCGGAATAACAATCTTCTATATGACATTTAACTTGACTTGCCATAAGTTGATATTACCTTCTTTTTTCGAATAAATGTGATGTATATCAAATCGTGGTCTTTGGGGTTCCCAACTGGGTACTGGTGAAAAGGAAGGTCTTACAGATACAGAATCTGCTTCTAGATCAATTCCAGAGCCTTTCATGACGTCAGATGTGTATGTCGCAAATGTGACCTGTGAAGATATTGATTTAGCTCTTTTAGGAAAGTCGGTGTCTGATCTTAATTTTGATTCTGTTTTGATGATGTTTTCAATGGTGGTGTTTCTTAACAGAAATTTAATAGAGGCGACTTTCCTTTGTTCATCAAGTGGCAACAATTTGATTGCATCGTATGTGCGAAGACAAGAAGCATGCATTGAAAGACCCAGCGCAAGTTTGAAACCTTTACAATCTAAGCTCTGCAGTTTCATTTTTAAGTGTTTCGGTGCACTGAAGAAGATTTCTAGGGCATAGGTTAATTTAGATCAAATAAGCCATTTACAAAGATGAACAAGTGTTGATGTATCTCGTCCCCATGTCTGTTTGCAAACTATTTTCAAGAAATTTAAACTTTTTTGAGCTTTTGTTAATAAGTATTCAGTATGTTGATTCCAAGATAATTTCGCTGTAAGGAAAACTAAGAATTTAATCGACTCGTTAAACTGAAGCAGAGTATCTCCCAGTTTGAAAGTGGGAACATTTGCTGGGTTAGCTCCACTGTTAAACAAAACTATCTTAGTTGTTTTTTTTCACGGATAGACGCAGTCCATTTTCTACCATGTATCGTGCAATTTTATCAAGCTCTAATTGATAACATTCACGCGTATAATTAATACAGCGCAAAGGAGTTTTTCTTTTCATATTTACCTGCATCCACATCCATAAATCGTCAGCATGTTGAGCTAAATTACATGTTTAGAAATTTTACTGGGTAAGTCATTCAATAATATCGTGAAGAAAAGGGGAGCAATAGCGGATCCCTGAGGGATACCCATTTCAAGAATTCGTTTTGTGGAACACACATTTTCAATCCTCGTTTGAAATACTCGGTTTTCTGAGAAACTTTTGACATGGTCAAAAATGTGACCTGTCAGCCCAATTCTTTTCAATTTGAGTAATAATCGGGAGTGCCATACTTGGTCGTATGCTTTAGTTATATAAAAAATATGTTGCTAAAACGATTAAATTCATAAGGATTAAATTCCCTACAGATGATGTGTGCCCCGTTAGCACATTGGTAAAACCGCGTACCGCAGTTCTGAAGCGCAGAAATCGCCCAGGTTCGCTCCCCGGCGTGGGGGAAAAAAAAAAAAAAAAAAAATAGACAACAGCAGAAGGGCATCCAGGAGTCGTGACCTGGATGTGGCCCGGCCCCCCGAGAGTGTAAGGAGTTCAGGGCCGAAACACTTGTCTAAAGGGGGTTACTTCTCTGAAGACCTTCTGTTGTCTAGTTCTCCCTAGAGTTTCTTTCTACCATAGACGTCAGGCAAATTGTTGTTTTATATAAGTGGTTAACTTTGTTAGGAGTTCGACTGGTGACCTACATTTTCTAAATCCTGCACATGTGTGTGTGTGTGGTAATATTTTTATTCTTTTCACAGTAATGCATCAATCTATTTAAAATTACTTCCTCCATACGTGCGATGTTATTGCAATTGGCCTATAGTTTTTCAAGTCAGTATTACATTTACCTGATTTGAGTACAGGAACCACTGTTAATTGTTTCCAATCGTTAGGCAGTTTGCCGCTGTTCCAGCATTTTTAAACATATTGTGTAGCAAGACTATAAACTTTTCTGGTAAAATTTTCAGCCTCTCATTTGAAATTGCATCGAATCCTACTTTTTACTCGGAATTGATTTAATGGCATTTTTTAATTACTGGAGTGTGATTTGTACATTTACGTAGTGAGCATTATCTGGGGCAGGATCCTTACATGCGTCTGTCTTTTCTTCCTGTACCCTATAATTTTGGCTAGAGGCAGCAAGTCCTACTCAACAGACCTCAGCAAACATTTCTGCAAAAGCTTCTGCTTTTTCCTGTGAGCTAGGTAAAGGGTTGCTTTTTAGCTTTACTGTACTGTACTGGAATTGATCCCATTTTTCATTGTTTTGAGTTTTTCCCAAATCTTTTGCATATCTTTGTGGTCACTTACTTCACACGTACAAAAAGATGTCCAATATTGTTCTTTAGCTTGTTCTATGATTCTGTTACAGTTTATATTGGCACTTTTCATCGCTGTCTGATTTTCAGGTGACCAATTTGCTACATATTTTTTGGCATTTTTCTTCCTTTTCGTCAACTGCCTTGATACAATCTTTACTCCACCAGACGTTTCCATGATGTATTCCTGTTTCTGACACTTTAAGCTCTGGAATTGAAATGTTTGCAGCCCTTATTAGTGAGCTGCAGAAATCTGCGTACATGTCATTTAAGGTCATTGTTTCATATAGATCTGTTCTTGTCTTTTGTAAAACTGGCTCCCTGCTTGTGTGTGTGTGTGTGTGTGTGTGTGTGTGTGTGTGTGTGTGTGTGTGTGTGTGTGTGTATGTGTGTGTGTGTATGTGTGTGTGTGTGAGTGTGTGTGTGTGTGTATGTGTGTGTGTGTGTATCTGAGTGTGTGTGTCTGTGTTTGTGTGTGCTTGTGTGTGTGTGCGTGTTTGTGTGTGTGTTTGTTTGTGTGTGTTTATGTGTGTGTGTTGATGTGTATGTGTGTGTGTGTGTTTGTTTGTGTGTGCTTGTGTGTGTATGTGTGTGTGTATGTATGTGATTGTGTATGTGTGTGTGTGTGTTCGTTTGTGTGTGTGTGTGTGTCTGTGTGTGTGTGTGTTTGTGTGTGTATGTGTGTGTGTATCTTAGTGCGTGTGTTTGTGTGTGTGTGTGTTTATGTGTGTGTTTGTGTGTGTGTGGTGTTGTGTGTGTGTGTGTGTGTGTGTTTGTGTGTGTGTGTATTTCTGTGTGCTTGTGTGTGTGTTTTTTATTGTGTGTGTGTGTGTTTGTTTGTGTGTTTGTGTGTGTGTATATATGTGAGTGTGTGTGTTTGTGTGTGTGTGTTTGTTTGTGTGTGTGTTTGTGTGTGTGTTTGTGTGTTTGTATGTGTGTGTATGTGTATGTGTATGTGTGTGCGTGTGTGTGTGCGTGTGTGTGTGTGTGTGTGTCTGTGTGTGTGTGAGTGTGTGCATGCGTGCGTGCGTGCGTGTGTGTGTGTGTGTGTGTGGTGTGTGGTGTGTGTGTGTGTGTGTGTGTGTGTGTGCTCGGTGGTCCGACACTAATTGGCTCCAGTAGTTTAAATTATTCATCCTTTTGCAAAACAGAGATGCGAAACATATCGAAAGTTTAGAAGACGAAAGCATTTCATAGATCTGACACAAATGAATGTGCTGGATTCGCATGGTTTGTGTGTGTGTGTGTGTGTGTGTATGTGTGTGTGTGTGTGTGTGTGTATATGTGTGTGTGTGTGTGTGTGTATGTTTGTGTGAGTGTGTGTGCGTGCGCAGCGTGCGAGCAAACGCATGTACGTGTTTCCATCGCAACGGAAATGTTTTGCATTGGTGCATGATCGTTGCACTTTCCGGCATAGAATTTTATCAAACTGAGAAAAATGAAAAAAATACAAAAAAAACAACATATATATATATATACACATATACAGACACACACACACACACACATACATACATACACATATATATGAACCCATTGTAATGAAATGTAAACACGAGAACAATATTTTGCATCAATACTTATTTACAGACACAGAAACAATGCGAGTTTTCATACACACACACACACACACACACACACACACACACACAGTACGCCTACCCAGATCACACTCATTTTGTTATGCAAGTGACCTTTGACCTACACACACATGCACACACACAACACACACACACATACACATACACACACACACGCGCGCGCGTACACACACACACACGCGCGCGTACACACACACACACACACACACACACACAGAGGGAGAGAGAGATAGAGAGACAGACAGACAGACAGACAGACAGAGAGAGGCATACACACGCATGCACACAAAAATGCACTCATAAACACATACACAGCATGATAAGCTGGGGTATACCATGGTTGTGAGCGAGTGACTCGAGCATTTAGCAATGAAACATACACATTATCACACAAACATTCAAGCAAACAAGTATATAAGCTTGTGAGCGGCAAAAAAATCATGCGGGCATACAAACGCTCAAACATTAATGCAAGCATACCATTGTACAAAACAAGCATATATCCATGTGTATGTATGTGTGAATGCATGTGTGGTATGAACACGTGTGAGTGTGTGTGTGTGTGTGTGTGTGTGTGCGTCTTTGTGTTTGTGTGTGTTTGTGTATGCGTGTGTGTTTGTGTATCTGTGTGTATGTGTGCGTGCTTCTGTGGAGTGTGTGTGTGTATGTTTGTATGTATGTATGTATGTATGCGAGCGTGAGAGTGGTTTCATTTGTGTGATTGCGTGTGTGTAGTTATGTGTGTTTGTGTGTGCGTATATTTGTGCACGTGTGTGTCTTTTGTGTGTGTGGCAATTCAAAAATTGTTCATTTTTAATAACACAAGTTTGGCAGTAAGACACAAATCGGCAATAATATATGCATACACATGATCAACTGTGGATGCTTTTACGTTATCATTGTGGGTGCCATTGACAGTTTGCTCTTATCGAAGGAAACATAGAAATAGTTATTGTGGAACATGTAGCTGTTGATACAGATATTATCTTTACCGAGTGTGTCGAGTGGGTTTACATTGTTTACGTGTTACATTTAGAGCGATGAGCTACTAAGGATATAGGATTACTTTTCTTCATTTTTAAAAAAAAATCAGCTTTGGTCTTGTTTCTGTGTGTGCAGTTTAACTATCTAGGAAATGAAGTTCATCTTCAATCACAGCACACACCACTCTGACAGACAGGCACGCATATCCCCTCTCTCTCTCTCTCTCTCTCTCTCTCTCTCTCTCTCTCCCTCCTCTCTCTCCCTCTCTCTCTCTCTTGGTCTCTTTCTCTCTGCTGGTCGAGGTCTTCCAGAGCGTGGAGATAAGTCGCCAAGGACTTGCTGGATCAACTGGGTGAAAGGAATTACTCTTTTCCTTGAAGATCTTGATGCTGATTCCATCAGGACCAGACGCACTCCAGGAACTGACTCCCCAGAATTAATTTTGAACGTTATATGCATCACTGAGATGGTCACCGGTTGGGCGCTTATCGCTTCCAGGTGCTCTTTCTGGAAGTCCTTTACTTATGTTACAACGTACATAGAAGATGTTATGATAACAATCGTAGTAGTAACAACATAATAATAATGATAATGATAACAATAACAACAACAACAATAATGATAGTAATAACAATAATAATAACAACAACAACATCAATAATGATGATAATGATAATAACAATAATAGTAATGATAATAATAATGATGATGATGATAATAATAATAATAATAAGAAGAAGAATGATGATGATGATGATAATAATAATAATAATAATAATAATAATAATAATAATAATAATAATAATATAATAATAATAATAACATACGCATGCGATCAACGCTGGCCACCTTACAACACGCGAAACACACAACAACAACAACAACAATCAAACAACACAAACTGATGGACAGTTGCAGAGTTCATTGTCGGGAAAGGAGGTGGGTTTTTAAATTGAAAGAGTATGTGATAGACGAAAGGAGAATGAAAGTTTACTCCTGGCAGATGATCCCGAAACAGCAAAAGAACGGTGGACACGATCAAACTTTTTTCTGTCTGAGGACAAGACGAGCAGCTGAGTGTTGTATGCGTTACAGACAGAGGAGAGAAGAGGCTGGTAGTCCAGAAAGGACAGCGTTACAGTAATCAAGACGAGACAAAATAAGAGATGTCACAAGTTTGGATGCAGCCTCAGTTGAAAGATATCTTCGAATGTAACCAACACGCCGAATCTGGTTGTAGCACGATTTTGGAAGAGTAACGTCCAAGATCACACCCAGGTTCTTGACCGAATCAGAGAGAACGATAATGTTGTCACCCAGCTGGATGGTGTTTAGCGTAATAGAGGCAGGTTTGTTTTTGTTGTTTACGAGTATACATTCAGTTTTATCACCAGTTTGCTGTAGTTTATTTTGTTTCATCCAGGTCTGGATATCAATAAAGCAGTTGAATGCTTCTGAGATTAGGTAAGTGAGTGGTTCTATTCTGAAGTTGCGAGTCATCTGCGTAAAAATATGTCATGTTGAGTTCTTCTACTAGCGAATGTGTGCAGCTCGCACTTACCACATGACCCCACGGAAACAAAAGAGCCGTTGGCGGCAAAATTGAGTGAAAGGGTTTAGATTGACTGGTAAACAACAATACACGTGCACAGAAAGAAAAAATATCAGGTAACGTGTTTTGTTCCCACACGCGCAACCTGCTTTCCAAGTGGCAAAAATGTTTTCACCACACACACTCACGCAACACACACACACACACACACACACACACACACACACACACACACACACACACACACACCACACACACACATACACACACACACACACACACACCACACACACACACACACACACACACACACACACAAACACACACACACACACACACACACACACACACACACACACACACACACACACACACACACACACACAACAAACACACACACACACACGCAAAACACACACACATATACACACTCACGCAACATACACACACACACATACACACACACACACACATACACACACACACACACACACACACACACACACACACACACACAAACACACGCACACACGCAAAACACACACACATACACACACACTCACATAAACACACACATGCACACTCATACGCATACACACACATATACACACATACACACACACACACACATACACACACATATACACACATACACATACATATACACACATACACACATATATACACATACATACACACATACACACACACACACTCCAAAAACCAATTCAGTGCAAAATATTAACATCTGGATACGTTTTTCTTTCTTTCTTCAAATGATGTATGGCAGGGTATATGGTTAGTGTCCAGTACGAACAATCAGAACGCGATAAACTGCGCTTTGCATTCATTTATCCCCTAAACACAATGCCGCCTAGGATTTTTAAAAGCAGCAAAGTCGTTGGACGTGTAGACAAGTTGCCGACAGCAATATTACGATTTTCTCAAATTACCTCCCGTACCTCCTAGTCCTCATCCGGGGGTTTGTTGCACGAGTGGACATCCCGGTTATGGCTGCCAGCTGTGTCTCACTGCATGATTCCCGCCCAGGAATTTTTCAACATGTCATTTTTTTTGTCCCAGTAGATGTACCATGAGAAACAGAGGCTCTCAACCAGCGGCAAGTGCATCACCACAACGCAGTACCACCTATTTTTTCTGTCCGAATGTATTGTTTACCTATGAAAATGGATATTTGTGCAGACTTTATCCAGAAGCAGCTCAAGTATCACCACTGATTATTTTACGTGCATTGAGTACGTGCCTCATCATTTCATCAGAAAGCTTAGCACCCTGATCCAGTGGAAGCAGTCAGGAGGGAGATCCCTGTACTATCGTCGGTTCGAACTTAGTTTTTTTAGATGATTTTAGCCATTTTGCTCAGCCAAGATTCCTGTGCGGCATATGCTTTTCGTGGCCAAATTGCATTTTCTCCCACCTTTCGTATATCACAGGGGTGTCCTCGATATCACACTGGTTCATCATCATCATCAGGTGCCCTGCCGCATGGCGTTGGCGACCATGGACTTTCAACCATCTCTATCTCTTGTTGCCCCCAGCATCTCCCCCACCCTCCTCATCCTCAGCCACTCTGCAAGTCCGTCCAGCATTCTCTCCCTGGGTCTACCTGGTGCTCTCTTTCCCTCCAGCTTTCCCGTTGTGACCAGGTGCTCCAAATCCCCCTTCCTCATAAAATGGCCTACAAATGTTGCTTGTCTTTTCCTAATCTTCCTTATGAGTGATCTACTTGTATCTGCCTCCATCAAGACTGTCTCGTTTGTTTTCTTTGCTGTCCATGGCATTCTCAACATTCTTCTGAGAAACCACATCTCGGCTGCCTCGATCCGGCTCTGGCTTTGCTTGCTGACTGTCCACGCCTCGCATCCGTACAACAGTATTGGTTTATATAACATTCAAGGATTCTCTTTCTGATGTTAATTGATAGGCATTTGTTGGTAAGAATGCTTGTCATCTTCTTCAATGCTGTTTTGGCTTGGCCGTTCTGCCAGCTATTTCCGATGTGCATCTGCCGTCTGATGAAATGACGTTCCCAGGTATTTGAACTTATTAACCTGTGTCAAGGTTGTGCCATTTGCTGTTATTTTGCATGAGGGGATTTCATGTTTTTTACTGATCACCATGACTTCAGTCTTTGCTGCTGTTTAGCTCGAACCCCTTGCCTTTGCTTTCTGTTTCTAGTATATTCACAAGGTTTTGTAGGTCCCTTTCATTTTCTGCAATTAGCACGGTGTGCCGAATGTTGTTTATCATTTTCCCTCCAATCTTTAATCCAGGGTCTTCTTCTAGGTTTCTCATGATGTTTTCGCTATATAGTGAAAACAGATCTGGTGAAAAAACACAACCCTGTCTGACTCCTCTTTTGATGTTTTGAAAAGAGCTTATATTGTTTTCTATTCTCATTGCAGCTGTTTGTTCCCAGTACATATTCCTGATTATTCGTAGATATTTTCCATCGACATTGAGTCTCTCCAGTTGGTTGATCAATTCTTCATGTCGTACCCGATCGAAAGCCTTGGTATAGTCAACAAAGCATAAATACAAATCCCTATTCATCTCAATTGACCTCTCTATGATAGTTCTTAGGATGTATATGGCATTAATAGTTCCTTTCCCCTCCACAAATCCACACTGTTCTTCTGCTATTTCTCTTTTGATTCTATTCCTTGGCCTCATCATGATTATTCTTAACAGGATTTTTATTACATGACTCATCAAACTGATTGTGCGATGGAGTTCACATTCTATAGCCCCTGTCTTCTTTGGAAGTGCAATGAAAATTGATTTTGACATATCTTTGGGGATTTTTCCAGTGTCATAAATTTCATTTAGGAGGACTGTTATTTTTTCTATGCCAAATTCCTCCAGGGCTTCAATCATCTCTGTAGTAATGTTGTCTGGTCCTGGGGCTTTTCCTGGTTTCATCTTTTTCAGTGCTTCTCTAACTTCATCTTTCATTATGGGTGGTCCTTCAAAGTTCTTTATTATAATGTGTTCTTCGTTTCTGTCATCCTCAAAAAGGTCTTTAATGTACTCTCCCCATCTGTCTAATATTTTGTCTTTTTCCATGATAAGCGTGCCATCTTTCGATTTTAAGCAACCAGTTGATGTGCATGCATTTTTCCTGTGGACAATTTCTTCAATTCAATCAAATTGACTACATCCTGATCAACAAAAGATTTAGAAATTCTTTACTGTCAGCAAAAACACTACCAGGCGCAAACTGCAACAGTGACCACAATCCTGTAGTGGAAAGGTTTAGGCTGAAATTGAGGAAAAGGAAACAGATCAAAAGCAACATCAAACTAAACCTTGGACTCTTAAAGACAGATGAAATGATACGTCAAAAATTTAATGTACATGTTCAAAACAAATTCAGTGCTCTGAAAGGCGTTGGTGACAGTGAGGAACAATGGACAAAGTTGAGAAGTTCTATAAATGAAGCTTGTGAAGAAATCCCTAAGGCAAATAGAAAAGCAAAAAAGAGCTGGATGACTAATGAAATTTTGGGCCTGATGGAGAAAAGGAGGAAGGCAAAGAGAAACGAGGAGATATACAGGAAGATAAACAAAGAAATCAGGTATAGGTGCAATGAAGCTAAGGAAGCTTGGCTGAACACAAAATGCAAAGAGATAGAAGAACGACACAAAATGGATCCTCAGGGTATGTACAGACACTGGTTACAATATTGAAAAAATGTCTCATACAGACAAAATCTTGGTGACCAAGCCTTTCTAACATTCTCCCCATTCAGACAAATTTAGTACACGCAATCCATATTTGGATTTTTTTCTCAGGGTCCATATTATGATTATGTGTTTATGAGAAAGTGAAAAGTGTTATCTAAAAACATCAATGTAAAAAAGTTGCTGATTTTAGGTATGTTCACCATCGATGTGACCTTCACCTCGGCGCCATAAGTTACAAATTTAAGCATTCGCGACTCTTCAACGGTATGCATATTTTGAAAATTGCTGAAGATCTAAAAAGAAACAGCTGATGAAAAATCTTCATAACACATTTTGGTGACTGAAACACGTCAGACAGACTGACAGACAGATGAACACACAAACACACCTCTCCCTCCGATCAATATGAAAAACCATACAGCTTGAATCGGATAACATTTTCCCACTTTCTGTCGCTGCTTTAATCTGATCGAGGTTTATTTATAATCTTATTTATGAATCGAAAATCCAAGAGCTTAATGACAGACCCTTTGTAGGCTTTATGCAGAGTGTGACATTCGACAGGTTATAAGGTTGGTGAGCATGAATTCAGAAATACTGGGAAATAAATGAAATGAAATCGACCTGTGGTTCTGAGCTACAATGAAGTGTTTTTATTGTGAGCGCACTACAACACTATCCTATATGGTCTTTGTTATTAATCAGCTCACACACACACACACACACACACACACACACAAACACACACACACACAAACACACATCTACCTATCTGTCTATCTATCTATCTATCTATCTATTTATCTATCTATCTATTCTATCTATGTATCTATCTATTCTATCTATCTATCTATCTATCTATCTCTCTCTCTCTCTATTCTATCTATCTATCTACCTATCTATCTATCTACCTATCTATCTACCCATCCATCCATCCATCCATCCATCTATCTATCTAATCTATCTATCTATCTATCTGTCTATCTATTCTATTCTATCTACCTACCTATCTATTCTATCTATCTATCTATCTATCTGTATATCTACCTATCTATGTATTCTATCTATCTATCTATCTATCTATTTTATCTATCTATCTATTTATCTATCTATATATCTATCTATCTATTCTATCTATCTATCTATTTATCTATCTATTTATCTATTTATCTATCTATCTATCTATCTATCTATCTATCAATCTATCTATCTATCTATCTATCTATCTATTTATCTATCTATCTATCTATCTATCTATCTATCTATCTATCTATCTATCTATCTATCTATCTATCTATCTACAAAGAAACAATCTCCCAACCAGCTCATGCCCTGCGGCCAGTCGCATTCAAATGTGCAGGTAGGATCGTCGTTTATCTATTGAAGTTGGATACTGACAACCACCAGGACTTTCTTTAGTTCGTTTACATCAAGAACGACAGCACTGACAATGCCATCCTTACTCTAATGCAGAAGTTGTTCGATTCATTTTGCCCTCTATCTATACCATTAAAAATGAGATTCTTTCTTTTTGATCTGTCCTCAAAAGCATATGCTGACCTATCCAGTTCATCAACTTTCGCCAGCAACGCAGAATTATTTTTTCATAAATTTTTGCTTTTTATTTCTAAGAAATCCCACCACCTCCCTCAGCTCTTTGAATCCACTCTCGTAAGTGTACGTTTCTTTATACTATTTTCTAAGTCACAGAACGCACTGTTCATATTGGTGTCCATGTCGTCCACTTGGGAGGTCAGAGCACTGAGCATCTCCACCACGTCTGCCAAAGTTGGTTCCCGAGAAAGAGGAAGAAGAGGAGTTTTTTGGCCGCCACTGTCCATAGAACCTGTCATACTGTCCACTGTTCATAGAACCTGTCATACTGTCCACTGTCCATAGAACCTGTCACACTGTCCACTGTCCATAGAACCTGTCACACTGTCCACTGTCCATAGAACCTGTCACACTGTCCACTGTCCATAGAACCTGTCATACTGTCCACTGTTCATAGAACCTGTCATACTGTCCACTGTCCATAGAACCTGTCACACTGTCCACTGTCCATAAAACCTGTCACACTGTCCACTGTCCATAAAACCTGTCACACTGTCCACTGTCCATAGAACCTGTCACACTGTCCACTGTCCATAACACCTGTCACATTGTCCACTGTCCATAAAATCTGTCACACTGTCCACTGTCCATAGAACCTGTCACACTGTCCACTGTCCATAGAACCTGTCACACTGTCCACTGTCCATAGAACCTGTCACACTGTCCACTGTCCATAGAACTTGTCAAACTGTCCACTGTCCATAGAACCTGTCACACTGTCCACTGTCCATAGAACCTGTCACACTGTCCACTGTCCATAGAACCTGTCACACTGTCCACTGTCCATAAAACCTGTCATACTGTCCACTGTCCATAAAACCTGTCACACTGTCCATTGTCCATAAAACCTGTCACACTGTCCACTGTCCATAGAACCTGTCACACTGTCCACTGTCCATAGAACCTGTCACACTGTCCACTGTCCATAGAACTTGTCACACTGTCCACTGTCCATAGAACCTGTCACACTGTCCACTGTCCATAGAACCTGTCATACTGTCCACTGTCCATAGAACTTGTCACACTGTCCACTGTCCATAGAACCTGTCACACTGTCCACTGTCCATAGAACCTGTCACACTGTCCACTGTCCATAGAACTTGTCACACTGTCCACTGTCCATAAAACCTGTCACACTGTCCACTGTCCATAAAACCTGTCACACTGTCCACTGTCCATAAAACCTGTCACACTGTCCACTGTCCATAGAACCTGTCACACTGTCCACTGTCCATAAAACCTGTCACACTGTCCCATGCCCTACACCAGTCAGCCTGGTCCGACATGTACTGTCCACTCTGGAAGGTGCAAAACTGGGATCCTGTTCCACGTCACCGCGTTGAAGCAAAAGTCCTCCCCAGAACATCAGAGAAAGAGGAGCAATGTTAATAGACTCCATCTATACGGCTTTTTGATGTCATGGTGGCAACCCTCATGGCGACTTTCACGTTGGCCCTTCTCAAAATAACTGACTTGCATACTGAATTGAAAATGTCTTATGCCACTCTGAAAACCAGCTGTACTGACAGTATAATTGCCTTACGGTGTTTCTTGCTGAATAATGTGATGCAACTTTCTCTCCCTCGAAAGAAAACGGCGTTGACAGGGAGACAATCTGATGCGCGTCTTTCGTATATCGACACTCGGTTGCGCAGGGAGATAGATAGACAGATAGATAGGTAGAGAGAGAGAGAGAGAGAAAGAGAGAAAGAGAGAGAGAGAGAGAGAGAGAGAGAGAGAGAGAGGATGACAGCTTGGATCAATTGATCCCTTTATTCTTTTAAGGACACAGATACAGACACACACACTCTCAGAGAGAGAGAGAGAGAGAGAGAGAGAGTCACCTGTCATTCTGGTTTAATTTTTTACACTTTCTCCCTTTCTCTCACACATATCTTTGACTTGTCACCGTCCTCATCCCTCTCGCCCTCGAGGCAGATTGAACGATTATTACTTATACTTTACAGAAACAAAGGCCGTACGATGGGAAATCTTCAAGGAGCTAAAACTTACGTGGAACGAGGCGTCCCATTTCTGCCATGACCGTGGAGGCAATCTGCCCACGCTCAACACCAGAATGGCTATACATGCAATAGGCCAACAGGCAACCACCTGGTTTGGTGTCTGGGACAGGTGTGCTCTTTGCTTGATTGGCGGGATAGATGACGTTGATTGGCTAGTGGTTGGTTGGCTGGTGGTTGGTTGGCTGGTGGTTGGCTGGCTGGTGGTTGGTTGGCTGGTGGTTGGTTGGCTGGTGGTTGGTTGGCTGGGAGCGTGAGTGGGCGGATGGTTGGTTGGTTGGTTGGTTTGCAGGTGGAAATATCGTTGGCTGAATGAATAGATGGACGATTGGTAGATTTGGTTGAAAATGTAACCACTGATTATACTCATTGATTGTGTAGTTCAGTCATTGTGGTGTCTTCTTTGCTGTTGATGCACTCATTTCTGGGTGGGAATTTGGTGGATTGAACTTTCTTTATCTGTTGGAATAGATCCCTGGATCTTCTACATTCATTATACTCATTCATGTTTGCACACCCTCTTTTTTTTCTGTTTGCCTCTTCTAATTTTGCTCTTAATTTCCCTTTTGAATTTTTTATTCTTCTTTTCTTCCAGATTTGCGAACTTGGCTTTTCTGTTTGGCTAGATCTGTAACTTCCTTGCTAATGTTGTGCTTAGTTGATTTTCTTTTTTCCTGTTTAAATTTTTTTCTGCTACTTCAGTGTAGGTCTTCTTCATATCTACTCAAATTTCTTCTGGATACCGGTCATTTATTGTCCAATCCTGGATTAAAGCCTCAAAATAATTGCCGCCTTTGATCTCAAAATCAGATGTGTCTTGATTTTTCAATTTCTCTGGATCAAACTTAGAGGCCAGTTTGGCTTTGTTTTGTTTAAAAAGCTTTGAGTCTATTGTTTGCTGCGAATCGGTGGTGATTGCTATCGCAATCAGATCCTGGTTTTGTTTTGGAACTTAGAACAATAATTCTCCATGTCCTGTCTATCATGATGTAATCTATCTGATTTCTGATTTTTATTTTCTTATCATTGTCTGTTTTTTCAAGTTTCCAGGTATCTCGTCTGCGATAATATCGGGATATTAGTGATGTCAAATCTGTTGGCTCGGAAGAAAGATGGCAAAATATCCCTCTTTCATTGCGTTTTCCCAGCCCATAAGGTCCTAGTCCACACTGTCTGCCCTCACATTCGCCCACTTTGGCGGCATTCATGTCTCAACTTCTCCCTTGCAGTTTCAAGGTCTATAAGATTGTTCTATCTCTTCATCTGAGCTAGTTGATGTAGGGGCATATGTCTGGATGATGTTTAAGGCAGCTGGCTTTTGTGTTATCAATCAATCATTAGTTGTGTTGTAGCTTTTCTGTGCTGCAGCATGTTGTTTACGTGTATGCGTGCGTGCGTGCGTGCGAGCGAGCGTGTGTGTGTGTGTGTGTGTGTGTGTGTGTGTGGTGTGTGTGTGTGTGTGTGTGTGTGTGTGTGTGTGTGTGTGTGAATATTTTGGTCAGTATTTTCGTATTATTTCTTTACATTAACACTGCACAAAATCTTGCTCAGTTTTTAGGGTTTCTAAATGACCAATTATCAGTGATGATGACGGCGGTAATGACTGTTTTCATGCCGTCATTGCTTTTAAGCTTTGTTGTTTTGTCTTGCGTTTATTTTTTATTACTTGTTTACCATGAACTGGAAAACGATTAGAAGAAAAGAAAAAAAAGGTCGATGTTGGCGATGCTGCTGCTGTTGCTGCTGCTGCTGATGATGATGATTGGCTATCAGTCAAAGCAAGAATTGAGTTTAAAATTGGCATACTCTGCTTTAAGTGTCTGGGTTCGAAGACAATATAAATACAGGTATACATCACAGCTCCTCCTGTTGTGATACAAACCTTTCAACGCTCTCAGGTCTCGAGAAGTTTCTCTCTTAAATGTACCTGGGTTCTCACTAACAAATTGCAGAAAAAAAATCAGTCT
>JAPXFY010000024.1:41677423-41724923 GCA_030674185.1 Monoplex corrugatus
AATAATCATGATGAAGATAAGGAACAGAATCAAAAGAGAAATGGCAGAGGAACAGTGTTTATTTGTGGAAGGGAAAGGAACCATTTGATGCCATATAATCCTAAGGACTATCACAGAGAGATCAATCGATTGAATAAGGATTTATATTTATGCCTTGTTGATTATTCCAAGACTGTCGATCGGGTGAGACATGAAGAATTGATCAATCAACTAGAAAGACTCAGTTCTGATGGAAAAGATCTACGAATAATCAGAAATATATATTGGGAACTAATCAGAAATATACATTGGGAACAAACAGCAGCAATGAGAACAGAAAACGATAAAAGCTCTTTCCAAAATATATGGCAAGGTTGTGTTTTGTCACCAGATTTGTTTTCACTTTACAGCGAAACCATCATGAGAAACTTAGAAGAATGCCCTGATGGAAAATGATAAACATTCGTTACGGAGATGACACCGTGCTAATTGCAGAAAATGAAAGGGACCTACAAAAACTTTTGAACGTAATAGAAATAGAAAGCAAAAATAAAGGTTTGGAGCTGAATAGCAAGAAGACTGAAGACATAGTAAACAGTAAAAAAAAAAAGAAAAAAAAAAAAAGAAAACAAACAAACAAAGAAAGCAAGAAATCCCCTCATGCAAAATGGCACAACTTTGAGACAGGTTGATAAGTTTAAATATCTGGGAACGGTCATCTCACCAGACAGCAGATGCACATCAGATACAGCCAGCAGAATCGGCCAAGTCAAAACAGCATTCAAGAAGATGAAAAGCGTTCTTACCAACAAATGCCTATCAATTAACATCAGGAAGAGAGTTCTTGAATGTTATATAGAACCGATATGTTATACTGTTGAGAGGCGTGGACAACCAACGCGCAAAGCCAGAACAAGATTGTTTCTGAGAAGAATGTTGAGAGTTCCATGGACAGCAAAGAAAACAAACGAAACAGTCTTAATGGAGGTAGACACAAGATCATTGATATGGAAGATTCGGAAAAGACAGGCAACATCTATAGGCCATTTTATGAGGAAAGGGGAATTAGAGCACCTGGTCACAACAGGAAAGCTGGAGGAAAAGAGAACACCAGACAGACCTAGGGAGAAAATATTGGAGGACTTGCGGGGTGGCTGAGGACAGAGAGGGTGGCAGATGTGCTTGCAGCGACAAGGGATAGATACATATGGATGGTCATGATCGCCAACACCATGCGGCAGGGCACATGATAGTGAAGACGAAAATGGCTTCAGTTTTTATCGCCGCTTAACTATAGTTTATTTTGTGTCATCTAGTTCTGGATGCCTCTGAGATAAGGGTGGTGCTATTCTGATGGTGTGAGCCATCTGCGTAATAATGATGTTCTACATCATGCTGGTTGATGATATTGGCTAGGAGTGAGGTATAACAGGTTAATAGGACAGGCCGTAGCACAGAACCCTGAGGAACTCAGCAAGAATGCTTCAGACTGACTTACGTTGATGAGAACTGATTGAAAGCGATCAGAGAGATAGGAGAAGAACCAAGAAAGAACAGTATCGTGAATTCCGAGGTGAGAAGGATGGAGTGGTCAGTGGTATCAAAAGCAGCAGAGAAATAGAGTTTTTAAAAAAGAAAATTTACCATCATCAGAAGCAAGAAGAAGTTCACTATGTGAACAAGAGCTGTTTCTGTAGTGTGGTTTGCTTGATAGGCAGACTGGTGAGTAGATAAGTGAAGAACGGATGCTCATTCAGTTGGTTTTGTATCATTTTCAAAAGGCCTGGAGACAAATGGGAGATTTGATACATGTCTATAATTTTTCAGATCATTGAGATCGAGATGATTTTTCTTCAGACGTGGCCGGATGAGAGCAGTTTTGAAAGCAGAAAAGAAGACTCCTGAGACCAAAGAAGAGTTGACGATGGGAGGTGATTGATGGAAGAAGTTGCTCGTAAATATTTGAAAAGAGAGAGGCCGAAATGGGGTCAACTTTGCATGATTTCAAACTCATTTCTTTGGGGATCATTAAGATCTCAGTCTCAGATACTGGATGCAAGGACAGGAGAGGAGTACCAGTCCAGTAAATGGAAGGTCTGGAAGTGTTGGGTGGAAGGGAGTTGAGCCATCATCATCATTGTCATAATGATACTAATACCAGGACTAATACTAATACTAACTTTGATACTAAAAAGAATAGTCATAATAATAATTATAGCCATAAAAATAATGATAATATGAAAAACAAATTACTGTATCAGAGCTTAACGCTGCGTTAACACTAACATCAGCGTTAGTAGACGAAACGCCTACTACTTTTGACTTCTGTGTCTTCATCTAGGTAGAAAAACAAACAAGGCACAGACACAGTTAGAGGAGAGAAATAATACACAGTCAACAGGTCGTACAACAGGAGATGATGGGGTGAGGGGGGGATAAGATACTGTACTTGACGAAGGGGAGGTAACATGTAGGGAGAAAGCTTGTTCTTGGCTACATTGGGCTGAGCATACAATATGTATATGTGATTGTGTGTATAGAACAAAAAGATAGTTTTGTTTTTGTGAGATTCAGACCATATATACTTTAACAGGGAATACAAGTTTAGGAAAAAGAGGTATGTATAATGTGAATACTGGGAACAGGGCTGCAAGGTGAATTAAATGGGAGAGAGATTAAATGCTACACGAACATCATCCGGACCATTTCCAAAAGACCTATACATGTATTACCCTATACAGTTACAGAGTTAGAAAGAAATGAATGGAAGGAAGAAAAGTACGCTCAAGGTCAAGTAGACAGAAAGAGAGACACCGAATTATTAAGTCCCTTTCCTCATTCTACTTTCTTCTACATGTATAAATGTACATACCAAACACACCTGGCAGACACGTTGTGTCTGCCTGCAGTTACTTCACAGAGCATATCTCACAATACCTGGATTACCTCTTACAACTCATAGTACAAAGCCTATTAATTTAACCTAAGGACACCCTGAACATACATGTACTCAGCTCCTCCAGTTTACGAGTAATCTTTCCTTTTCAACACCTCTCACCTTTTTTTCTCGACCGCCGTTCAAAGTCACCTCTGTCTCACAGCTACTTCGCCTTGCTGAATTAGTGACGAAAACTCATCAAAGGGACATAACTCTCAGTTCCTGGTTACCAAAAACGACAAAGTAAAATAACTCTTAGATCACAGGAAGTCGCTACATTATTCCCCTCGTAGCGAAATGTTATAATAACACTGAGAAGAATAGAACTGAAATCAGAATCATGGAAATCTTGGTGACAGACATAACATGCGGCCAGAGCGAGTTGTGACAGGAGGATCTCTGGCAGGGGGGGAGGGGGGAGGTGGTGGAGATGTTGACAGCTCTGCAGAACTTGCCGCAGAGAATGGTGTCATCAATGATGTTGGCAGATCCACAGTAACAGATGAGTCTTCTCCTCTGAAGTCAGGGGTGATGTGACAAATACCGCTTTGAGACAGTTCACAGAGACCTGTGAACGCTGTTGATGCCAGGAACTTGTCATTGGTGTCAACGATGTGGCAGGGGCCATCATAGAAACGTTGGAGCGGGTTATGGTGACAGTCGTTTAGGACGTAGACATACTCAGCGAAGGCTAAGTTTGAAGGTACATAGGCATGCTTGGTCTCCATGGAACGTTGGAGCTTGTGGCAGCACAGTGGACATGGTGTGCTGGATATATTTGAAGAACGTAGAGTCTGGTTCCATCGTACGTGCATCCAGTGGCTGAAGAAATTCACCCAACAGGCGAAAAGTTGAGTCATACACAAGATCAGCAGGAGAACAACCGAGATCCACCCGCCAACAGGACCATGGATAATTCTGCAGACCAATTCGGTCTGGTATTACGAGCTGCCTTACGGTGATGGAGATAAGATTCAGCCATGCTTTTTGCTTGTGGATTGTAGGATGTGGTTGTGTGAACCTCAGTGCCTAAGAGCTTGTTGCATTCAGCCCAAAGCACTGAGATGAAATGCCTGCCTCGGTCAGAGGTAGTGTCTTCAGGAACACCAAACCCGGCAATCCGATGACGGATGAGAGCTGCGGCACAGGTAGAAGCATAGATATCTGGAAGATGAATTGCTTCTGGCCATCTGGTGAAGGTCAATGATTATGAAGAGCCAGCAGAATCGGCCAAGCCAAAACAGCATTCAAGGAGATGAAAAGCATTCTTACCAACAAATGCCTATCAAGAAACATCACGAAGAGAGCTCTTGAATGGCACTGTATTTCTTTTCTGTTTGTGAAAATTTCCAGGAGAAGTAGACGAGAGGAACTAGAATGGCTGGCAGTGGTCTCCAACGGGGTCAACATGAAGACTGCAGAACCTGGCAGCTGGAAGTGGGCGCTCCTACAGTGACGCCCATGTGTGTCGATGAATTTTGGAGGCCTGACAAGCATGGCATTCCTTGCACCATTTGCGACTGTCATGCTTCATGCCAGGCCACACGAAACGTTGGGTGATGGCCTGTTGTGTGGGGCGTGCTCCTGCGTGTGACAGTCCACGAATTTGATCAAACACTGGGTGAGTTCAGGAGTTTGGCAATACTGGTCGTGGGACGCCAATGGACGTATCACGCAGCAGAGTTGATGTGCCGAACTGGATGTCTTGAAGCATGAGGCCAGAGGTAGCTGTGCGATAGGAATTCATCTCGGCAGAGTGTACTTAGTCTTGAGCAAATTGACTGACTTTGCCTACACAAAAGATGCTCTGGTCCCTCAGAGTTGGGATTGATGTTGAAGCGTGAAAAGGCACCAGCCACCACGTTGAAGTTGCCTGTGGTGTGCTGGATGTAAGTGGTGAACTCAGCTGTGCAGGAGATGTGTCTCGTCTGTCGAGGAGAGTGGTCAGTTTGGCTCCTAAGAGCCGACACCAAGGGTTTGTGGTTGGTGTACAGCGTGAAAGGTCGTCCTTCGAGAAAGTGCCTGAAATGCTTGATCGCACTGTAGGCTGCCAGAAGTTCACGATCAAAGGCACTGTATTTCTTTTCCGTTTGTGAAAATTTCCAGGAAAAGAAGGCGAGAGGAACCAGGACTGGCCCCGTTGCTGTTCGAGTTGGACACCCATAGCTGAGTTGGGGGCATCGACTGTGAGACTTGTAGGTACATCCGGATGAGGATGATGCAAAAGCGCGGCCTCCTTGAGAGCTTCCTTGTCTTCTTCAAATACGGTTTGACAGTCTTCAGACCACTGAATGGCTTGTCACTTGTCTGAGCATGGAGTGGGGCTAGGGTGTCAGCAATATGAGGGATGAAACGGCGGGAGCAATTCATCTTTCCCAGAAATTGTTGAAGGCTTGTACATTCGGTGGGTGAAGCGCAGTTTTGAAGAGAGGCTACTAGGTCTGGGAGTAGACGTATCCCCTGAGCAGTAAACACGATGGCCAAGGAAATCCAGCTCACTGACACCGAAGACACACTTGGCCTTGTTGATGACCAGTTCATTGGAAGAAAGGAGGTGGAAAAGCTTTCGGAGGTGCTCAGTGTGTTCTTCATGTGAGCTGCCGGCCACAAGGATGTCATCGATGTAGGCAGAAGTGAAATGAATATCCCTGACAATGCCATCCACGAGGCTTTGGAATGTCTGAGTAGCATTCTTGAGGCCAAAAGGCATACTAAAAAAACTCCCAGACCACAGAAGATGCAATGACGAATCTTTGCAACAGAAGATGGCGCCAGAGGAATTTGATGGTAGCTTCTGACCAAATAAATCTTGGAGAAGATATCGCACCCTGTGAAATGGTTTATGACATCTTGGATGTGTGGCAAGGGATAACGATCATCTGTGGTTGCAGTGTTAAGTTCTCTGTAGTCACCACAGGGTCGCCAGAGGCCACCTGGTTTGGGAACCACGTGCAGTGGTGAAGACCAGGGTGAGTTGGACCGACGGATGATGCCCATCTTTCCATCTTCAGCAATACAACTTTTGCAGCAGCCAGCTTCTCTGTACTCAGATGTCGGGCACAAGAGCATGGATTGGTGGTTCATGTGTACTGATGTCATGTTCAACACCATGTTCATTGACTGTACAGTCAAAATGTGGAAAGAGTAATTTTGGAAAATGTCTGATACTACTGATACATCAATGTATTTCTTTTTTCTGTTGTTGTAGTTTTTAAGCAGATATGTAGACTAGCGGTGAGATGTTTTTTTGTTTGTTTACTTGTTTGTTTGTTTGTTTTCTTTGTTTTGCCAAGAACATGTACCATTACAAAATGAAGTACCATTGTCATTGTTTCTCTCCCTCCTCCCCCCCAACTTTGTTTCTCCCTCTCCTCTCCATTCTCACCCCACACCACCCTCAATTGTTCCTGGTCTGTTTCGCATGTTATTGTGCTGACTGCAGCATGATAATTAATTCATATTCTGTTCTGTTGTTATGTGCGTCGTTCAATCCATTATCTAATTGATCTGAGGTAGTAAAATGTGTACTACATGTTCAGTGGTATGTGTTGAGCGTGACGGCTAACTATAGCATAGAACTTGCCCGAGTTGTTAATTGTGACATCTACGCAGATGTGTTTCTTTTAGCTTGCATATTTTAACCTCTTTTTTAAAGAAAGGAAATCACTTCGCGTGATCTGAAAGGGATGTGCGCGTGTATGTGTATGCACGTGTCTTTGAGTATGTGTGTGTGAGTGTCTGTGTACGTCTGTGTGAGTGAATGTGTGTGTGTGTGTGTGTGTGTGTGTGTGTGTGTGTGTGTGTGTGCGTGCGTGCGTGCGTGTGTGTGTGTGTGTGTGTGTGTGTGTGTGATGTGGTGTGTGTGTGTGTGTGTGTAACCAAAATATGTAAACAAGCTTCAAGAACAATTGCATCAGGTCCCACTGGACGTATTTTATGGCTAGTCTTTGTTACTGTACACATGGTCTTATGGCCAGTCTTTGTTACTCTACACATAGTCTTATGGCTAGTCTTTGTTACTCTACACATAGTCTTGTGGCTAGTCTTTATTACTCTACACATAGTCTTGTGGCTAGTCTTTATTACTCTACACATAGTCTTGTGGCTAGTCTTTGTTACTCTACACATAGTCTTATGGCCAGTCTTTGTTACTGTACACATGGTCTTATGGCCAGTCTTTGTTACTCTACACACAGTCTTATGGCTAGTCTTTGTTACTCTACACATAGTCTTATGGCCAGTCTTTGTTACTCTACACATAGTCTTATGGCTAGTCTTTGTTACTCTACACATAGTCTTGTGGCTAGTCTTTGTTACTCTACACATAGTCTTATGGCCAGTCTTTGTTACTCTACACACAACAGTCTTATGGCCAGTCTTTGTTACTCTACACATAGTCTTATGGCTAGTCTTTGTTACTCTACACATAGTCTTGTGGCTAGTCTTTGTTACTCTACACATAGTCTTATGGCCAGTCTTTGTTACTCTACACACACACAGTCTTATGGCCAGTCTTTGTTACTCTACACACAGTCTTATGACAAGTCTTTGTTACTCTACACACAGTCTAATGGCCAGTCCTTGTTACTCTACACACAGTCTAATGGCCAGTCTTTGTTACTCTACACACAGTCTAATGGCCAGTCTTTGTTACTCTACACACAGTCTAATGGCCAGTCTTTGTTACTCTACACACAGTCTTATGGCTAGTCTTTGTTACTCTACACACAGTCTAATGGCCAGTCTTTGTTACTCTACACACAGTCTTATGACAAGTCTTTGTTACTCTACACACAGTCTAATGGCCAGTCTTTGTTACTCTACACATAGTCTAATGGCCAGTCTTTGTTACTCTACACACAGTCTAATGGCCAGTCTTTGTTACTCTACACATAGTCTTATGGCCAGTCTTTGTTACTCTACACATAGTCTAATGGCCAGTCATTGTTACTCTACACACAATCTAATGGCCAGTCTTTGTTACTCTACACAGTCTTATGGTTAGTCTTTGTTAATCTACACATAGCTTTATGACTAGTCTTTGTTATTCTACGCATAGTCTTATGACTAGTCTTTGTTACTCTACACAATATCTTATGGCTAGTCTTTGTTACTTTACATAATCGTATGGCCAGTCTTTGTTACTCTACACACAGTCTTATGGCCAGTCTTTGTTACTCTACACATGGTCTTATGGCCAGTCTTTGTTACTCTACACAAAGTCTAATGGCTAGTCTTTGTTACTCTACACACAGTCTAAGGCCAGTCTTTGTTACTCTACACATAGTCTTATGGCCAATCTTTGTTACTCTACACAGAATCTTATGGCTAGTCTTTGTTACTCTACACATAGTCTTGTGGCTAGTCTTTATTACTCTAGACATTGTCTTATGGCTAGTCTTTGTTACTCTACACAGAATCTTATGGCTAGTCTTTGTTACTCTACACACAGTCTAATGGCCAGTCTTTGTTACTCTACACACCAGTCTAATGGCCAGTCTTTGTTACTCTACACACAGTCTTATGGTTAGTTTTTGTTACTCTACACACAGTCTTATGGCCAGTCTTTGTTACTCTACACATATTTTTATGACTATTCTTTGTTATTCTACGCATAGTCTTATGACTAGTCTTTGTTACTCTACACATAATCTTATGGCCAGTCTTTGTTACTCTACACACAGTCTAATGGCCAGTCTTTGTTACTCTACACATGGTCTTATGGCCAGTCTTTGTTACTCTACACACAGTCTAATGGCTAGTCTTTGTTACTCTACACATAGTCTTATGGCTAGTCTTTGTTACTCTACACACAGTCTAATGGCCAGTCTTTGTTACTCTACACATAGTCTTATGGCTAGTCTTTGTTACTCTACACACAGTCTAATGGCCAGTCTTTGTTACTCTACACATAGTCTTATGGCTAGTCTTTGTTACTCTACACACAGTCTAATGGCCAGTCTTTGTTACTCTACACATTTTCTTATGGCCAGTCTTTGTTACTCTACACACAGTCTAATGGCTAGTCTTTGTTACTCTACACATAGTCTTATGGCTAGTCTTTGTTACTCTACACACAGTCTAATGGCCAGTCTTTGTTACTCTACACATAGTCTTATGGCCAGTCTTTTTACTCTACACACAGTCTAATGGCCACTCTTTGTTACTCTACACATGGTCTTATGGCCAGTCTTTGTTACTCTACACACAGTCTAATGGCTAGCCTTTGTTACTCTACACATATTCTTATGGCCAGTCTTTGTTACTCTACACATGGTCTTATGGCCAGTCTTTGTTACTCTACACACAGTCTAATGGCTAGTCTTTGTTACTCTACAAACAGTCTAATGGCATGTCTTTGTTACTCTACAATAGTCTTATGGCCAATCTTTGTTACTCTACACAGAATCTTATGGCTATTCTTTGTTACTCTACACAGAATCTTATGGCTATTCTTTGTTTCTCTACACATAGTCTTATGGCTAGTCTTTGTTACTCTACACACAGTCTTATGGCTAGTCTTTGTTACTCTACACATTGTTTTATGACTAGTCTTTGTTATTCTACGCATAGTCTTATGACTAGTCTTTGTTACTCTACACATTGTCTTATGGCTAGTCTTTATTACTTTACACATAATCTTATGGCCAGTCTTTGTTACTCTACACACAGTCTAATGACCAGTCTTTGTTACTCTACACATGGTCTTATGGCTAGTCTTTGTTACTCTACACACAGTCTAATGGCTAGTCTTTGTTACTCTACACATTGTCTTATGGCTAGTCTTTATTACTTTACACATAATCTTATGGCCAGTCTTTGTTACTCTACACACAGTCTAATGGCCAGTCTTTGTTACTCTACACATGGTCTTATGGCCCGTCTTTGTTACTCTACACACAGTCTAATGGCTAATCTTTGTTACTCTACACACAGTCTAAGGATAGTCTTTGTTACTCTACACATAGTCTTATGGCCAATCTTTGTTACTCTACACAGAATCTTAGGCCAGTCTTTGTTACTCTACACATAGTCTTATGGCTAGTCTTTGATACTCTACACATAATCTTATGGCTAGTCTTTGTTACTCTACACATAGTCTTATGGCTAGTCTTTGTTACTCTACACATAGTCTTATGGCCAGTCTTTGTTAGTCTACACATAGTCCTATGGCTAGTCTTTGTTACTCTACACATAGTCTTATGGCTAGTCTTTGTTACTCTACACACAGTCTAAAGGCCAGTCTTTGTTACTCTACACAGAGTCTAATGGTCAGTCTTTGTTACTCTACAATGGTATTATGGCCAGTCTTTGTTACTCTACACACAGTCTTATGGCTAGTCATTGTTACTCTACACACAGTCTAGTGGCCAGTCTTTGTTACTCTACACACAGTCTAATGGCCAGTCTTTGTTACTCTACACAGTTTTATGGCTAGTCTTTGTTACTCTACACACAGTTTTATGGCTAGTCTTTGTTACTCTACACATATTTTTATGACTATTCTTTGTTTTTCTACGCATAGTCTTATGACTAGTCTTCGTTACTCTACACATAATCTTATGGCCAGTCTTTGTTACTCTACACACAGTCTAATGGCCAGTCTTTGTTACTCTACACATGGTCTTATGGCCAGTCTTTGTTACTCTACACACAGTCTAATGGATAGTCTTTGTTACTCTACACACAGTCTAATGGCCAGTCTTTGTTACTCTACACATAGTCTTATGGCCAATCTTTGTTACTGTACACAGAATCTTATGGCTATTCTTTGTTACTCTACACAGAATCTTATGGCTATTCTTTGTTACTCTACACATTGTCTTATGGCTAGTCTTTGTTACTCTACACATAGTCTTGTGGCTAGTCTTTGTTACTCTACAATAGTCTTATGGTTAGTCTTTGTTACTCTACACATAATCTTATGGCTAGTCTTTGGTACTCTACACATAGTCTAATGGCCAGTCTTTGTTACTCTACACATAGTCTTATGGCCAGTCTTTGTTACTCTACACATAGTCTTATGGCTAGTCTTTGTTACTCTACACACAGTCTAATGGCCAATCTTTGTTACGCTACACAGAATCTTATGGCTAGTCTTTGTTACTGTACACAGAGTCTTATGGCTAGTCTTTGTTACTCTACACAGAGTCTTATATGGCCAGTCTTTGTTACTCTACACATAGTCTTATGGCTAGTCTTTGTTACTCTACACACAGTCTAATGGCCAGTCTTTGTTTATCTACTCTACTGGATGACGTTCAACAAACTTCAGCTAAATGACGACAAGACAGAAGCTATCCTCATTGGCACCCGTCAGAAACTTTCTCAGCTGCCTCCTCTTTCTCTCCCATTATGTAACACATCAGTCCCAATTTCTGATTCAGCTAAAAACCTTGGTGTCTGCATTGACTCTACCCTCTCAATGAACAACTTTGTTTCTCAAACTGCCAGATCTTGCTACTATCACCTCCATCGTATAAGCTTGATCAGGAAGTATCTCTCTGTGGAAACAACTGCAAAACTCGTTCTCTCCTTCATAATGTCTCGCATTGACTATTGCAATTCACTCCTGTCTGGTCTTCCTGCCTCCACCATTCACATCCTACAGCGCATTCAAAACAATGCTGCATGCCTTGTACTCAAAAAGAAAAAAGCTGACCACATATCTCCTCTCCTGGCACAACTTCACTGGCTCCCTGTATCAAAGCGCATACAGTACAAACTAGACACCATGTGCTACAAAAGCCTCAATAACGCAGCCCCCCATTACCTGTCAAGCCTACTTGAGATCTATGTTCCCTCACGTACCCTCCGCTCTGCCTCCGATCCTCTGACTTTTCGCTTTCCACGCACCAAGCTCAATACCTATGGTCCACGAGCCTTCTCTGTTTCTGGTCCACTTTCCTGGAACAAACTTCCTCTCTCTGTCCGTCAGCAACCTACTTTTGTCTCCTTCAAGTCCTCTCTCAAAACTCACCTTTTCTCCTCTGCATAAAATCCTGACCTCACTCATCCCCCCTCTGTAGCCTGTCTCCACTCGGAGGGGAATCACATTGTAATATATATTTGTATATAATATGCTCTCTATAATTTTCCATTGCTTTTATTCTTTTTCCCCATTTATAGCCATGTGTAAGTGTGTGTGTGTGTGTGTGTGTGTGTGCGCGCGTGCGTAAGTGTATGTTCAGCGCTTAGATTTGATTTTTATCGAGATTTTGCGCTATATAAATATTGTAATTATTATTATTATTATTACACACAGTCTTATGGCTAGTCTTTGTTACTCTACACACAGTCTAATGGCCAGTCTTTGTTACTCTACACACAGTCTAAGGCCAGTCTTTGTTACTCTACACACAGTCTTATGGCTAGTCTTTGTTACTCTACACATAGTCTTATGGCCAGTCTTTGTTACTCTACACACAGTCTGATGACTAGTCTTTGTTACTCTACACATAGTCTTATGGCCAGTCTTTGTTACTCTACACAGTCTGATGGCTAGTCTTTGTTACTCTACACATAGTCTTATGGCCAGTCTTTGTTACTCTACACACAGTCTTATGGCTAGTCTTTGTTACTCTACACATAGTCTTATGGCCAGTCTTTGTTATTCTACACACAGTCTTATGGCTAGTCTTTGTTACTCTACACACAGTCTTATGGCTAGTCTTTGTTAATCTACACATAGTTTTATGACTAGTCTTTATTATTCTACGCATAGTCTTATGACTAGTCTTTGTTACTCTACACATTGTCTTATGGCTAGTCTTTGTTAATCTACACATAGTTTTATGACTAGTCTTTATTATTCTACGCATAGTCTTATGACTAGTCTTTGTTACTCTACACATTGTCTTATGGCTAGTCTTTGTTACTTTACACATAATCTTATGGCCAGTCTTTGTTACTCTACACACAGTCTAATGGCCAGTCTTTGTTACTCTACACATGGTCTTATGGCCAGTCTTTGTTACTCTACACACAGTCTAATGATCGCCAACGCCATGAGGCAAGGCACATGATGATGATGATGAGTGTATAAAAAGACAATCACTATTAGCAAAAAGACTTCAAATTCAACAAATTTGTAAGGTATCAATATCTCGTCCAAAAGATCTACATGTATGCATAAAATAATATCAATACCAAAGCGTAAAGTATAAAAAGAAACATTTACAGGTAAGATATTGACATACATTCATAGTACATGTGGTCTAGACTTCTTCTGTAACACGTGGAAGATGTCACAGCCATTTAATCTAAAGGCATGCAACGTTCATATTGCATTGTATTCTTCTATGTGATACTTTTTGGTAAGGTATCTTGTAAAAGAAACGATATTCGGGAAAGTTCTTTACTCGAGTTTGCACTTAAGTATGTATATTTTTCCTCAGAGGATTCTTAGATCATATATTGAGTCTTTGCGTGTTTTTCATCAACACCAAATAAGGCATTTTTCAGTTAATCTGCTCTGTGCATAGTTGACACAATTTGAGTTTAACGATTCTTCAATTAACTTTCTCATTTTCCAAAATCCTTTGACATTAGTTCCTAAATTTCCGTGTACAGTACATGTTTTTAGCCATTTTAGTTTAATTTCTTGTATTTTTTTTTTACATTTTCATAAACACCTTTTCCCATGAAATGTTTAATTCCGATTTATCAAACCAGTTTCAACATGAATATGGAAATACATAATCAAGTTAAAATATCATAATAGAGCCGTGCTCCTTAGGTATAAAGTAAATTTCTTTTTGTGCCCTGGGATGATCGTTTGTACGTCCATTGGTATGTTAATTCTTGTTTCCTGTACGCATTTCTTGGCCGATATTCTACATTCATTCATTCATCATCATCACCACCACATGCCCTGCTGCATGGTGTTGGCGATCATGTCCCGCTTCCTTTGTCGCTACAAATACTTACCCCACCCTTTATGTCTTCATCCACTCTGCAAATCCGTCCAACATTTTTTCCCTTGGTCGACCTGGTACTTTTTTCTCTTCCAGCTTACATGCTGTGACCATGTACTCAAATATCTCTAGCCTCATAAAATGTCCTAAAAATGTTGCTTGTCTTTTACTAATCTTCTTCATTAATGTTCTTTCAAAACTGTCTCTTTGCTGTCCATGGATTTCTTAATATTCTACTTTGAAATGATATTTCAGTTGCCTCAATTTTATTCTGATTTTGTGTGTTGATTGTCGGCGCTTCGCATCCGTACAACAATACCGGTTCTATATAACACTGAAGAACTTTCTTGCTGGTGAGAACACACACAGAGACACAGACACACAAATACGCACACATACATTAACACACGCACGTATATGCACAAACACACATACGCACAAACACACACACAACACACACACTTACATGCACACGCACACACACACATACACACACACATACACGCACATACATACACACACTCTCACTCACACACATACACACACTCTCACACACACACATACACACACACACACACACACACACACACACACGCACACACACACACACACACACCACACACACAATACACACACATACACACACACACACATACACACACACACACACACATACACACACACACACACACACACACACACACACACACACACATACACACACACACATACACACACACACACACACATTTAAAGTAAAATTAATTATCTTACGAGTATCACAAGACATACTTTTGCCGGTCTGTTCTCTAAAACATAAAATCAAAATATTGGTATTGATTTTTGCTGTTGTGTGAAATCGTCAGAATCCATCATGTTTTTCCACTTCTCTCATATATAATGTAATCGTGAACACTTGTTCGCCCGGACATTGTTATTAGTTCAAAATTCATTCAGTTCTAAACAAAAACAACAACAACAACAACAATAAAAACAACAACAACAACAACAAAAACGACGGACAGAGGAGAAAAATGTCCCGATCTATCATCTCTCCGCTAAATACTTATTGATCAGAAAACAACACCATCAACAAACTTCTCATCATCATCGACGTCATCAACAATAACAACAACACCACCACAATCGTATCATCAACAACAACGTCATCAAAAACGAAATCAACAACAACATCAGCAACATCAACAGCATCAGCAACAACATCAACAACATTAACAACAAAAACATCATCAACAACAACATCATCATCAACAACATCATTATCAACAACATTGGCAACGACAACAACAGCAACACAACAACAATCATGTGCAGTGGATTTCACGTAATCCCCATTGATAATAAGACAGAGACAATTAACAAAATTGAAGGAAAGATAGACAGAAACAAATGATACGTGTTTACAACTTCTCTCCAGTCAATGTATACACACACTCACCCACCCCCACACACAAACTGGGATATTTACAATGACAGAAACCATTCCGTTACCGAGTCCTATCTTTAGAAGTACTGCAAAATGAGCGCCTACAGAACTTTTGGTGCTGAGGGGACACTGCGTCTCCAGGACCGACTCTATCTTTGGAAGACTGACAAGAGGTTGTGGCAAGACCATGCCATCAGACGTGTACAGAGCAGTGCTGCTGACCGCCTGCTGCACTGCTGCCAAATGCGGACTATGTCAGTCAGTCAGTCTACAGCATCATGCATTTCTTGGAATGTTTGCTGCCCGCACTGCTTTCCTGGTCTCTCTCCTCCACGTCTGTCTTTCCTCAACCATGTTGAAAATTTCTGGACTATTATGACCTGTCCACACCTTGATATTTCCTAGTAGGTGGTCTCTCCATTCCTCTTTTACCCCTTGACCTTTCCGTGAATGACATCTTTCTTGAGAGTGCATTTTTTGTTTCTGCACACATGTCCAAGAAGGTCACTTTCTTTTTAAGGATGACTTGTACAAGTTTTCTCCGAGTTTTCAGCTCGTCGAGTATGCTCTTGTCGTTCCTTTTACCTTTCTAGAACTACATTTCAGTTGATTTTCTTTTCTTTATGGTTTTTCTTTTTGAGAGTCCATCCTTCAGCTCCGTATGGCATGAAGGTCCAGAAAGACATCTCTCTATTCTCTCTCTCTCTCTCTTTTTTCTTTCTTTTTTTTTTTTTTGTCTAACGTTTTGTTTTTTCCAGATGTTTGTGAGGTCTATCGTCCGTTTCTTTGCCATGTCAGTTGTGGCATTGAAGTCAGTGGAACAGTCTGTATCGTAGGATTTGATTGATCCTACATATTTAAACTGGCAGACTTCTTCCTCTGTATTTTGACGTACACAATGTAGATGGATTTGACTGGACCCGGGCCGACGCATAAAAATGTGATTTTCTTGGCATTCAATTTAAGATTATTCTCTTTTTATTCAGGACATTTATAACATAGATACTGCCTTCCTGAGGATCGTTTGCACAAAGGACTGTGTCGTCAGCGTACCTGATATTTGAGATTTTTCTACCTCCCACTTCTTTGCCATATTTTTCCTTGTTGGAATCCCTCCTAACTGTTAGTACTGAACAAATGCGGTGCAACCTTTCTTGATGTTAAATGGCTCAGTGTGTTTGTTGTCCCATCTGATGTTGGCAGAACGCCAATCTTCGTAGAGAGATTTTATGGGGGCAATGGGTGTATTGGAAAGCCCATTGTCTAAAGAATAACAAAACAGCTTTTGATGGCTGATATTGTCGAAGACCTTGCTGTAGTCAATGTAATGATTTGCCCCCCTTCTGAATCTTCTGATCTTTTTCATGAGTACCTGTAGGGTGCAAATAATGTCTCTGGTATCTCTTCCTGTTGTAAACCCCTGCTTGGTCTTCTGCTAGCTCGGCTTCAGCCTTTGTTTTAAATCTATTTCAAATTATCTGTAGCAGCACTTTACTTGTGTGGACTATCAATGTTATCGTTCTGTGGTTTCCACATTCTTGTGTGTCGCCTGCTTAATGAAGCATCACTAGTTCCTGTTGTTTTCACTCTTCCAGCTATTTGCATGTATTCCATATTTTTGCAGCAGAGGGCATGGATGACTTGGATCGGTCCTGCACAAGATGGTTCAACTGGCTTTGGAGATGTATGATGTCAGTCTGAACAGCAAGGCTCTGACTGTTCCCTGTTAGTGAATGATTTTGCAGTATACACAAAAGAAAGCGTCTATGTAGGCGTTCAACGGCGGCTGCAGCTGTGCGTAGAAAGGATCCAACAGAGGGCAGAGATAAACTGCTTTACTTTTTCCGCAACCAAAACACAATTCTTTGCTGATCCAGAAATCCATCTGGGGAAGTCCATCATTCCAGCTGTGAAAGAAACTAAATTTCTGGGACAGATCTTTGGTCAAAAGTTGAATTTCCTCAGTCATATCCAACATCTTAAAACCTCATGCCAGAAAGTTCTAAATATTCTCCCAGTCGTCTTTCATACAGACTGGGCTGCGGTCAAGAAAACACTACTTCACCTGTATAGAGCCTTGATTTGCTCTAAAGTGGACTATGGCTGCGCAGTATATGGCTTTGCAAGACCCTTCTACCTAAAACTACTGGATCCCATTCACTATCAATGGCTGTGCCTCTGTCTTGGTGCATTCAGAACAACTCCTGTCTACAGTTTATACGCAGAGGCAGGGTAACCCTCCTTGTCCAACCGCACACTGAAATTAGCATTAAATGTCTGTTTAAAACTGTTCTCTGACCCGGAAAACCCAGCCTACAAATGTGTCTTCAACCCCAAATTTCAAACCGAATTTGAAAAACATCCGAAAGTCACTCCTCGCCTGGCCATGCTGGTATCGGAGGTAATGAAAAGTCTGAATGCCTAGCCAAATACACCATAAGGAAACGGATGTCAAAATCCTTCATTCCTTACGCAGATGTGAAATCCAAAGCACACAGTTGTGTGAGAAATCTCTGGCAGGGGGATTGGAATAAGCAGACGGATAACGAACTTTTCTACCTAACTACTCGTAAAGCTATGATGAAAATAGTGAACCATAACATATGCAGTGTCAAAACAGTTATGAAAATGAATTTCATTATAATATCGACTTCTATGTGTCAATCGTGCAAGTTTATTACAAAAGCATGAGTGATAAAGGCACAGTCACGTAAAACGTATGTATCTCTACCCTCAAGACCACAAACAAACATCAGATGATAGCAACAACAATGATGATGATGATGAAGGTGATGATGAAGGTGTTGAATATGATGATGAAAATGATGATAATCATAACAACAACACTGATAATAAAAACAACAGCAACAACAACAATAGTAATAGGAATAATGATAATAATGATAATAATAACAACAATAATAATAATAATGACAATAATGATAATAATAATGATGATGATGATGATATGATAATGATAATAGTAATAATAATAACAATATTAATGATGATAGCTGCTATTGATAATAATGACAATGATGATGATGATGATAATGATATAAAAACAACAACAACAACAATAATAATAATAATAATAATGATGATACTACTACTACTACTACTAATCGTAATAATAATAATAATAATAACAATAATAATCTTTCTTCTTTCGCATCCGTCGGTCACGAGTGACCATGGATGTGCACCCTGAGAGAGACACGATCAGTTGGCACTGGAGTAGTGCCTGTTGTGCTCAAGGCCAATGCGGGAATGCCAGTCCTTGCTGCATGGGCTGTACCAGAAGGTGATGGTTGCGGGTACAGCTTGTTGTTGGCTGTTTCAGCAAAGCGAGTCTGTCGTGGTGCTGCAATATCCACTTGTATTCTCAGCAGCTCGTTGTTGATCACCGCCCCTCTTTCGTGCATCACTTATGTCCTGTAGGTCTGCTGACAGACCAGTTGTCATGGTCCTTACGTTCCAGCATCCAGCTTTTAATGCCAGTCTGTTTCTTGTCTTTCTTTTCTTGTTTGGTTCTCGAGTTTTACGGACCGTTTGTCAGGATTTTCACAGCCCTAAGCCCCACACATCCAACAATGCAGGCGAACTGTAGAGGGGTAGCACCTTATTGACAGGGGGCTGCCAAGTAAAAAATGGGCAGCAGCTATCCAATGAAGCACAATGGCCTCCCCCACCGTCAAAAATGACCCATGGCGCCTCACTCTTCGCCAAAGGAGTGCTGAGAGTGAGACTTATGACCAGTAACTGTCGCTTCTTGTGCTACGACGCTGCTTCGCAGCGGCGCTGGAGTATTCTCTGCAGAGCGCAGAACTGGACAATGGTGATGTGGAAGACAAGATGTTGCCCAGGCAGCAGGTTCCTGATAATGATAATAACAATAATAATAATAATCATCATAATAATAATGATAATAATAATGATGATGATAATGACGATGATGATAATGATAATAATAATAATAATGATGATAACAATAACAACAGCAACAACAACATAACAACTACAACAATAATGATAGTAATATAATAATAATAATAATGAATAATAATAATACTGATAATAATTAATAATAATAATAATAATAATGATAATAATAATAATAATGATAATAATAATAATAATAATGATAATAATAATAATAATGATGATGATGATGATGATGATGATGGCGATCTTGATCCTGATCGTGATTAGTAGTAGCAGCAGTACCAGTAACAGGAGAAGGACAATGACGACGACGACGACGACGACGACGAGACGACGAGGAGTTTTTTTTTATGTTACAATTCTAGGTATTGCAATTACAAATGGTTCTCAGTGATACAATAATCACTTTTTCCTAGTTAAAGTCAAAATTGTTCGTATTTTCTAAGCATTCATAAAATCGCTCCGAAACATCAAACAAAACGAAACCAAAAAGCAGACACAAAAATCTTCGGGTTAAACAAAATATTTGGCATTTTCTGTGATGTTAGATTCAGTAAGAGGCTGATTGTGCATTAATACTAATGCTTGTGATGTCATCGTGTTCTCTCATCTTAATCAAATCAAATGTCTTTAATTCAGAATTGTGCAGTTGTTTTGTTCAGGTATTAAGTCTGGTCATGAATCAAAATCAAATTCTCTCCTCCATATCTATTACAAGAGGTTTGGGGGGATGATAGTTGTGGGAAACACTTTCAATGAATGCAATGCATGATGATCCACTTTTGCACGTAATCATGGACATCGAGATTCATCACTATCATTATGTGCCCTGCCGCATGGTGTTGGCGATCATGGCCCTCCATATGCATCTATTCCTTATTGCCGCAAGCACATCTTCCACCCCCTCTGTCCTCAGCCACCCTGCAAGTCCGTCCAATATTTTCTCCCTGGGCCTGCCTGGTGCTCTCTTTCCCTCGAGCTTTCCTGTTGTGACCAGGTGCTCTAACTCCCCTTTCCTCATAAAATAGCCTATAATTGTTACTAGTCTTTTCCTAATCTTCCTTATCAGTGATCTACTTTTGTCTGCCTCCAACAAGATTGCGTTGTTTGTTTTCTTTGCTGTCCAACATTCTTCCGTAAAAATCTCGGCTGCCTCAATCTTGTTCTGACTTTGCCTGTTGACTGTCCACACTTCACAACAGTATAACATTATCGGTTCTATATAACATTCAAGAACTCTCTTCCGATGTTAATTGATGAGCATATGTTGGTAAGAATGCTTTCCATCTTCTTGAATGCTGTTTTGGCTTGGCCGATTCTGCTGGCTATTTCTGATGTGCATCTGCCGTGTAGTGAGATGACCGTTCCCAGATATTGAAACTTACCAACCTGTCTCAAAGTTGTGCCGTTTGCTGTTATTTTGCATGAGGGAATTTCATTGAATTTCGTTCCTTGCTATTTAGCTCCAAACCTTTATCATTGCTTTCTATTTCGATTATATTCACAAGGTGTTGTAGGTCCCATTCATTTTCTGCAATTAGCTCGGTGTCTGTGTCACGAATGTTGTTTATCATTTTTCCTCCAACCTTTAAATTCAGGGCATTCTTCTAGGTTTCTCATGATGATTTCACTGTAAAGTGACAGAACACAACTTGCCTAACTCCCCTTTTGGTATTTTGGGAAGAGCTTATTATCGTATTCTATTCTCAATGCTGCTGTTTGTTCCCAATATATATTTCTGAGTTTTCATAGATCTTTCCATCAATATTGAGTCTTTCTAGTAGGTTGATCAATTCTTCATGTCAAAAGCCTTGGTATAATCAACAAAACATGAAGATATATCCTTTATGAGCTCGATAGACCTCTCTGTGACATTTCTTAGGATGTATATGTGGTAATTGGCATTAATCGACAAATCCACGCTGTTCTTCTGTTATTTCTCTTTCGATTCTATTCCTTGTCCTCATCATGATTATTCTTAACAGGATTTTTGTTACATGACTCATCAAAATGATTGCACGATGGAGTTTGCATTCTATGGACCTCCCCGTTTTCTTCGAAAGTGCAATGAAAATTTATTTTGATATAGCTCTGGGAACTTTTCCGGTGTCATAAATTTCATTCAGGAGGACTGTTGATTTTTCAATACCAAATTCCTCCAGGGCTTCAATTATCTATATTGTCTGGTCCTGGGGCTTTTCCTGGTTTCATCTTTTTCAATGCTGCTCTAACTTCATCTTTCATTATGGGTGGTCCTTCTTTCTTTACGTTAAAGACATCGAGATTAATCTATAATATAGTGACGTGCTTCATTTTACCATTCATGACGTCACTAGTAACAGGAATAAACGTTACGGACGAAAATAAAACATTGTCATATCTGTAAGTTTTTGTTGATAGCAGTTGCTTAAGGGTGAGATAGCGTCAGAGGAAGGTCGGTGTCTGTTGGTTTCTCTGTTTCCTTGTTTTCTTTCCATCCTTTTTTAAAAAAAATTTTTTATTCATTCGTTTGTTTATTCTTACATTCTGTTTGTTTGTGTATAAAACACTACGAGATTCATACGAAATGTACTGACGCTGAATTGTTTATAACAAAATTCACATAACACATTTCAGGCAACTGCACGTACAACGCGTTTTACAACCGAACCATGACGCTAGCAGAGGTGGACGCCTGGGCAGGGGACGTCAGTGACGTGGGCAGGTGCTGGGAACTCTGTGTATCTTTGGTGGAGGGAGCACAGGAATGTGTGGCGGCCTACTTTGATGGGCTCAGTGGACAATGCATCATCCACCTTGGGTTACAACTCCTGCAGGACCTGTCAGATTTGAACACAACCCCTGCTGCTACCGCCAGCCAAGTGTTTCAGCGTGTCCTAATGCTTAGGAGATGTTTTAACAGTAAGTGTGTGCGTGTGTGTATGTGTGTGTACGTATGTGTGTGTGTGTGTGTGTGTGTGTGTGTGTGTGTGTGTTATGTGTGTGTGTGTGTGTGTGTGTGTGGGTGTGTGTGTGTGTGTGTGAGTGTGGGTGTGTGTGTGTTATGTATGTGTGTGTGTGCGTGTGCGTGCATGCGTGCGCGCGTGCGCGCGTGTGCGTGTCTGTGTATTGAGTGCGTGTGTTGTGTGTACATGTTTGTTTGTGTGTACGTTGGGGGTGGGTAGTTCTGAGCATGAGTGGTTGTTTCTTTGTCTTTCTTCTTTTCTCTGCTACATTTTTTCTGTTGTTCTTAATTTTTACCATACATGTTTACTTACTTTGTTATTTACTTATTTACTTGTATGTCGTGTTAAACAAGCGCGCGCGTGTTTGAGTGAGGTGTGTGTGTGTGTGTGTGTGTGTGTGTGTGTGTGTGTGTGTGTGTGTGTATGTGCGTGCGTGCGTGCGTGTGTGTGTGTGTGTGTGTGTGTGTGTGTGTGTGTGTGTGTGTGTGTGTGAGAGTGAGTGAGTGAGTGGGCGCATTGTGCTCGTGTGTGTGTGTGTGTGTGTATGTGCGTGTGTGTGTGTGAGCGCGCGTATGCTTATGTAAGTACGTATACCCGTGTGTTCTTGTGTGTGTGTGTGTGTGTTGTGTGTGTGTGTGTGGGTGTGGGTGTGGGTTGTTGTTGTTGGTGTGTTGGATGGATGTGTTCTACATTCTTCAGGTACAATAAACACAACAGTGACAAGGTACACCAGTTACAGTAACAACGATAACAGACCCAGGCCGGCTGGACAAACATGCTCATCATCCTATCAAGAAGTCAACTACCAGGACTGTACACCCCCCGACATCAGAAATTCCTCCAGCCTACCCCTCAGCACTTCCACACCCCTGCCTTCTTCCAGTTCTACGCCATCATTCGAAGTGACATCCTCACCAACAGTGACGTCCTCGTCATCGTCTCCTATGATACCATCGTCATCTGCAGTGACGTCCACATCTACAACGTCGGAATCCTCTACGATACGTTCTCCCTCGTCCTCGCAAAGGGAGGAAACTACGTCACTTTCCTCAGGAGTTTCGACTATATTGGAATCGACGTCACCTTCTATCTCACCTACAAACGAGATCTCACAGGATGTATCCAAGTCAACGCAGGGCTTCTCCTCAGCAGCATTTGAAACAACACAGAAACATGTGACCACGGCTGTGGACGATGAAACCACACAAACAGAGGTGGCGACGGATTCCATAACAAATGCAGTCCAACCTATAACAAGCGCCGCAGTACCTAGAACAAACACGAACACTGAGGACATGACAAAAGATTTTGCTCCCATGTACTCTCCCTCACCAAGAACAACCAATCCCCGATTGTGTCCCTGCCTATGTCGCCTATCCTCGTCCACGCAGGATCCGACAGAGAATAAAAGTAGTTCTAATGAGGATCTTATCCCCGTGCAACAACTGTCCAAGTACAGGCGCTCGAAAGAGTCTGTTTACATAGACAAACCTGTAGATAAAGGTATAAGCGTCGTGTTTATTGCAATCACCTTAACGATTGTTTTGCCTGTCTTCTTATGTGACATTAAACATTTGAATTTGAAGAAATGTGGACGATGTAGAAGAAAAGAGCTAACTTCTCATGAAACAAATATAACTGGAATAGCCATTAAGAAGTAAAAAAAATCTGTTATGGCCAAGACATTTTCACAATTTCTTTTCTATTGCACAATTTTCACTGAAAACTCAGATTTTGTACTTCTTTGGTCAGTGTGACTATGGAACATGATCGAATGAACTGTGTCCTGATAAGCAGGTTTTCACAACAGTGAATTCAGAATGTAGATATTATCAGAAGTTGTCAAATATTTGTCAGACAAACGTTGGTTACCACGTAATATTGACTTTAGCGTCCCTTATGTAGATTTGATTCAGTCCATTCAGTCCTTATTAATGCTTTATGCTGATGGTACACTTTTATTGTCAGAATCGAAGGGAGGTTTACAAAAACCTTTATGTAGTCAGTATGTTTACTGTACGTGTTGACAACGTGAATTTAATTAAAATGAAACGAAAATGGTAGTTTTTAATGTACAAAACAATCCACATATCTTTCTTGTGGACTGAAAACTTTGAAGTTGTCTATATTTCAAATACTTGAGGACAGTATTTTGTCGTTGCAGTACATTTCATAAAGGTAAAAACACGGACATGATCAAGCTATATCATCTTAACAGACAACCAGAAACAAAACAAACAAAAAATTGCCCGTAAATGTTGTTCTTGACCAAGATTAGCCCACTGTCCTTTTTCAAGGACACTGAATAAAATCCACCTCTGGCATTAACATTAAGACGATAGCTCAGGTTTCTGTTTTTAGTTTTAGTATTATTGTCACCCACATTGTTGGCGACCATTTGCAAAGTGTGAGATACTTTTGGTCCCAGTTACGAGTCACCGTCAGCAGTAAGTCATAACGTTTTTTGTTATAAAAAGTTTTATACGCCATTATGAAGAGATAGTGTTTATTCCAACATAGTACAGAACTTATTTTCTTGTTTTTATTAAAAATGAATTGCTATTCATTTTGTGTGATCTGAAAACAAGCATCCCCTTTTAGAGACGGAGGGATCAAGAGGGATGATGTTTTTGTTCCCTATTTTCATCAGGTCTGCGCTTATTTTAAAAAGGTACACGTTTGCTGAAGTGATCAGCATGATGCTGATTTAACAAAACACCAGGGTCTATGTTGATTTAGGTGCTTTTTACACGAATCAAAACAGTGGTGGAGAAGATGGAAGGGGCACAATGTCTAATTTGAACACATCGCCCCCCGGAAATAATACTGCCGTAACTCGATTTTTTCCATTTTTGAGATTTTTGGACTACTACTACTACCGCACATGACGCATCTGTTGACAGGGGTCTCGGAGGTCAACTGCTAAAAATAAACATGCTGCAATCAAAATACGTTCAGTGTAACTCAGCTTCGCCTCTTTTTCACGTAAAGAACACAATATCAAGTTGAGATACGTTACTTGAATCTGGAATTTTGAGCATCATCTGGAAATACAAGTGCCGTAAATCAACTTACGGTTTTAGTATTACAGGATTTATATAAAATCTGTGAATGAGAGAGTCGGAAGAGAGTTACATTTGTAGTATCTGAAAGTACATGCCGCATTATATCGTTTTTATCATTTTTTGAGACCTTCATACGGTTTCTGTATTGTACGTCACATCTACGTTGCCTTTCAGCATCTGCTGTGTCTGCATTTTAAGCCATATTTTGCACGATTTAGTGACCAGCACAGTGCCCGGTGTTGTTTCATCACAAGGAGAAACAAGAAGACAGTTTATGTAAGTACCAAACAACATAATCTAACATGTATAGTAATAAATAGATCTGTCACCATTTCTGGTGTAGTTGAATGCTTTCTTCTCTGATAATTCCAAGTCAAAGCTGTGTAGATTATCAAAATGCTCTCACTTATCTGCCATGCTGTTAGATAGCGGGTATCTAAATCTCAGAGCCATATTTTTCTCACATGTTAAATGACTGATGATGCCAGTAAGGTCAGAAAGAACGGGATAGATCGTGAGTTTAGTTTGTGTGTGGCATATCTTTGTGTGTGTATGTGTATGTGTATGTGTGTGTGCACGCGCGAGCGTTTGGGCATGCATGTGTGCATGTAGTAATCACAATGTGAGTGAAGAGAGCTAATGTCAAATTAATCTGCAATGCACACTCACTGTCGAATTTATCAATCATACAATCTTATAACTTTTATTGATCATAGACTACCAGTAGCTATCTTCCAGCACTCTCACATCTGGAATTTTCTATCACAGATTATTTCACTTTGTTATTGTGGTTGTGTTACAGCTATATTCTGTGCCATGGGCGTCCATGTCTGCGGGAGTTACCATCAAGGAGCAAGCAGGTTTGCTGGCAAGGGGCGACAATGTACTGCAATGGCAATGAGGGCTCTGGCGCACCACTACATCAAGGACGTGGCGTCATGGACCACCCACGACATGGACTGCATATTGGAAGAAGGAGACAAACTCTACATGGACGTTACTGCTGTTCATGATGTCACATTACTTCTGCCGAGTGACGTTGTACAAAGTATTGTGATTAGTGATTATAAAATGGGTTTAAATGTTCACAATGTTCATAATGGTGTACTTAGTGATACAACAGGGTCCTCTGAACAGACAGGCTCTGACTGTGATGCTATTACCACAAGTACATTGCAGCATGCTTTGCAACAAATTGATCGCTCAGGTATTATGACAATTGGAAATGTATTTTCTTCTTATGCTCTGGGTATTATCAAGGAGCAAAACGGATACTATGTGTTTGACTCCCATAGCAGGGATAAGCAAGGGCTGTGTGTTGTTGATGGTGTTGCATGCGTTACTCAGCATGAAGGTTTAGAAAATCTGATGACTTTCATCCATGATTTGTCTCAGTCTCTTCAGCTGAATAAGGATTGTTTGTTTGAAGTTGTGAATGTGGATGCCTGTTTGGAGAGGATAGGAGGGCAGTGTATGTCTGAAGGCGATTGTAGTACCAATATGGACTTGAGCTTTGAGTTTGAAAATGAAGATGACATTCCCCTAGTTCTGCTGAGAACTAAAATTGCAGAGAAATGCAGTAATCTTGATACCAAACACGTGGTTGAATCTGATGTTGATGATGATGTCCCACTTTCGGCATTCAAACAATCTATGTCTAAAGATGCTATTGAATCAGACATTTCTTCAAATTATCTCAGTGATGATGATGAATATATACCACCTAGGAAATAAATAAATTTTGAATGCTCTTCCTCAGACTTCAGCAGTGATGAGTACAATGCTGACTCTCTGCATGAGACCCCACGGTGCATTGATACACTTTCTACAATGCCACCTTCTAAAATGCCTGATCCTGATAAAAACCCTGATATGGCAACTGTAGATCTGATGGTTACTGACAAAACCAGTGATCATGCAGATGTCTATCCCTTGGAAAATAATGCAAATGACGAATCATTTACATCCACTATTGCAGGATCTTCTCTAGCTGCAAGTCCATCTCCAATTCAGACACAGACTTTGAGGCAGTCCAGGAAAAGAAGCCGGAATGTTGATGCCTGGAAAATCAACGAAAGAAAGCGCTTAAGAAACAGCGGGGAATCGAATGTAACAAAACAGGAAAAGTTCAACGGAAACGTGAAATGAAGTCTGGCTGCAGGGACAACTGTAGAAACAAGTGTAAAAGTAACATATCTGAAGATGAAAGGTCAAATATTTTTCACAACTTCTGGCAAATGGCTGTTTAGAAAAACAAAGGGATTATTTATGCAAAACTGTGGAAAAAACTCAGAAGAAAACTACTCAAACAAAACCGTGTTCCAGGAGAAATTGTACTTATCAGTACCATTTTGACATTCAAGGAAAAAGCATAAGGGTATGCAAAAAGATGTTTCTGGACACCCTAGACATTAACGACACTGTTGTTGCCACAGCGCTTGGCAAAGTGACTTGTCTTGGCATTTGTGGTGTCGAAAGAAGAGGAAAACATTCAAAAAGAGGCAATTACAAGTCTGCTGAGAAGGAGGAAATAAAGAAACACATAAATAGCTTTCCACGAATTGAAAGTCATTATGCAAGGAAAGATTCAAAAGAGAATACCTGGAAGGTTCTCTTAGTCTTCAGAAGATGTACGACATGTATGTTGAAAAGCGACAAAAGGAGGGATGCACGTCACCTGCCAGTGAAAGCACATACCGCAATGTATTCAACCACGAATTCAACATCAGCTTCCACAAGCGCATGAAAGACCGTTGTGATATCTGTGCTGCTCATGAAAATGCATATGCTACTGAAACAAGTAAACAAGAGTACAAGGAACACATTCAATTGAAAGAAGACAGTAGGGAAATGAAAAACAAAATAAAAGCAAAGCTAGCAGAAGATCCTAGTCTTGCAGCTGCAGTTTTTGTTCTGGAAGAAGTTTTTCCTACTCCATCCAGCGTTGAGTCATGCCTATACTACAAGAGAAAACTCAACACTTACAACCTGACAGTATATGACTATAGAAATGGTCAAGGTTTTTGTCATGTCTGGCCAGAGACAATAGCACTTAGAGGATCAAATGAGATAGCATCATGTGTCTACAGATATCTGGCACGTCTCAGTGAGGAGGGCATAAAGAATGTATTATTTTCTGACAGCTGTGGAGGACAAAACAGAAATAGAAACTTTCTGACTATACTGTGGTATGCGCTTCAAAACTTCCAGTTTGGCAAAATAGATCACATTTTCTTTGTGACTGGCCACAGTCAAAATGAAGGGGACAGCATGCATTCTCTTATTGAGAGGAGAAGTAGGCACATACCTGTATATACACCTAGCCAATGGGCCCAGCTAATGAGAGCAGCAAAACGACAAGCACCTGCTTACATTGTGGAAGAGATGGACCAGTCAGATTTCTATGATTTTAAGGAAGTGGCCAGACTGCTGAAAAACTTTGAGCAGGATACCCAAAAGGAAAATGTTAAATGGCTCAAAGTAAAACAGTTCAAGCTCTCAAAAGAAGAACCAAATATTGTGAGGGTGTTTTATGACTATTCAGACAAGTCCTGTGAGCTGAATCTACTTCAAAAACTGAGAACAAAGCAATGTGTCCCCGATCCTGCTAAAATGCCTTGGAAAATATTTCCCAAAGCTTTTATCCAATCAGTCAGGAGAAATATGCTGATTTGATCAGCATCAAAAAAAATATCATCCCTCCTGCACATCATCAGTACTACAAGTCTTTGACCCATGATCACTAGCTGCATCTGTTGTGCTTCATGAGCTGAATCTCAGCCATGACACAGGCTTTCTTGTAACTCGACATCAGCATCTGAAATTGACATTTTTTCTTTTTTTAATTGCACAGTAGCAACTTTTTTTTAAGTGAGGATATATTCTGTTATGCTCTTGAGATTGATCACATACAGAGACAGGCAGACAGACAGACAGACACACACACACACACACACACACACACACACACACACACACACACACACACACACACACACACACACACACACGCACACAAACAAACAAACAAACCAATGCACATAAACACACATGAACAAACACATACAGAGAAAGAGAGAGAGAGAGAGATTTACAGAGTTATTGCAGTTTATATTAAAGTCATGAATGTGTTTTATTTTAGTAAATATTTAGAGAAATTCAGTCTGTACAGAGAGCTCAAATAGAGTTGTGGAGTGAACAACAATGCATTTTTGTCAAATGACTTTGTTTTGTATTCACTGAAACTTTGGACTTGAACATTCAAACGTACACTGATAATTATGGAGGTCAGGTTTATCAGTTCATTGTTATTTTTGTTTCAGGTTTTGTTTTTTATTCATTCAATCAATAAAATAAAAAACACTATTAAGACACTTGGAATTCGAGTGGTATTTCGTTATGAGGTGTAACACTGTTCTGTGTGAAGGTGGGAGAATGTCTTCTGAATCAAGACAGATTGGTCATGTTTGTGGAGTTTTGGAGTTTTGTTTGGTGTGTCCTTTTCTGTCTTTACACTTCAAATCAAACTCTTTAAGTAGCAGCTGTATCTCAATTCGAGTGTTAATGTTATGGGTTATTTAGTGGACTGTGCACTGGTAAACAATATTGTCCTTCAGTATATTATTATGGTATTTTGAATGTCAGTATAATTATTATTATTATGGTATTTTGAATTTCAATGAAAATTACTGAGGTACAGAGAGTGGCATTGAGAGAGGAAGAGAGAGAGAGAGAGAGAGAGAGAGAGAGAGAGAGAGAGAGAGAGAGCGAGAGAGAGAGAGAGAGAGAGAGAGAGAGAGAGAGAGAGATGACAATGACAAGTCCAAACGAAGCTTTGAGATTCTGATATCTGAGACACAAAGAAAAAGCTAGTCTTATAGTTGGTTTTGTCACCTATCAGTCGATCAGATATACTATGGCTTAGAGATATAAAAATGCTGAACTAACAAACAAAGAAAACAGGACAAAACGAAGCAGAATGCAATTGATGTAACTCTGAACGACAACCTTATATGCCGAAATATCAGTCAGTTTCCGGATACAACTGCTATAAGTACTCTTACATTAGTATTGGTTTGCACCAGTTTTCCGAGACAGTTGACGTAACTCAACATACCGCAGTTTTCTTTCCAGATTACATATTCTTCAAACTTTTAACAATAAACATAGTTTAATTTCAAAAATAAAGGCACAGGCCAGTTTCTTTGGTTTTGGTGATACTTTGTGCAAAATTTGACACAAATATGACCAAAAGTTACTGAAATAATCAGTTTTTTCCTTCTCCTGTAAAATGGTAAATTTAGAGTTACGGCACTATTATTTCCGGGCGGCGACATGACCGTTGCAACAACAGCTACGCTATTTAGGAATGGTTTGCGAAAAGCCCTGCACGCAGGCAAAGAATGCCACAGTAATGTTGGCTTTTGCTCACACTAGAAAACAATGCTCATTGCGTAATCAGGCCGGAGTAACTGCAAGCTTACTGTCAACCTGCAATATAAATAGTCATACGACTCATAGGGTCACATTTGAAGATTTCAGTCTTTTTTAAAAAAAATTCTCATGAACCACAGTTGGTTGTCGGCATTTGCAAAACTGTAAACACCACATATTCTTTCACAAACACTGTCATCGTTCCACGGAACCAAGGTATTCCCTCGCATGCAATAGAGTAAGCAAGATGATCACGTTTATATCACTGATCAGGAGGTGCCAAATCAACATGTTTCTTTTTAGTGTGCGGCTATCACAGAAAGCTGAAAAAGATTGTATAAGGGCTGACACTGAAGACTGTCCAGCACCCTCAACATCAGTAGAACCATCTCTGCAACGTCAGCAGGTATACCCAAATCCAAGGAAATGGAAACAGGTAGTTGCAGCGTCTAATGCCAAGAAAAAAGCCAGAGATATTCATTAAAGAGGCTGGAGAAAAGTGGACCTGTCGAAAAGGCAGATAGAACGCTTTCCTTTGAAAGATAAAGCTGTTTACCTGTCTCGTCTGCCAACCATGCCATCTGAGCTCTTTGGTATTTTCTTTGATGACAGTGTCGTTGACCTCATTTGTTGACTCTGTCAAGGTGTTTATGTGGGATTAACGACTTCTCTGCATCTCCTTCAGGAGGCGTTCTTCTCACTTCAAGGTACAGTTCTGTATCAGGGAGAAGGATTGCTGAAGCTGTAATGAGAATGTACGCAAGGAAACCATCTCCTCAGCAAAGGCTGGATCCTACAGACAAAATGGGCAAAGTTCGATCTTTGATGACCATGTTAAATGAGAACAGAGGTTCTTGCTCTACTGCTGCAAATACAGAACTTGAGCATTGATGAATCAATGATTTCATGCCTTGGATAACATGGGACAAAGCAATTCACTCACAACACCTTTGGGCTACCTCTTGCAGACAGAGCCATATCAAGGTGCCAGAAAGCGGCAAACTGAAGTCCCGAGTCTTGGCATAGTTGAGTCCGTTGTTATTGATTTCATATCCAAGCTGGGACAAGAGAAGGTTGTCCTTTGCATTGCGATCCTTGACAATCTCTTCACAAGCCTAAAACTGATTGAGTAACTCAGTAAAGATTTGCTGAGAATCGATGAAAACATTGAAGTTAAAGTAGGCATTGAAACTATTCCGAATAAGACAGTATTGCTTCTGAACAAACTTTTTATACTACTATGTGTAAAGTAAAAGAAAAAAATGATATCCTTTTCTTGAATGTCTATCAGTTTTGTTTCTAACAGTCAACTTCATTTAAAATTTTTGACTGATTTGCTTTTTTCAGATTTTGTATAAATTATTCACTTGTTCGGCGAAACTGGAAGGAGAATGTTGGAGGGGATATGAATAAGTCCAAGTTTATTTTTTGTAATCTATTTGTATTTTTCACAAATTATATTGAACACAACTGTTGTAATTCAAGTTCATTTCAACAGTTACAAAGGAACTACAAAGAAGCCGACTTGTGTTTTCATTGTGTGATGAGAGTAAAAACCCCTGCGCACTTGATCCCACTGTGTCTAAACAGGGACACAAGCATTTTATGCTCAGAATCAAAATGTCCTATTGTTATATAACAATAGCTGCTAGATACGAAATTCAATCGTTAAGTAGATCTTTTATGAAAAAGTAAAATTCAGGCAGATTTAGATAAATCAATATGATATTACTGTGTACATGTATTACTGAATGATGAATTATAAGGGTATGAGAACTTGAACATACTTGAGAAATTGCACCTTAGATTTTTAAAACGTTTGTTAGAATCATCGAGAGACGCTATGACTGAGACTGTGTGTGGTAAAACGAGTTATAGTCAATTTTAGTGCTGGTTGATTCTAAAATGATTCAATTTCAATGTAACCTTTTATGAAATAATCTCATAAATTATACAAACTTCTCTATGATCTGCATGTTAAAAATCACATTCTATTGAAACTGGATATGTTATATTCAGAAAATTTTGATCAACATGGGTTCTGATTTTGCTAGGGAATCTCAAAGCTTTGGAAACGAATGCACATTTTTAAAACTGTTCCATACTCACTCCAGGCAAGTCTGGAAAATAGCTTTAGAAAACACTAGTTAATGCCTATTTCGAAAAGGAATTTTGAATACTAAAACATTTCGATACAGCTGTCATATACTTGATTTTGAATTAGATAGACGCAAAGAAGTAGATGGATAAAGCAGAATGTGTACATTTTTTTTATGAAAATGCCGTAGGCGATGAGTTTCGAATGTTCAAAATTTCATAAGGACCGATTCATGCCACAAAAATATCTCAATGAAATCAAAGTTCTCGTTGTGTAACATCAGTTCTGCAAGGAAAAAGGACCAATTGAAAATTACAAAATTGATCACATTTTCTACATTTTACAGTTAGCTCATGAACATTTGAGTATCCTATATTGTAAGACCATTTCAGATGTTTGTATTTTTGTTGTTGGTGTTACATAATTTCTTTCTTGATTCAAGTTATACGCTGATCCCGTTAGCTAGATGTTTGTATATTTGCTGTTATCTTCCTTACTCCAATTGGGCTTACAGGGTTTATTAAGCATTGAACATTGTGTGTACGTGTGTGTTCGTTATTTCTTTGAATGTCTAGTCACATATAAATGCTTTTAGACAAAAATTGTGTGTGTGTGTTTTGTGTGTGTGTGTGTGTGTGTGTGTGTGTGTGTGTGTGTGTGTGTGTGTGTGTGTGTGTAAGCGCACGCGTGTGGTTATATATATATATATATATAATATATGTGTGTGTGTGTGTGTATTGTGTGTGTGTGAGTGTGTGTGTGTGTGTGTGTGTGTGTGTGTTTCTGTGTGTGTGCGTGCGTGCGTGCATGTGTGCGTGTGTGTGTGTGTGTGTGTGTTTTATGTGTGTGCGTGTGCGTGTGTGTGTGTGTTTATGTATCTGTGTATTTCTCTATCTGTGTCTGTTGTGTGTTCCTTAGTTGTTTCTTATAACAACTATTAATATATGTTAGTGATTTTATTGCTTTGGGTGTCTGCGTACGCTTAGCGCTTGTGAAGATCAATTGGCCAACACTTGCGCTTGTCGTGTATCGTCATTTAATCACGCGTTCTCATTACATTTTTGAACACGGGTGAAAAGTCCATTTGATTTGATCTTTGTTCATAGCACCTAAGGGACATGTGTTAAATGGGCCCACGTATTTTAGCTGATACATTGTCTTTGTCATTTTGTGTGGCTGAATGTGTTGCCCGGCGTATCGATTCCTTAATGAAAAAAAAAATTAAACTGACGAAACATACGCACACTTTCTTTGTCACTCTGATTTTTTGTCTGGCGCCTCTCTCTCTCTCTCTCTCTCTCTCTCTCTCTCTCTCTCCTCTCTCTCTCTCTCTCTCTCTCTCCCCCTCTCTCTCTCTCTCTCCCTCTGTCTCTGTCTCTCTGTCTCTGTCTCTCTCTTTCTCTCTGTCTGTCTGTCTCTGCCTCTCTGTCTCAGTCTCTGTCTCTGTCTCTGTCTGTCTGTATGTCTGTCTCTCTGTCTGTCTCTCTCTCTCTCTCTCTCTCTCTCTCTCTCTCTCTGTAGAATAACAAGGCCTGGCTGTAAGACAGATCCACTATATCTATGTAAAGCCATTCCTCACGAATATATCCGTACGCATACAAGAAATGCACGCACAGACTCACAGGCAGAAGACACACACAGAGACACAGATGCACCCACACACAAATACGCACACATGCGTGAACACACGCATGCATATGTATAAAAACACACACACACACACACACACACAACACACACACACATACACACACACACACACACACACACACACACACACACACACACCACACACACACACACACACACACACACACACACACACACACACATTTAAAGTAAAATTAATTATCTTACGAGTATCACAAGACATACTTTTGCCGGTCTGTTCTCTAAAACATAAAATCAAAATATTGGTATTGATTTTTGCTGTTGTGTGAAATCGTCAGAATCCATCATGTTTTTCCACTTCTCTCATATACAATATAATGTAATCGTGAACACTTGTTCGCCCGGACATTGCTTTTAGTTCAAAATTCATTCAGTTCTAAACAAAAACAACAACAATAAAAACAACAACAACAACAACAAAAACGACGGACAGGAGAAAAAAGTCCCGATCTATCATCTCTCCGCTAAATACTTATTGATCAGAAAACAACACCATCAACAAACTTCTCATCATCATCGACGTCATCAACAATAACAACACCATCACAATCGTATCATCAACAACAACGTCATCAAAAACGAAATCAACAACAACATCAGCAACATCAACAGCATCAGCAACAACATTAACAACAACAACATCATCAACAACAACATCATCATCAACATCATTATCAACAACATTGGCAAGGACAACAACAGCAACACAACAACAATCATGTGCAGTGGATTTCACGTAATCCCCATTGATAATGATTGTGTGTGTGTGTGTGTGTGTGTGTGTGTGTGGGTGTTTTGTTGTCATGCATAGTTCTGTTTTCCTTTCCATATTTGTGTGTAGTGATGTGGTATGAGATGTGTTATTATGTTATCATGTGGTATTATGCGGTATGATGTGTTTTGCAGTATGAAGTGTGACATATCTGTCCATATGTCTTATGTTATATGTGTACACTATTTGTGGCTGTTCTGTGCGTCTATTATGTGAAGCGCCTTGTGCTCCCTCCTTGTGAGGGAGGAAGGCGCTCAACAAATGTCCAATATTATTATTATTATTATAATAAGACAGAGACAATTAACAAAATTGAAGGAAAGATAGACAGAAACAAATGATACGTGTTTACAACTTCTCTCCAGTCAATGTATACACACACTCACCCACCCCTACTCCCACCCCCACACACAAACTGGGATATCTTACAATGAGAAGAAACCATTCCGTTACTGAGTTCTATATTTAGAACTGTAAAATGAGCGCCTACAGAACTTTTGGTGCTGAGGGGACGCTGTGCATCTCCAGGACCGACTCTATCTTTGGAAGACTGACAAGAGATTGTGGCAAGACCATGCCATCAGACGTGTACAGAGCAGTGCTGCTGACCGCCTGCTGTACTGCTGCCAAATGCGGACTACGTACTGACGACATTCAATACTGGAATAATTTCGCCAAAGATGTCTCACAAGATTTCCCAACATTCACTCCAAACGTTCTGAGGAAGTGTGGCTTGACAAGTACACAATGTCTGCTCATCAAATGCCAGGTTCCTTGGACAGGACATGATGTGTGTATGGATGACTATCGCATGGCAAATATGCTACTGTACGGAGATGTGAAACAAGAAAACCGTGACCCAAAAAATCCTCTAAATAATAATAATAATAATTACAATATTTATATAGCGCAAAATCTTGATAAAATCAAATCTAAGCTATACAAGCATACTTTCAAGGCTAGCATTATCAGCTGTGCCATCACAGCCAACAACAACACAAATATTACCCGCAAAGGAGTAAGCTGGTGACATGTGCGTATGCTGGGCACAGTAACATTTGAACAGCGAAGACAGCTACTATTAACAGAAGAGGGAAAAGTGGAAGCAGACCCAAGTGACAGGACTCTTTCCCATGCAATGGCTATGAAGAATGTGTCTCCAGGATCGGATTTTACGCCAGACTCTGATGACCAGTGTGTCTACCTATCCGTCACATCGACGGGAAAGTCCGTCATCACAGCATCTCTTCTATCACACTGACCGGAAAACGTGGAGAAATGGTTAGTACAATAGATTTATTGCTGCTCTTTGTTCTCAGTACATATTTCTTCTTATTTTTAGATCTATTCCATAAACATTTAGCCTTTCCAGTTGGTTAATCAATTCTTCGAAATTTACTCAAGCAAAAGCCTTGGTAGAATGAACAAAACATAGGTACAAATCCTTATTCAACTCAACTGATCATTCTACGAGAGTTCTTGCAATGTGTGATATAGGGAATTAATAGTTCCTTTTCATTTAACAAGACTGCATTGTTCTTCTGCTATTTCTGAGATAGTGAGTTCCAACTGCATTAAACAAGAATGTGGAAATCTTCAGCCCCCAGAGTGTGAAAAGATTGGGATCACACAACGAAGTCTCATTCCCTAAAGAGGTTTGCTTCACTGATGGTGTTGCTGACATTTCCTGACCAACATCGCAGTGTGCCTGTATTTCACCTGCCTGGTTGGTCGGAATATGTTATCAAAGTCAACGTACACTACAATCATATTTTAAACTGATCGCAGTAGCTTGGTGACGATCGGGTGTCACCTAAGCAGCATGACATCTCGTACCGGACGAAAATGTTCTATGGGAGTTCCTGTTTACGTCGTTTGGTTTTCTTTCCTTTCGGCTGGCCATGAGTATCCTGGGACTTTACGATGGTGGTTTCCCGTTGCCTTCCATCGATTTTTGTACGGACTTTCCGCTAGCCTTTATCGTTCCCACGACTACCACAAGGCAATGGGGGTGGTTTTCTGTCAGGATTGGCTCTTTTAGTCTTGGTTTCTCCTGAGACAACCACAAGACAGTGGTGCTAAATCCATAACTGGGGCTCTGGTTCATGGGCACTAGGCCCTGTCCATATGCTGGTGGGCCTGTCTGCCACACATCTAGGGGGTCAGACCTCCTCCTCCAAGTCCCTCGGGTTTTTGGCCCGAGTCCGTCAGGTGGTAGGTTACCGCATGTCGCCACAGGGAGGCATAACGTAGGGCTTGCTGATGGAGAGGCTATGAATTGACAGACAAAAACGTAAGCACTTCGTTCTCATTTTCGCAGAGCTGCAAGCAGCAGTGGTTGCCAGCAGTGCGAGATGAAAGTAAGAGGTGACAAGCAGACAGTCGCAAGCCAACACACTAGACGCGTCATATCAGCCATTTATGTCAGACATACAGACACACAGACACACAGACACACGCAGACACACAGACACAACACACGCACGCACGCACGCACGCACGCACGCACGCACGCACGCACACACACACACACACACACACACACACACACACATACACACACACACCGTCCTGGGAAATGTGCAGATTCAAAAAATGGAAAAGAATAAATATAGAGAGATACTATGTCATAATCTCACCCAGTGGCGTTCTCATTCACGCACGCTTTCACAAATGTTCAAGTCCTTTTGTGTCTGTATGTCTTTGTTTCTCCTCCCCCCCCCCCTCTCTCTCTCTCCCTCCTTCTCTGTCTCTTGTCTGTCTGTCTGTCTGTCTGGCTCTCTCTGTCTCTCTCTCTCTCTCTTTCTCTCTCTCTCTGTCTCTCTCTCTCCCTGTCTCCCATCATACCGTAAGAGTTCTTTGTCTCTTACAAAGCATAATTGTAATCGCAATGTAATCAACAACATTCCCAGTTGACGCATTATGACATGAAGCAAAAAGAAAAAGAAACTTGTCATCGGGTAATTTATTAAGAATTACAGACCCGCTGTCATACTTCATTGCATACATTGACAATATATGTAGCATAAACTGAGTAAACAGCATCAAAGTATTAACATAATGGTAAACATGACAACCATTTCGTTGTCTGACTTACAACACAATTTCTGAAGTGTCACATCTGTTGATAATATTTTTTTAGAAAAGCTGCACTTATTTCGATCCCCTCCCCCCCCCTCCCCCACTATGTTTACTAATATATTATCAGTTTCTTTTTTCCATTCCACAGAACTATATTGTAATCTTTCCCCTTCACCTACCCATCAATTCAACCAACTGCTCATTTCTAGGGTGTAGACTGATGAGCTCCTCTTCGTGTTAATGTAACTTTGCTTCTAGATGTTTTATTTCATTTTTAGGGTGTTTTCAAGTTCCCCGTTTTGTTTCTTTTCCATAGTAGAGTATGCAATTGTTTTACTGCGAATGTCCATGAGTAATACATCCCAAAACAACTGGTCAGTAATTGTAAAATGTATATTCTCAGTTGGGATATTCAGTAAGTTATCTCTTGTATATAGAAGTGCTGCTGCAATATGATATTGTGCAATGATTTTTTCAATAAGCTCATTTACTTTATTGACATACTGGGAATCATTCAGAAGTAAACTATTGAATTTCCAGAAAGTACTCTTTTGCCAGCATCGCCTATTTCTATCTCCAAGCTTATCAGTGAATGATCTGTTCTGTATCCTGGTAAGATACGACTCTGTTCAAATGATTTAAGTCTTCTCCATGTAAAACGCGGAAGCTGAGGATTTAGTTCTCTCCATACATCTACTAGGCAGTGATCTTCAATGATGACTTCCACCTTTTCTTCAGCCTGCATATTGTTCCTGTGTTTAGAGTTACAGTAGTCTACATTTGGATCCAGAACTAGATTCCGGTTATCAGCAAATATTATATTACATCTGTTCATTTCCTTTATTTTTCCATTGATACTTGTGTAAAAATCTTTGTTTGGTCCATATATATGAACTAATACAATATCTCTGTTCGTTGTATATGTGTACCATCAGAAAATTTCCTTCGGAGTCTTTATAAACATTTTTAACTTTGAACTCAAAATTGTTGTTTAAAAGTATTGCTACCCCTCTCGGGTTTGTATTATGAGAAGAAAAATACGCAGCATACCCCAATTCCGCCACATAATACTTTTCAAGTTTGGGGTCAAAGTGAGTGTCTTGTATCAAGTAGACTGAATGTTGTTTTTGTTTCAAGTAGTGAAAAATATACCCAATCCTCTACAATTCATAGAAACAAATGACATTTTTTTTGGTCATTTTCTTTTTTGATCATATGCATGCAAGCACAGCGGTCCTGTCTTGAATATGCATGCAAGCTCAGCGCTCGGTCGTATATACTTAGAAGTAAATGGCCCAGAAAAAGAGAACACCCCTCTCCCACCCGCACAAGCACACACATACATATACAAAAATATTTCACTCATTTTCTCTGTCTAATTCTCTCTCTTTCTTTCTCTCTCTCTCATACACACACACACACTCACACACACATGCACACACACGCACACACACACACACACACACACAAACACACACACGCACACACACACATCAGTAGGTAGCTTCCCACACAGCAGGAGAAAAATTATTACAACCAGTGCAGGACGATGCAATACAGTGCCAAACAATGCAATATAACACAACACGATACGATAGATCAAATCCAATAAAGTGTTATACAATACAAAACAACAAGATACAACCTGGTACAATACGATACGACCCAGTACACTACAATACAGTACAACGCGATACGAGGAAAAGCAACTCAACACATCAAAATACAGCAAAATACAAAACAGTAAAATTACTATAAACAAATACAATAATACAATACAATACAATACAATACAATACAACACTATACCTTACATGTAGTTCATTTTCTACTCGGTTTTAGGCCCTAATAATGATTCTAAACTCTCCTTGTCATTGGCGTTGAGACCCTACCATTCAGCGTGACTGTCAGTAATGCTTTACAAAAAGTAGTTTATAAGCTGTGAATGGATACCTGACCCTGTTCAAGGTCGGGGAAGATAATGCTGTAAGAGGAAGGCGATGGACACGCCCTTATGATGCAAGCCCACAGAGAAGACGAGGTCTGTGGCACCTCAATCCCCAACGACTTCATGGCTATAGAACAACGTCTCCCATCCTCCTGCTGCCCTATGTGGCTTCCTCATGTTCAACATTATTGTTGCCGTATTTTATCCATTTACTACAACAAGCCAAACTTCAGCGACCTATTATACGAGCAAGCATGCCAGCTTTCAGTTGTTAGACTGAGGGCTGAAGTCAGGCACCTTCTAACAAACCGTGCCACATCACACACACACACACACTCATCTGCATCAAAAGGGAGAGAAATGGAGCTCGCCCACTGAGATCCCTTCAGGACAGAGCAGAGCCGGATCCCTCCCGTCCATCATGTACACCAGGGGCATGGGAGGAAAACTACTACTGTGACCACCACGTTCTGTGGCAACTGGCTAGAAATGGCAAAATGTCTACACTGACCTTGTAGATGGCAACGAAAGAAGAAGTCCGAGAGTAAGCTGTTAGACTGAACTCTGATTCCTAGTGTTGCTATGATTTGTTCACTTCTCATTGGGAAAAATGAGAACCATTTATTTTTATCACAATTTACTGTTTTCAAATGTGTTTCATCGGTGCTTGTTTATGCCAGACAATACGGTACTGTTTTTCTTTTTTTTTTAATCAACTAGAGTCGTTTTATTCAGTGACATCGATCTGTTATTCGCAAACACATACACACACACACATACATACACACACACACACACACACACACACACACACACACACACACACACACACACACACACACACACACACACACACACACACACACACGCCCACACACACACACACACATACATACACACACACACACACACACACACACACACACACACGCACTCACACACACACGCACATGCATGCACGTACACACACACACACACACACACACACACACACACACACACATATATATATATATACGCACGCGCGTTGCCCGCGCGTTTTATCATCGATTTTACTAGAACTTATAAATCCTTTATGGAACCCAATGGTGATGGCATATAAAAGCTGATTGTTTATCACGGACATGCTGGGCAGATGACAGGGAGGAAGAGAGGAATGAAGTGACTGAAAAAATAGTCATTTTGCCCATGCCATGCAACGCAGACTGGCTTGGGATGAACGCTGTTCACGAGTCATAACATAAATACTTTTTAGGATCTTTATTAACCATTTGGGTAAGCAAGGGAGAGAGAGGAGAGAGAGAGAGAGAGAGAGAGAGAGAGAGAGAGAGAGAGAGAGAGAGAGAGAGAGAGAGAGAGAGAGAGAGAGGTCATAAAGTTTTAATTGTATCTCGGCCTTAGACTACAATACCTATTATTCATGCGGAATAGGCAGGTAGGGCTCAGCTTGTCTGATGATTTCACCCCAATCAATGTGTTCAGTGTGTTGAAAACACTTAGCTATATCATATTATTCCCTTCTAATCTTTACAGTCATTACCTAGGAGACATACGTCTCTGCAGCTACAAGAACCATTTCAATTTTGTCCATTAATTTGCCAGCCAAAATATTCATCATTCACTAAATCGATGAAATTCGTACATCTGTCAATTCATAGTAGTAAGAAACTCTGGAGAGAGCCGGACGTAAGAAGGTCCTTAGAGGAGAACCCGCCGTCAAGCAAAGTGTTTGGGCCCTTAACTCCTGACACTCTACGGGGCCAGACTGCATCCAGGTCATGACTCCTGGGTGCCCTTTTGCTGTCGCCTTTTTTTAAACAGAAATGTGTCTTCCTCCGGGAATCGAACCCGCGCATTCTATTTGGTCAGTTTTCTCAAGGTAAGGTTACCCTTGTGGCGGATGTCTTAACTTTCGATGTCTTATCGGTCACCAGCAACATATAGGGGAATTTTAAGCCTTATGGAGTTCACTTTTGTTCCTCCTGGTTCATATCCAGCTGGAGCTTTGTTCCGCTGTTTCTGCCTTTAGGACTCTGGTCCTCTCTCTCCCCGAAATCGAGAGCAGCTTCCTGAGATTATAGGCTGATGTGCCTATCAACCCCCTTGCTCCAACATCTATAGCGAGGACTTGAAAACAGATGTCCTCAAGTTGTAGCTAGACTGGCATACTTTTCAGTCTTGTAGATATGGGCTTCTTCCATTCTACTTTCGTATAGAAGCTTGAACTTTCCTGCCTTGTACTCCTCCACAATGAATTTCAGGGGTATCTTCAGCTTTGCCTGTCAACAATAAAGCGCATCATCAGTGAGAATGGGTGGGACACCAAGCCATTTCTTGTGTATTTGTTGATTTTGACCTCCATGGATTCTACACTGCTAGTGCAGATATCGTATATCAAAAGGGGCCAGAGGAGCTTTGGAATCAGCATGAACTGCAGGCACTATACTTTGTATTTGCCAAGAAGGCCATATCGGTCTATTACCTGCAAACTTTCTTCTGTCATTCCTTACCCCTTTGTGTATCTTTCAGGAAGTGGACATAACCACCCCTTCAGGCTTTTCACTGCTTCTTCTGTCATTGATGAAATGAACTGATTGGCGACAGTAAACGTTACTGTTTCGTCTACTTTATCTTTCCTTCGTGACTTTTTTGGTTTAAAATTCATCGTAGATAAGGCTACGACTCTGTCCAACTGCTTCAAGAGTCTGCGTGTTTCTTCTTTTTTGTGGAAATCACTGTCATGTCGTCCATGAAAACTTTTAAAGGGGGCGTTTGGTAACCGTTTCTGAAGTCAGTTGGGCCTAAAGTCCTCACTGCTGCTTTCTAGATGACCTCCATAGCTAACACGAACAGTATTGGAGAAATTGCACAGCCCATGGCTATCCTATTTCCAAATTTATTCAATATGGAGTGTATTCTTTTGTGGAGAACAGCACTGCGAAGCCATTGAAATACTTCTTCAGTATTTCTTTGATGTTCTTTGGGACATGATACATCTCCAGGGCCAGTTGAATCATCTTGTGTGGGACTGATCCATACTCATTTGCCAGATCTTGTCACACCATGTCGATGTCTTTCTCCTCTGTTTTAGCTCTTTGGGTTGCTTCCCAAACTATCGTGGCATGCTGTACACAGCCTGACACTACTGGAATGCCTCCTTTTGGACTGACAAATCCAGATACTCATTTATTATTAAGTATTTGGACAGCCTTGCTGCCATGACGGAGAAGATTTTCCCTTCGGCGTTCAGAAGTGATACTGGTCTGAACTGGCTGATGTCACTTGAGTTCTGGTCTTTTGGAATGTACACGCCATCAGCTATCATCCTTTGGTTGCTGATCTTCATGTTCCTCAATGCTGATCTAATCAGTGTGTGGAGCCACTCAAGGACACTAGGACACTTCTTGTACAATAGATAAGGTATTCCGTTAAGCCAAGGTGATCATTTGGCTTTGGTTTCTCCACCACCTTTTTTACTTCATCTAGTGTTGGTGGCTTGTTATTAAACATTTTCTTTGGCATAGCAGGCCGAACCAGATCCTATCGTTTTCTGAGGTGCCGTTCCGGAGCTTCTTTGTCCTCTGTGAATGTCCCGGACTTTGGCTGTTCGAACAGTTTCCTGGCGAATTGGACAGAGTCTTTAAAGAAGCGATCTTGGGTTTTTCTTTTTGCTCCTGCTCTTCCTTGCTGATTCTGCTTTGCTTAGGGCGCTATGTTTCACTTTGAGGTCATTCCATATTTTCTCTAGCCCTTTCTTCTCAAATTGTGAAGCAGCCTTCATTTGTTTCTTGAAAATCCTCGTCTTTCTTCTGATGTCCTCCATTTTACGCTGGCGTCTGGATTTCTGGGGAGGAGTATTCACTTTTGATTGCTTTACTCCATAGGAATCCCTATATGTTGCTTATACAATATCTCCAAAAGTGGCCAATTTGTGTTCCAGGTTGCTTCTTCCTAGTAGTACATCCAGTCTTTGAACAATTTGTCTATCCAGCCTCTCCCATTCCTCTTTTGCACTTGCAGGTGGCAAGTTCAGTTTGTGGCGCTTAGCATCAAGAGCTTGTGCAAATTGCTCGTCTGAGCCAACAGTGTGGATGTCCTCGGCACAGTGGTTTGCTTCCTGGCCTTGGTTTTTGGACGTCTTATCTGCTGGTACAGTGCGCTGCTGATCGATCATCAGAGTGTGTGCACAGACCTTTTTCGTTCTTCATGCCACTAATTAGTGGAGAAATTCCTTCCACAGACACACAGGAATTCCATTTGTCCCATACTCGTTGTCCTTTGTGCATTTCCAGTCATGATTGGTTTAGCGCTGATTGATTCATTATTATCTCTTCCTTTCTATGAATCCTTGAATTCGGGACATGGGGACATGTTAAAGAAAGGCAAGATGGGGAGCCAGCCCACAAAGCCTAGAAGTCTGGTCTTTCCCAGTGTCATTCAGTCTTTCCCAGCAACCCGCCGGACTGCTCCCGGCAGTCAGTGGTCTAGCCATGTGTCAATTGTAAGAAACTCTAGGGAGAGCTGTACAGCAGAAGGTCTTCAGAGGAGAAATCCCCATCAAGCAAGTGTTTCGGCCTTTAACTCCTGACACTCTAAGGGGGCTCGGCCGCATCCAGGTCATGACTCCTGGATGCCCCTCTGTTGTCGCATTTAAAAAAAAAATTGTCCTCCTCATACCCGTGCATTCTAGGTGGTCACGTTTCTCACCATTGTGGCAGATGTCTTAACCACTTGGCTATCGGTCACCAGCAACATATGGGGGACTTTTAAACTCTATGACGTTCACGTTTGTTCCTCCTGGTCCAGATCCAGCTGGAGCTTTTTTCCGCTGCTTCTGCCATTGCCTTTAGGGCTCTGGTCCTCTCCCCGAAATCGATAGCTACTTCATGAGATTATAGGCTTGTGACACACACACACACGCACACACACACACACACACACACACACACACACACACACACACACACACACACACACACACACACACACACACATAATATCACTTATAGTGAAAAGACGTTAAATCAAAGAACGAACGAACACACACATACATATATATACATACATACACACACACACACACACACACACACACACACACACACACACACACACACACACACACACACACACACACACACACACACACATATGCGTATATATATCTATATGTATGTAACTATATGTATGTAACTACCTAGGTAGTTAGGGGTATATATATATATATGTGTGTGTGTGTGTGTGTGTATGTGTGCGTGTGTGCGTGTGTGTGTCTGTGTATATACTTATATATAGATATATATACATGTACATTATATATATATATATATATATAATATATAATATATATATAATATATTCCAAAAGACGTTCTCTACGGCGAACTGGCAAACCGGAAGCGAACTCCAGGGCGCCCACAGCTACGCTTTGTAGACGCATACAAAAGGGACCTTTTTTTAGAAGCTCAGGGATTGACCCAGGCTCTTGGGAGACTCTGGCGGAAGACAGGGCAGCGTGGCGGACAGCCGTTCAGCAAGGCGTTGTGAATGCGGAGAGGAGGAGAGCAGAAAGCGCAGATGAGAAAAGGGCTCTTCGCAAGCAACGTTCCAGAAACCAGACAACAGCGACTCAATTTGTATGTGGCAGATATGACAGAGATTGCCACTCAAGAATCGGCCTGCACAGCCACAGCAGAAAGTGCACGTCATGACCACAACGCCTCTTGGTGCAGACTATCATCTCCTGAGATGTAAAGAGGCCGACGACGACGATGTATGTATGTATACCACGGGAAGGCCCATACTCTGCTACAAAGATGTGTGCAAGCGGGACCTCAAGGCGGGTGGCATTGCAGCAGCAGGCTTCGAAGTGGTAGCAGCAGACCGCAGCAGCTGGAAACTTGCCATCAATTCGGCCATCAAGACATCAGAGCAGAGGAGAGTGGGAAGTAAGAAGAGTACGCAGACACCAGAGAGCAGGGTCAGCGCCTTCAGACGACACCATCTTCACGTGCAGCAACTGCAACAGGACCTGCCGTTCGAGGATCGGGCTCTACAGCCACAGCCGACGCTGCAGTTCCACCACAGAATGACTTCCAAGGCGCAATCTCCATTATCTCCCGAGACAGACGGATGCCATACATACATACATACATACAAACATACATACATACATGTATGTATATCCGTACCTACATATATAAACACTCTTGTTCATCCTAACTATTGTACTGAAATATCGTCTGAAATTATACCGCTAATATTTACATAACCGTTTAATTCTCTTTTCCCACAAAATATTTGTTCCTCCTGTACATCACGTGGAAAACGCATTAAGACACGCTAAGGCTTGTATAGGAGCAGTTTGCACATGTACATTTTGACTGAATGATATAAACACCTCGCTCGGGGGTCAGCGTAAGTTAAACATTTAAATCATCATCATGATCTTCATTTTGAGATTCTGCCCTGCAAAATGGACATGCTTTTCTTGATCAGACTCACTAAATCTATTTGTGTTATTGTTTAGGGGTAGAACGGTTAACCTTGCCTTTGAAAGAATATCTCTGAAACAGTATATATCCATAGAGTGCATGTACTTCTCCCTTTCAAAGATCTTTTTAAAATAATCTGTGACTTTCAGATCAGTGTCCCAGCCCTTCTTGAAGGTTCTCTCTACAAGTCTGTTTAAACACACACAAGAAGATTTTTACATCATCAACACCTTGATGCAGCCATGCGATCATCAGTCTCACACAGAATACTTTCCTTATTTTTCAAGCCCAGCATCCTTTCCCAGGCCTGTCATGTTCCACTTGGTAAGGCCTGAAAGGTAACCTATTACATTCATTTGTAGTGACATGAACCAATATCTAAGACAGATAATGGAATCTTTGACATAAAGGGGACATTTTCCCAGGTCACCGTATACCATTTTGTTAAGTGTCCTTACTAAAACACCTAACACTCTTTTGCATGATACCAAATGTATTCTTTCCATATGTCCGAGTCTGTTCAGTCCCCATATCTCCGAAAAAATACAACAAAAGACGCTGACGTTTTGCCTGAAATATCTTAAAGAAAGCTTCCAAAGTAGTGTCTTTATATTTTTGAAGAGACCTGTTTAATTGTTTAGTTGCTTTCTTGCCTTTTGTCTCCAAGCGTTCTGTGCCTATGTTGGTGCTTGTCCATGCCGTGAAATTGAAATCTAGAAACAATAGCATTAACTACTTCTAATTTAGTTCCATTGAAAACCACAAATTT
>JAPXFY010000024.1:41734923-41762423 GCA_030674185.1 Monoplex corrugatus
TTAAAGACAAAGAATTTCTTCGTCATCTGAGAAACCTGAAGAATTTGTACAGTTCTTTTCGAGAGCAAAGTAGCTTGCCTATACCAATAAGAGAGAAAAGACGGAAAAGTGAAGAATCAGAAGAATAGTCAGATCCTCCCCCTGATAGTCACATGTACATAAATCTAAAAATTACATTCATCATCTTCAATTCAGTCCCGTAGTCTGGTTGACCATTGGGGCACCACTGAAGATTTTGCAACCAACTTCCTCCACTCCTCACGGTCCTCAGCTTTCCGCAGAATGATGTTCCATTCAAGGCTAGTCCACTCTCTGATATTGTCTTCCCATCTTTTTCTCTGTCTGCCTCTTCGTCTCCCTCCCTGTACTGTTCCCTGCAAGACGGTCTTGGCCAGTCCAGATGATCGTGTGACGTGCCCGTACCACCTCAGTTTGCGTCTTATCACTGAAGTCAGGAGGTCTTCATACGGCCCGATGGCGTTTTCGATTCGGGTTTTCACTTCCTTATTGGCTATATGATCTTCTTTGTACGAGATACCGAGGAGTTTGCGGAAGCATCTCATCTCCATTGCCTGTATCCTTCTTTCAATGTCTGCTTTTATGGTCCATGTTTCGCATGCATGCAAAAATACTGACATGACCAGGGAACGCATCAGTCTGATCGTGAAGCCGATAGCGATATTCTTGTCGTTCCAGATGACTTTTAGCTTAGTCATTGCAGCTGTGGTCTGGGCAATCCTGGAAAGTACTTCGGGCTTTGATCCTTCATCTGATACTATTTCTCCCAGATATTTAAAGCTATGGACGGTCTCAAGTTTCTTGTTGTCTATGGTAATGTCAGTGCTGATGCCATTGGTATTATTTGTCATCAGCTGGGTTTTCTCTGCACTGGTCTGCATACCATATGCTGTGGAGGCCTCATCAAGATATTTTATCAAGCTGACCAGCTCTTGCTCTTGCCCAGCTAGTCCGCCAATGTCGTCAGCAAAACGCAAGTTTGTGATTGTTCTACCTCCGATGCTGACTGTTCCCTCGTGGTCTTCAAGTGCGTCAGCCATTATCCTCTCTAAGGAGATGCTAAAGAGAGTGGGGGAGAGCAGGCATCCTTGGCGTACTCCAACTGTGGTTCGGAACCATTCTCCTATGTTGTTGTCATGGTAGACTGCACTGGTCGCCTTTTCGTAGCTCGTAGAGGCATTCTATGGTTCTGATCAGGTTGGCATTGATGTTGTACAGCCTCATGGTTGCCCACAAGGCTGCGTGCCAAACTCTGTCGAATGCCTTCTTGAAGTCCACGAAGACGTGGTAAAGGCCTTGCTGGTGTTGCAGGTATTTCTCACAGAGCAATCTGAGGTTGAAAATTTGCTCTGTGGTACTTCTTCCTGGTCTGAAACCTGCCTGCTCTTCTTTTATTATCTCCTCAGCTTGTGGCTTCAGTACACTCAGAAGGATTTTTAGCATGACCTTACTTGGATGGCTGATCAGGCTGATGGTACGGTAGTTTTGGCATAGTTGTAGGTTGCCTTTCTTCGGGAGAGTGATGATCAGGGACTGTGTCCAAGGTGTTGGCCACTCGCCTGTCCGCCAGATCTTATTGCAGATGATGGGTAACATATCTATCATGGCCTCTCCTCCTGCCTGGACCAACAGTGATGGAATGTTGTCCACTCCTGCCAACTTGCCTTTCTTCAATGATTTTACTGCAGCTTCAACTTCTTCTCGCACGATGGGGTAGCTGTCGTTGTTGGTGGTGGAGGAACGTCTAGCACCTTGGGATCTCTTGTTTGTGTGTGTGTGTGTATAATTCGGAGCAGTACTCAATCCACCGCTTCAGAATATCTTGATCTTCTGTGAGACATTTCCCTGCTTTACCAGAACTTAAAGACGCCTTTCTCTCGTTGAACAACAAAAAATCGGCTGTAGAACTGGATGGCATGTAGTACACCCATTTAAATCATTTACCAGAGAAATGGATTGAATACTTACACAATATCATACTAAAATGCTGGGAGAGTTGTCGCATACATGACATTTGGAAGACTTCAGTTGTGTTACCTATACCAAAAGCTAATAAATCCCACTTTGATCCAGGCAGTAACCTATGTCACTTACATCCCATGTTTCGAAACTACTGGAAAAATTACATTGAATAGACTGGCTTACTTTAGTGAGAAAAATAACATAATTCCTACTAACCAATCTGGATTTCAAAGGGTAGATCAACAACAGACCATTTAGTCAAATTAACAACTCAAGTAAAAGTTCAGTTTGCTAAAAGAAAAAAATGTCTTAGCTACCTTTTTTGATCTTAAAAAAAGCGTACGACCAAGTCTGGCATGCGAGACTTTTGTTGAAATCAAAACATATTGGTCTCAAAGGTAATCTTTATCATTTTATCAAAGCATTTATCAGTGACCGCAGCATAGTCGCTAAAGTAGGTAATACATACTCTGAAAAAAGTTCTGTAAACATGGGAATTCCGCAGGGTTCCGTAATATCTCCTCTATTATTCAATACTTTGATCTATGACCTGCAAACGCAAGTCTCAAACAACGTAAACATAGCTCAGTACGCAGATGATATAGCGATCTGGATGAACGTTTCGTTGAAAAGGAAGACTTCCTTTAGAGAAATAAACTACATTATTTCCACTTACTTGACAGATAACTGTCTGGAAATATCCAATGAAAAGACACGCATGATGGGTTTTAATAATAGTCTCAGTCCTAAAGGATTACCAATAATCAAAATCGATGAAGAGGAACTGAAATATGCTACTCAGGTGAAATTTCTTGGAGTTCACTTAACTTCTAGATTACAATGGAAAGATCATATATATAAAGCTTGTTATATAAAGCTATGAAAAGCTATAATTTAACAAAAAATAATTAATAAAGAGTCATGGGGGCATAATACTAAAACGTTGTTACATCTTGTAACAGCTTTAATCAGATCGAAATTGGCTTATGGCCAAGAGGTCTATTTTTCAGCTCCAAAATGTTATATGAAAAAACTTCAAAGCTTAGACAGTAAAGCTGTTAAATGTGCTCTTGGGGTATCAGTGTATACAAAAACCACAAGAGGTATATAAAACAGCTGGCATCCTTCCTTTGTAAGATTGGAGGAAGTTATCAGCTGCTAAATCTATAGTTAGAGCAAATGCAGTAGCTAATTATGCTGATACGGATCTTAAAAATCGGTCTGATATCAATTTCCCCAAGACAGCAAGAACAATAAAGCACAAGAAACAATATCTACCTACACAAATGAGCTATTCGAAATTGCCAGCGTGGAATCTAACAAAGTTTCATATAAAATGATATAGTGTCCTCTACCCCCTTGAGAACTGTCCAATGCAACTTTTGATATCAACTACACTGAAACTGACTTGAGAAAAGATATCAATCCACACTTGTTAGCAATTGCCGTTCTGTCATATCTACATAAAAAATATTTACATCACTTGAGAATATTTACTGATGGTTCTGTTCTAGATGATGGTGAAGCAGGCGCTGGCTGTATAATTCCAAAATGTAAAATAGAAAAGGCTTACTCTTTAGAACAAGGACATTCAATCTTCACTTCTCAGTTAGTTCCCATCCAAATCGCACTGAAATATATAGTAGATTTACCCATAACTTTATTTAGTATTTTTGTATGTGTAGATTCGAAATCTGCATTACAATCCCTGAAAAGTTGCAGACATAAACTAAATAGTACGTTGATATTTGAGATAAAATTTCTAATTCATTGTTTAATAACAAATAATACACAAGTTACTTTTTCTTGGATCCCATCACACTGTGTTATCATATATAACGATCGTGTTGACAGAATCCCTAAAAGTGAAGCAATGAATAGGGCTGGCAGTACTATACTTGATTTACAACTCTCTGAACATGAAATGAGTGTTATATTAGACAAAAAAGTAAAGGCGCAATGTAACCTCGTCATCAGGGTTTTACAAGACTGGAAATAACTTTTAGCTTACAGATTATCTCTCAGCTCACTTCGGACTAAATTCAGTAAAACAATCAATTAATAATTTTATATCTGTAGTGATTATATAACAGTTAATCGTCTTTTGTGTTGTCAGCGAATGCGACCTTATTTCATCGTTTACAAATCTAAATCAGAAACATACTGATCTCTTTCTGTATTCACGTGTTGCTAGGCGTTTGCTGCACAGTCCCATATGCCGTTTGCTTTGATTAGGCCCGATTGTTTTATACCTGTAAATCCCACCTACGACTGTTTGTTTGCTTGTTAGGTTTTTCATTACTCCTTGTCTGTTATAACGCTTATAATTGGACAATATTTTCCTCTTTTCTTCCTTCTACCCCACCTTGTCTTACGCCATCACAGGATCTTACATGCTCGACTGGAGTAGTTTGGTAAAATAGTGTCCAACTGCATTGTCAGGGTTATCTCCATCGAACTGTTACTGGGAAGTGTCAAATAATATCCCATGGTGGAATGATTTAGGTAGCTCAATGTTGACTTCTGGGAGAATCTATAGATAGGTTAGGTGCTACAAAAGCCTCAATAACGCAGCCCCCGATTACCTGTCAAGCCTACTTGAGATCTATGTTCCCTCACGTACCCTCCGCTCTGCCTCCGATCCTCTGCCTTTTCGCTTTCCACGCACTAAGCTCAATACCTATGGTCCACGAGCCTTCTCTGTTTCTGGTCCACTTTCCTGGAGCAAACTTCCTCTCTCAGTCCGTCAGCAACCTACTTTTGTCTCCTTCAAGTCCGCTCTCAAAACTCACCTTTTCTCCTCTGCATAAAATCCTGACCTCACTCAAGCCCCTCTGCAGCCTGTCTCCACTCGGAGGGGAATCACATTGTAATATATAATTGTATATAATATGCTCTCTATAATTTTCCATTGCTTTTATTCTTTTTCCCCATTTATAGCCGTGTGCGTTTGTGTGTGTGTGTGTGTGTATGTGTGTGTGTGTGTGTGTGTGTGTGTGTGTGTGTGTGTGTGTGTGTGTGTGTGTGTATGTATGTGTGTGTGTGTGCGTGCGTGCGTGCGTGTGTGTGCGTGCGTGCGTGTGTGTCTGTTTTAGCGCTTAGATTTGATTTTATCAAGATTTTGCGCTATATAAATAAAATATTGTTGTATTGTAGGTAGCGTGTAGCCAAGACAGTTTCCAAGACAAAGCCACCCACAGACTGTCTGGTCCATGGTTGTGAGACAGGTTATATAGAGACACCCCAATCAGGTTATATAGAGACACCCCAATCAGGTTATATAGAGACACCCCAATCACCATATACATGAGAAGCATCTGACAGGCAAATACGATTTTACTGCGAGGAACGCGTCGACCAAAAACACGCCACAGAGTTGATCTGCTGGAACGCCTGGTGACGTTGTCAATGTCAGAGAGGGGTGTGGATGGTTGATCTTCTTCAATCATAGATAGTGGGAGTATTTGGTGACCGCTGACTGCGAAATCCAGGAACTGAATGAGGAGGGATAGCCGAATCATTTGGTCAAATACACAAGACGGCCATTTTTCCTGGGGCAGTGTTGCAATACCTTTTCAATTCTGTAGACTTGTTTTTCCCCCACCTTCTGAATTTCTGGCTGATAAAAAACCCCTTTCAACTCTTCACCATTGTCGTCTTTGAGTACATACGTCAAAGGCGTTGTTTTCAAATGTCGACTGATGGTAAAAATGTCTTCTATCCAGGAGGGGAAATAACCCGTCTTAAATTGTCTTCTGGCCTTACTAATACGTACACGATCTCCTATAGCGCATTCTTCTTTGCAGGGAACTTGTGTACAACATCTGCCATACTTCTTCTTGGTTGGTGCTGTTGACCTGAGAGGGGTGGTCTCTTGATGCTTCGATGATACGAGTGATTGACAAAGGCAAACCTTCCATAAAGCAAGTGGTGTTTTTCTTGGTAAAGTACCTCCACTCCATAGCTTCTCTTTGAGGGTCCGGTTAAAGCGTTGTGCTATCGAAGCTTCATTTTCCGTGGTAAAGAACTGCACCTCTTGTTCCTTCAGAAACTTCTGAAATGTCTTGTTCAGAAACTCTGTCGATGTCCCCTTGTCCGTTTACAGTTTTAAAGGGTTTTCGACCCTGATCAAAAATGTGTTTAAAGGCCGCCGCCAACACGGGTCTTGTTTTGTTTTTCAAAGGAACGACCCACACGTACTTGGACAAAACATCAATCCTGTCAGCAAATAGACAAAAACGATCATTGTCTTTCTTCAGCCGTTGAACATCAATGGGATCAGCTTGCCATTGCTGAATGGTCTCTCCCAGAACACGTCTTCTGGCCAACTTGTGTTGCACACTCAACCAGTTCTTCAACACATTCTTTTGTCTCTGTCACGCGTTTTAAGGCAGTTGCACCGCCAAAGGAGCCAGGACGCTGTGATGTGTAGTAGGCCTGTGCCAACACTCTGTTCTGTTTTGATAATATCTTCTTTTTCTGTCGTGAGGAGGCTGCAATTACAATTCTTCCGAGTTCGTCAAAGACGTAGTCTAAATTAACCTCTCTTGTTTCCTCCTCTGTTGGCGCATCTTTTTCTTCTGAGAAAAAAGGAGTGTCTTTAGAATCATGGTGAGTTTGAAGTTCTCTCTGCTCGTCAGCCTTTTATTTTTGTAGACGCCAGGATAACATTTCTCATCTCCCGTGGGGTGATTTTTGGTGTTGACAAGATGGCAGTAGACTGTGTAGGATAGGAGGGGGCACCTGATATTTTGTCCTCATAAACTTCCAACTCTCAGCGTTTCCAACTAAATCTTGGGGGATGTTGGCTTCACTCAAGGCTGTAGCAAAGTCACTCCACCCATTGGGTTGTACGTTTGGACGTTTACTCAATACGTCGTTGACCAGATCCACCAGGTTTGAGTTTTTAACTAGCTGACCAAACCATATCTTTTCAACTCGTTGGTTCCATTTTAGGTATGGGTGATTCTGAATACGACGCAGTAGTCGCTCTGCTTCGTTTTTCATAGTCTTGGGTACACTGTGCAAAACACCCTTCTCTAGGTTTTCCAGTGGTCGGGATGTCACATCGAGACATGTCTCTGTTTTCTGATCGGATGTGGGTTGAGTTGTGTTTGCATCTTGAACAATTACTGTTCCAACGGCCTGTTTTTTCATATTGCTGAACACGTTTCAGTTGTCGCCACAAGGCTTGGTGGTATGTGTTTGCTTTGTCTTCAAAGTTCATATCATTTCCATCCAGTACATCTCTCACGTGGTGATCTTTCTCTTTTAGACTATCAGACATAGCATTGGCAACAGGCGGACCAGCTGACGAGTTCTAAAAAGGATGCTAGGACCCGTGGGTCGATCAAAATCGTTTTCTTAGTGTGTTCCATGGTAAAGTCAGAGTCCTCCCAATAAACCTCCTAGAACACTCAAGACAGGTTTGACGAGGGCGCCAATTATTCTTAACAGGATCATACCACGTGCAGTTAAGCCTATCATTCTTGAATCTCAGTGTGACTTTTGTGATGGAGAAGGCACAAGAGGCTTGGTGTTTGCCTTACACCAGCAGGGCCAGAAAGGTTGCGAACAAAGTCAGGAGTTCCACATTATGTTCGTAGATGTGACCAAAACATTTGACACTATTAGCCGGGTGAGTCTGTGGGACATACTAAGAAAGACTGGTTGCCCTAATAAACTTCCTCCGCTCGTTGCTTCCTTCAAGAGAACGAGAGAAGTGGGGAGAAAGTTTGTTCTTCTGTCTGTGGTGAGCTGCGTGTACTCTCTCTCTCGCTCTCTCTCTGTCTCTCTCTTTCATAAATGAATTAGCGCTAGAAGTAATAAATAATGGAAAACATGGAGCTATTTTGTCTCAAGATGCATTTGAACTGTTCATTCTGTTGTTGGCTGATGATGTTGTTCTGTTGTCAGAAACAGTTGCTGGATTGCAGGCGCAGTTGAATAGCTTACAACGTGCTGCGTCTTCGCTCCAGCTAAAAGTTAATATGAGTAAAACTAATATTATTGTATTTAGAAAAGGTGGATATTTAGGTGCAAGAGAACGATGGGTGTATGATGGTGCGGTAATGCCTGTTGTAAATATTTACAAGTATTTGAGAATTTTTTCACTACGCGATTGAGTTATGTTGTTGCTTGTAAGGATCTTGCCAGTAGAGCTAAAAATGCATTGTTATGGATTATGAAGAAACTGTACAGTCTTAATAATAATTCTTTGGAACTGTTTGTTAAGCTTCTTGATTCCCAGATCCAACCAATTATGCAATATGGCTCCGAAATTTGGGGGCTAGAGAAAGCTGTTGTTCATTGTGAATCAGTTCATTTGTTTGCCCTTAAAAAGTTTTTGGGAGTAGATAGGAGAACGCCTAATGATTTTGTGTATGGCGAAACTAATCGTTACCCTGTATATGTGAATTCTGCTGTTAATTGTATCCGATATTGGCTCAGATTATTACATATGGATAAATTTAGGATACCATGGAAAGCATATAAAATGCTGTATGATCTAGATGCCAATGGTAAGAAAAACTGGGTATCGAATGTACGTTTGTGTTTGTACAAATATGGATTTGGATATGTGTGGTTATATCAGGAAGTCGGCAGTGTGAATGGCTTTATTCGTATTTTTCGTCAACGCTTGATAGACTGTAGATGGCAGGACTGGAATTATCATATTAACATCAGCGAAAGATTTAATTTATTCAGAACAGTTAGTAGTGTATCTGAAATAAAACTGTATTTGCAGCTAAATTTAGAACGACATGTGAAGTATATTACAACAAGATTTAGGTTTGGTGTATCTGATTTGGCTGTACATCGATATAGATATAAAGTATTAAATGATAATGATTTATTTTGTCCATTATGCAAAGAATCTAAAGAAGACGAAGTACACTTTGTCTTTTGTTGTAAAGCACTTACAGATTTTAGGGAAAAGTTTATTCAGCCTAAGTATTATGGACAGCCTTGTCTGTTTAAACTGTGCTTGTTGTTGTCATCAACAAATATAGAAGTTGTCCGCAAATTTTCTGTGTTCTTATATATACCTATGAAATTTAGAGAAAATGCTGTGTCATAAGATGAGTTATGGATATGTATAATTCAAACCTTTTTGTGCATTATTTAGAAGGTATTGTATTGTTCACATACCCCTTCATAAGGGGCCATGGCCTAATATGAATAAACTATCTGAAGTCTGAAGTCTCTGTCTCTGTCTCTCTCTCTCTGTCTCTCTCTCTCTTCTCTCTCTCTCTCTCCCTCTCTCCTTTTCTCTCTTGTGCATGTGTGTGTGTGGTGTGTGTGTGTGTGTGTGTGTGTGTGTGTGTGTGTGTGTGTGTGTGTGTTACAGAAACAGAGACGTGTTTTTGCAAAGTTCCTTTATATTTACTTTGAACAGAGGGCGCAATATGAAAACGATAGATAAATAAATGAATAAAGACGTTAATAAGTAATACAGGGGGGGGGGGGGGGAGAGAAGAAAGAAAGACAAAGGAGAGAGAGATGAAATATCACAAAAACATTACCAATATGCCATTTTGTGATATTTGTGCGGTATTTAATCTTTCTCTCTTTCTCTCTCTCTCTCTCTCTCTCTCTCTCTCTCTCTCTCTCTCTCTCTCTCTCTCTCTCTCTCTCTCTCTCTTCTCTCTCTCTCTCTCTCTCTCTCTAGTCACACCTATCTTTCCCTTGTTTGAACGTATGTATGTTTTCATTCATTTATTTTACCTTGCACCTTCTCTTCAAAGTGCACACAGCTTTTTACAGGCAAGAACAAGCTTCCTCCCTGGGTGTTCTCTTTTGTTTCCACGTCGTTTATCCCCATCCACCCAACGGATTCTCTACGTAAAATGTTTTGATGTGTTTGTGTAGCATATCGTAGTCAGTGAATAAAGTCCCCATTGAGGAAGTCGGGTGTACCGCCGAATATTTGGGAAAATTTTACGCTGATTTGTTGCCTTTTCTGTGCACATGCTGCTTCATTTTATACATATATGTATATAATATAGCATGGCTATATAGCATGGCTAATCGTCTTACATCACATTATATGGATAGACATTCGATGAAATTGAACCATGGCTAACAACACAGTATGCTGGCCACAGAAGTGTACGCAGGGTATAATCACATTTGAACAGCGCGCAACAGCTGCTTATTCAACAGAAAAGCGACCTGCAGAAGCAAAGCCAATGCTGCAGAATCCATACCATGTGGCCCCTGTAGAAGACCTTGTACCTCAAGGAGAGAGCCTGCATCCTACGTCAACACCTGCATGTATATCAGGTGATAAGGATCGGTGTGCCAACTAATCCGTCGGATGGACAGGAGAGACTATCATAATGTTAGTATGTCTTAGTAATCCCTTTCTTTTAGCCCTGTTTATCTAAATGTACTAATATTGCAACGATCTAAAAAGTAACCAAGTCGTTTCTTTTCTTAACAACTTATTCCATTAAGTGACTGATTTCATAGCACCAGTTTCAAGCACAGAAATCTTTCAATATCACAATACATTATGTCATTTGATGTTCTTAAGCCAGAATCAAAAGTCTTTGGAATGCATATGTCTTTTCTACCTGAAAACGTACATCACCAGTACCCCATCTGGGGTAGAACTATTGCATTAAAAAGGACACACACAGAGAGAGAGAGAGAGAGAGAGAATGTTCCCTAGTTCCAAAATCAATTGTACCGCTAACCTTTGAAAAGCATTTGGCAAATACGTTCGCATAGTCAACAACTGATGGAAAGTATTACTGGAACGTTAACAGTGTTTGACCCTTTTCGATTCTTTTGTGTGCTGAATGGATGAAAGCAGAGGGACTCGTAAGACCAGTAGCCTGAGTACTCCAACCCTCTCTACTCTCACACTCACCACTGTATAGACGTATTACAGTTCAAGTCTTTTTTTAAACCTCCATTATATTCTAAAGAATGCACGTTTTCTTTTCATATAGACCAAACTGGTGTGTATGTAAATGAGTGTGTTTATGTGTTGTGTGGTGTGGTGTGGTGTGTGTGTGTGTGTGTGTGTGTGTGTGCGTGCGTGTGTGTGTGTGTGTGTGTGTGTGTGTGTGTGTGTGTGTGTGTGTGTGTGTGTGTGTGTGTGTGTGTGTGTGTACATCAGTACGATCCTACATCCGTCCATCCATACACACACGCATAGAGAGAGACAGAGACACGGGTATGCAGATATACATTCATCTATGTCATTACCATGTCATTCCCTGATAATACAAACAAAACGGTTTAGTTACTCTAACGATCTGCCTTCCACACAAAATATACCAGAAAAAGTCCAGGTTTTACATTTCTTAAAGTTACCGTGACAGCAAAAAACGTAAATGTGAATCAAGGACAATAGTAGTCAACGGTAAAAGTAGAACGCAAATATTCTTAAAAGTACTTGAGAAAGTGTCGGTCATATACTTCCGTCACAAAGTGCAGATTTTGGTCCTGTTCTGGTCTATGAGTCCAAGGCGCCATGACTTCCAGACTTATTGTTTCTCGACTCCTGAACGATCTTCATTTACGACTGGAACTTAGTAAAGATCAATACAGAAGCAGCTGAAAAATCTTGCTGGTGCATTTTTGTAATAGACTCTCGGACAGACAGGCAGACAGACACCCACACCCACAAACACACACACACACACACACACACACACACACACACACACACACACACACACACACACACACACACACACACACACACACACACACACACACACACACACACACACACACACACACACACACACACACACACACACACACACACACACAAATGTGTCAGACAAGACATGTTGCCTGTTTCTGAACCTATTAAAAACAGATTTATGATGTTCTTTGACTATGTAATGGCGAAAGCTTAAGTTCGACTACGATCTAGATTGTGAAATGTTTACTTGGCAAATATCTTGGTATTTTCAGCACACATTCGACTGACACAATCTTCCTGTACTTTTCCTCTGTGGAAGAGTGGCTTAGAGGTTAATACACCCGTTTAGAAATCAGCAAGCCTTGGTTCAAATAATGGATTGAACAAGAATTTTTTTCTGCCCACCCCACCTCCATTAGCCTTCAGATGATTGTCCTGGGGTCTTAACTTTCGGAGAAGTCGATACATTGAAATATGGTGTATATGCACTAATATTGTTTTATCCCGAAGCGGGTCCAGGGCTAAAATCGAAACTATGATGCACTAGCTAAAAATAGCGTTTGGAATGAAAAGGATCCTACCATTAAATAATGCTTAAGTATATGATCGACAGAATGGGAAAATATGTTATCAAGAGGTATGGCTGATGTAAATGGATCGTACCTAGTGCAACGAATCCGGTCTGACCTTGGAATAGGAAGAAAAACATCCTAATCCAACAGCCAAGTGGCTGAAGGGAAAACCGGAGTCCCCGGAGGAAAATAACTTTTAGTCAGACGCGGCTGGGCCTGTCTTGTGAAAGGAGAATTAAAAACAAATTTAATTTTAAAAAATATAACGAAATGAAATAAAATGAAAAACAATGCATGTGTACAGCTGCAAAGCCAAGACTTCACTGGGATGGGAAAATGGTGATAATACGGTTTATTTAAGTAAATCATCATCGAAGTAAAACATACATGGACTCAAGGGCATATCAAAAGAAGATTGTATGTATAAATTCATCCAAGCAGTATAAACATAAGTTACCTACACATTCGAGCAGAATACACACGCACACACATACACACATAGGTAAAAGTACATGCACAAACAGCCATGTCCAGATAAAAGTACATGAAGTGGCATGACACTGAATTCTGTTGAGGAAATCTTTATGGTTCGTTATTGAGACCATGTGGCTTGCGTGCTCCAAGTTTATATATGAGATGGGATTCTCTGTCTTTCCTGTCTATGGTACTGTTATTGTATAGAAGCCACAGACCTTTCACTCGGATGTTGTTGATTGAGTGGTCCGACTGGTTGAAATGATCTGAGATAGTTTTATCTCTATGATGTCGGATATCAGCCAAGTGTTCTTTGAAACGTGTATCAAGGATACGCCTAGCTTCACCACTGTGCAGTTGAAAACATTGTGAGCAGCTGATCAAGTAGACAATGTTTTAGGTTTGACTGTTAAAATGTTCTGCAATTTTCATATGAGATTTGGGTCCTCTGAATGTGGTGGTTGAGCACACGAAAGGACATGTCCTGCATTTAGGTTTGTTACGTGGAGAGGTTCCTCGATGTTGGCTAGCTGGTTTTCTGAGTCTTGAACGGACCAGCAAGTCACGGAGGTTCGTGTCTCTTTTGTAGACAATTAAAGGGAGCTGGTCAAAGATTTCAGCTACAGTAGGACTGGATTGTAGAATGTCCCGGTTGGACAAGATGATCTTTTTCACACAGTACATAGAAGGGTGAAAGACTAAACTGAGAACCGGACGATCGTCTGTGGCAGCTTTTGGCTGAGAATGGAGGGCGTTTGATTGAGACTTTTTACGGGATTCACTGAGTGGGTAATGTCTACGTAGGAAGAATCTGGTCATTTCGTTTGCTTTGTCATAGAAGTCATTATCATCTGAGCAGAGGCGTCGTAGTCGCAAGAGCTGAGAGTATGGAATGCTGTTTTTGGTGTTGGAAGCGTGAGATGATCGATAGTCCAGATAAGAATGTGAGTCTGTTGGTTTATGATTGATAGTCCAGATTAGAATGTGAGTCTGTTGGTTTATGATTGATAGTCCAGATTAGAATGTGAGTCTGTTGGTTTATGATTGATAGTCCAGATTAGAATGTGAGTCTGTTGGTTTATGATTGATAGTCCAGATTAGAATGTGAGTCTGTTGGTTTATGATTGATAGTCCAGATTAGAATGTGAGTCTGTTGGTTTATGATTGATAGTCCAGATAAGAATGTAAGTCTGTTGGTTTATGATTGATAGTCCAGATTAGAATGTGAGTCTGTTGGCTTGTAGTGGACTGTAGTAACCAGTTTTTTCAGATCGAAGTGAAACATCGATGTCAAGAAAGGCCACGGATGTGTTTGAAATTTCACACGTGAACTTGATGGATGGATGAAAAGGCTGAACGTAGTGAATGGATTCTAAGAGTTGGTCGTGATTGAAGGATGTCAAACCAATGCTATCATCAATGTATCTTTTGTATACTTCAGGTTTGGGTTTCTTGTATTGCTGTATGGTGTGATGTTTCAAGAATCCCATGAACAGACAGGCATAGCTGGGGCCCATTTTTGTACTCGTTGCGACTCCGCTGATTTGTGAAAACATCTCACCAAATGAAAATGTGTTCATCATTGTCAAGACCAGTTCTGCAAGTCGGATGAGGGTTGATGTAGACAATGTGTAGAAAATATTGGAGAGCTTTTAATCCATCAGAATGGGGTATGCTTGTGTACAGAGAGGTGACTTGTAGAGCGAACAAGTATTTGGGCGTGAAGGTGTTGTCTTTATGTATCATTTCAATCAAGTTCAACGTGTGGTTAGTATCTTTGATGAAGGTGGGCAAAGACTGAACTATAGGTTGCAAAATGGTGTCAAGAAACTGAGAAATAGGCTTGGCCATATCTTTTGTGTACAAGATGACCGCTGCCCCAGATTAGGACTTTCAAAAGATAATTTTTATGGAGAGCTCTCTGTGGGATTTTGACCAAGAAGGGACTCCCTGCTACTAATTAGGGACGCCTGGAAACGTGGCCTGAAGTCTGCTGAAATCAGTGTGGACACTTGGGAAAACTGTGCTTGGTGACAAGTTGTACGTGCAGGCGTCGCCACTGCAGAGGAGAAATGAACTCGACTGGTCGAATACATTAGAGAACTGGAAAAGTGCAGCAGCGACCAACCAGCTGCAGCCTTCATGTGCAACAAGAATGTACCTGTCCATCTACAGCCGATGCTGTTCGATAACCAAAAGAGTCCTCTTTCGGGCGTATTCTACGTCTATTCAAACAGTACCATCATGTGTGCATGTGCGCGTGTGTACGCGTGAGTTCAGGTGACGTCAGAGTGAGCGTGTATATATAAGAACAAGGATAGGCATGCACGTGTATCTGTCTCCAGCATTGTGGTTTTAGAATCACACACACACAAAAATGATTTCGTGCAAGTGGAACTGAATACATTCACATGTCAGCAAATACAACGTAAGTCATAAATAAAGTCTCACTCATAACGTATGCAATAAAATCCCAGGAAAACAAACAAAAAGAGTGTTGGGGAGAGGAGGGTAGACAGAGGGAAAAGGCGGAGTGTTCGCCCCATGCATATGTACCAAACGTACTTCGTACATTAATTCCCTCCCCAGGCTTCCTTGTGATTCATCCCATAGAACACTTATCTTTTCAGAATAGAGAAAGGGATCAATTGGTGTTCGACTTGTCCAAAATTCGAAAGAACAAAATGTAAAACTCTGTTTACCACAGTCAAAATAGCATTAAAGCAAAGTATCAGTAATTCAACGACTCACTTGGTTAACAAAAACATTAATAAGTCTTTCTGTCAGGAGGTAATCATAATGAATGAATAACTGAATAAATAACTAAATAAATAGACACATAAATAGATACAAGCTACTTGGAATAATAAATGATCAAGAACGAAAAAGTGAAATAAGCAATGTACTTAACTTTATGTTTATTTAGCCTTGCCAACAGGGGATTAACACTGCACAAAAAGTATACATGACCCAACAGCAATTTGCAACATTACAAACATTAAATATCAGTAACATAAAAGTTCAGTCATGTGTGTTTCCACTTTGCTGTTGTTGTTGTTATTGTTGTTGTTGCTGTTGTTGTTGCAGCTGTTGTTGTCGGCCAGCATGCTGGATGGAATATACGTGTGTATGTATGTGTGTGCGGACGTGTGTGTATATGCATGTATTTGGTCTTATTTGTTATTTTTATTTCTTTTTTGTTTATCTATCTACATGCTCCAATATTTTTCATTTATTCATTTATTTATTTATTTATTCATTCATTTCTTTCTGTCTTTATTTACTTATTTACATACATACTTACTCACTTACTAACTTACATATCTATCTATTTTCTCTTTTCTTTCTTTGGAAGAGAACGACAGATTGGCTGGGCTATGATTAAGGAATATTGTCTTCACCTATTTGATAGACAGCTGAGGCTTTGTGCACTGACTGGGCAGGGGAGGGGGGCTTTCCGTCATGTGAGACGAGTTTATATTGAGTAGCTAGTTGTATTATGATTCAGACCTTTGATTAATTATTTATTTATTTTATATATCTGTTCCTTTTCCTTCAAGAGAAGCTACGCAGATACAAATGTCATTTATATGTAATCAAGATTGTTCCCATGATAGGCTGATACAATACTGGTAAAAAAAAGACTAGGTAAAATATAGGCTAGGTAGGACCTCAAGACCTGGCCAGTTCATGGGTTTATGTGCAGGCTTCATTAAGGATGTGCCACGATCACCATACACATGGCACCTGTGACGTTAGTACATATGGAATTCATTCCTAACCCGATGATGTCGTCTTGAGAAACTGAATACTGAAACCGAAACATAAAAGTTCAGGAAAAAAATGTAAATGTTTATATTAAGTAAATTAATCACTATAGATATTATATGTTACTCACTGATCTGAATGTAACATCGTAGAAGAGCAATTAATTTACGAAATGAATAGTTTCAACCATCATAGATTTATTATCCCTGAGAAACTTGTTTGAAAACAATTGTTTCAGTTTTCTTGACCAGTTCTTTAAAATCTCGAAAGGAATGTGTCAGCCGTTGGTCTCAAAATCAACCACGGCAAAACGGAAGTCATGCACGTCGGCCACGACACCATTCCCCGTCGAATCTTTTTCCAGTCCGGCGAGGTGGTTCAGACATGCGAGCAGTTCAATTACCTCGGAATTGACACCTCGTCTCCAAGGTCAGTGGTAGACGAACGCTTCACCAAAGCATGGGCAGCGATGAACAAACTGAAGCCGATTTTCAGCTCGAAGGTCGATGACCAGATCAAGATTAGACTTTTCAAGGCGGCAGTAGAGAGCATCGTATGCTACGGTCTCGAGTTCATACCTCTGAAACTCTCTCGAAATTGATCAACTCTTCCCATCGGCGTATGATCCGCTCGGCACTCGGCATCTACTGGCCAGAGAAAATCTTCACCAAGGCTCTCACCCTTGAGCAAGACGCTTCGAAAACGCCGACTGAGACTGATCGGGCACAGCCTTCGAATGCAGACAAGGTGTCCCGCTCCCCTGGGTGACATATTGTCTGCCAACCTCAGCGACCGTGTCAACCTTCGACGTGGACAAGGCAGAACCCTGACTCTGAGGGCTGATGTTACGAATGATCTTGACCACCTCGGCGTTTCCCCAGCAATTGTCATGAACATGAACAGCATCCAATTTTCACAGTTGATTGTTTCGTTTTAATTTGCTGAACGTTAAATATATACAATGTATATTATTATTATTATTATTAAGGGCATTTAGAGCGCCTAATCTTTCTGGAAAGCCCTAAGCGCTTACAAACTGTACAATACACATTACATCGAACATAGAAACATAGGCCTAATATAATTTTCATCATACATGGCGGACCTCTGTCACTCCATCCCACAAGCACATACACACCGTTAATAATATCAAATATTAGTACCTACTCTCTGGCACACACACACATATCCTCCTCCCACCCCGAGACATATCTATAGGCGCACAGCAATAACATACACAGAAGCACGCTAGCGCGCAGACAGCATAGCTCTTTTAGGTTAATAAATTTCAGAGAGGAAAGAGATGCGTTTTCAAGCCAGATTTAAATGACTGAAGACTTGTTTTGTGCCTCAGCGGGTAGGGAAGTGAATTCCATGAGGAAGGGGCTTGAAAAGAAAAGGATCGCTCACCATATGATTTTGTTCGAAAAGTTGGGATTCGAAATAAGCGGGTATCGGCTGAGGTACGAAGATGACGAGATGGAACGTATAGTTGAAGATATTCAGACAGGTAAGAGGGAATAGAATTGTCGAAGTATCTGAAGCACTGAACAGCAATTTTATGTTGGATCCTTTTCAACACAGGTAACCAATGCAAGTCTTGGAGAAGAGGAGAGACATGCTGAAATTTGGAAGACCGAAATACTAGCCGAGCGGCATGGTTCTGTACTTTCTGAAGTTTGTCAAGGAGCTGTTTTGGGGAACCAGACAGAAGGGAATTACAATAGTCAAGACGAGAAAGAACGAAAGCACAAACTAATATTTTAGTAGCTTCGAGAGTAAGGAGATGACGGATGGAACCTATTCTACGAAGTTCAAGGTAACAGACACGACAGATGTTTGAGACATGCTGCTGAAAGTTAAGAGTGTTGTCGATGGTGACACCTAGATTCTTAACTTTTTGGGAGAGGGTGATGTCTGTCCCATTCAGTGATATGGAAGATGGAATTAAGTCACAGTTGAGAAGTTTTTTAGGAGTAATGAAAATCATTTCAGTTTTGTCTTGGTTTAGTTGTAATTTGTTGCAAGTCATCCAGTCTTTCACGTCGGAAATGCAGGCTTTAGTGGTTTGTACGATGTTGTTTACATTAGAGATGGGACCAGAATTGTAAATTTGATTGTCATCTGAGAAGCTATGATGTGATACAGAATGGCGGAGAATAATATTTGCGAGAGGCTGCGTGTACAAAACAAAGAGAACTGGACCCAGGACGGATCCTTGAGGAACGCCATATCTGAGGGCTGAGGGAGGTGAGGGCAAGCCATTTACAGATACAGTCTGTGTGCGGTCAGAGAGATATGACTGAAACCAGGAGAGAGCGGAGCCAGAAATTCCGTAGCAGTTGTGGAGGCGCCAAAAGCAGTATCTCATGGTCTATAGTGTCGAAGGCAGCAGACAAATCTAAGAGAGAGAGAAGAGAAATGTCACCATCATCAAGGGATGTCAGAAGATCGTTCACAATTTTCAATAAAGCAGTTTCAGTGCTATGTCCTGATCTATATGCTGACTGATTGGGATATAATAAATGGTTTGATTCAAGATGTTCTAGAAGTTGGTGTAAAATAATTTTTTCAGTTACCTTGGAAAGAAAGGGGAGATTGGAGACAGGCCGGTAGTTTTTGAGAATATCTGGATCAAGAGAAGGTTTCTTTAGGAGAGGTTTGACAATAGCTGATTTGAATGAGCTTGGGAAGATGCCTGACACCAGTGAATGATTGATGACAGATGTAAAGAATGGGAGTAGAGTATCCAAACATTGTGTCAAAACAGAAGCCGGGAGGGGGTCTAATTCACTGGTTTTGATAGCAGAGTCCTTGATAGTTTTCTTCACAAAAGACTCAGAGACAGGCTGAAAGGATGTCAGTGGACAGCCAGAGAAGGTTGGTTCAGGCATTGAAAGAGGAGGGGTATTTTGCGAATCGAGACTATCACGAATGTCAAAAAGTTTCCCATTAAAGAAGTTAGAGAATGCTAGAGGAAGGTCAGCAGGTGGAACATGAGAAGGTATAGGGCTGTTTTTAGTTTTACAGAGAAGAGTGTTAGTAATGTTGAAGAGCTGTTTAAAAGTTGTGGCAGACGTAATTTTAGCATTATAGAATGAAACCTTTGCACTATGGACAAGTTTATCAAATGCTTTCTTTGCAGACTGGAAGGATTGTTTATGCACAGTTGATTTGTGTTTGATCATCCGTCTCTCAGCACGTCTTCTCTCACGCTTGGCAGCCTGGAGCTGAGGTCCAGCGGCAGCATACCAGGGTGAAGGGGGACGATGAGAGACCTTCCTTTGGGTGGTTGGAGCATGCTGATCGAGGCAATTGCGGAGGACAGCGTCAAGATCGTCGGCAGAAGTTGGCTGAGAATTGAGGAGTTGGGAATGGAGGTTGCTGTTGAACGATGGAAAGTCGATGGTTGACAGGTTTCTGGCCATGACGTAGATTTGACGTGGAGGAGGTTTTGATAGTTGAAGTTGGCTCAGGATGCAGTAGTGGTCAGAAGGGAGAGTTTGAATGACATCAGTGGACTGGAGGATATTGTCACTGTCTCTGTGTACAAGCCAGTCTAGTGTATGTCCTTTAATGTGGGTTGGAGTTTGGATGGCTTGAGTTAGGTCGAAGGTGTTGAGTAACTCGGTAGTCTTTGCAGTCAGATTGTTGGAGGGTACGTCGTAGTGGATGTTGAAGTCGCCGGTCAGAATTAAAGATCCTTTCAGATTGTTGCAGTATTCTAAGAGGTCATGAAATTGGTCAACAAAATCAGAGTCAGACAGATGGTTCTTTCTGTTTGGTGGTGGTCTATAGAGGCAGAAAATGTGGGCGCAAGATTGAGCACATTCGTGTTGGCCACACAAAGTCCGAAACCATGGGACTGATCGTCCGGACACCCGAGTGTCGAAACAATCGTAGTAGTCTGCATTTAAAATCATGTGCATTTAGAAAGAGCATTATACATTGTTTATCAATGGATTGCAATAGTTTTGCCAGGCCGGGAACGGATAATCAGTAGAACTCTAGTAATTACTCCTCCTTACCGTTCGTTCTTTCCAGATGAGTATAATTTTTAAATCCTGTCCTCATCTGTGCTTCTTATTTGGTTCATTACAGCAGCGTGGCCCGTTGGTTCACCTGGTCAGAGTGCCATGTGAGAAAGCGGGGTCCGCGGGTTCGATAGAGATTGCAGTTGGGTTTTGTTTGTTTGCGTTTTTTCTTTCTTTCTTTCTTTCTTTCTTTCTTTCCTTCTTTCTTTCTTCTGTCTGTCTGTCTGTCTTTCCTTTTTTACCAAACGGATTGTTAGCTCTTGTAATGGAGCCGCGGACTCAAGATCTCATATTCTGAGTTTAATCCCAACACGCAACCCCCCCTCCCCCCTTGGGGATGCCGGGGGCTCATTTAGTATAAACAAATTCCCCATCTTCTGGAAATTCTGTTAGAAATTTCCTCTTTTCTCTCCCTCTCTTTGTTTCTGCCATGTTCCTTTGCTTTCTGTCATTTCTTTTTATTCTTTTCTGCTTTGCTGGTCCATTCACCTCTATGTGTTCGATACAGTCCTAGGATTGGTGATTGGGTACATGTATTTGAGTGCATTTTTGGCTCTAAGGAAATGAGATATGCGGAAGCAATTTTACGTAGTTTAGGCCCGTTTTTATATATATATAATGTCCTTAGTTCATGTAAATTTGTATTCAACTATTTTTTCAAAACACCTGTGTGATAAATTGGATGGAGTGGCATTTCATAAGATTATGAGCGCGAATGCATTAATATAATTATGTACTTAATTTTCTTTTCTTTTTTTTTTTCCTTGTAGAAGTAGTACGTTTTGAAACGGGTTATAGTCCTGATATGGCTTTACACAGTCGGCCTGGCTTATACAAAAATAGCAGTGACAGTAACAGTAGCTTGCAAAATAAAACTTATTTTGTTCGCTGCCCATCTCAATGCCCCAAGTCATTCTGACAGTATCAATAATTCATAGATTCCGTTCCCCCTCTCCATGTCAAGATTATACCATAACGAAAAGAATTTTGCACAGGCTGAAGGAGTGTGCCAGATAACCAGTGGCAGATTTGGTGGATCACATACTGAGTTTCTTGTCCCAACTACTGCGCCGTCTCCCTGACGCCGATCCCATCCGCCATTTCCAGCTCCACAATACACTATCAACTCCCGGAACATTCAGTCCAAGTCCTAGTGCCAAAATTTCACAGGAGCCAGAGATGTCAAGCTGCAATGGGGCTACTCACTGAAGCAGAGCCTGCACTGCGGCTTTTCACTTCTGTGAAGTTTAACAGTGCCTGTTCTGATCCAACTTACTAAGCTGTCTCCTGTTGACAGTAATCAACTAATCGCGGAGCAAGACCAAGTGAAAGATTTCCCAACAAGGAGATCACTACAACGACCCCCCACCCCCCCCCCCCCAACGACAGGCGCCATGAACCACTGATATCCAAGACTATGTTCACAATGCTAAAATAGTGATTTCATGATAACAGGGATGATGGTCATGATGGCTCGCTGTTCCATCTAGGATTGCGACTGCATGACAGAGCTGTACTCCACGCTGACAATCATGATATATCCCGGTGTAAGCCAGGCACGGGAGATGCAGACACCTGCAGTGTTGGTAAGGAAAATTTAGCAACATTCTTAATGACATATCCATAAAGTGGATGAGACTCGAATGCGTGGTCTCAGTTTTCGTGATGAGCCCACAGCACGCTCAACTCTGGATAGAAGACAGTCACAGTAGAACAACCCCACAGCAACTGTTTAGGCCGATGGTAGTTCAAATCCACGATCTCTTAGTCAGTGGTCCGTTGGGTAACCCTTCACCATGGTGACTGGTCGCGCATATGGATAGCTAGGAAAAAGATAAACAGGGACGGACAATTAGATAGAATACATATGTAGTTCTACATACAATCCCTGAATTCTGCTCAAGAACAGCATGCTTTGCAAGCAAACTTTTGTTTTCGTGTCTTTTCGCATTAAAAATGGCCACCGGAAGCTTTGTAATTGCCGGATCGATCATGTGTCCAACCTTTTGAATATACCCTGTAAGTCTGGTCAGAAAATTATTGACTTGCGGAAAGCAACGTATGGATTTGTTAACTGCAGTCATTTGATCTCAGCTGGCCAATCCTATTATAGACATAAAAAGTGAAGAGAAGTAGACCCAGGCCCAGAATGTTTGAACGAGATCTTTGAAGACGATCAGAGGCTACCACACGATAAAGAAGAAAGACCACAGGACCCGAAGCAAGCAATATGATCACCAAACACCAAGACTACTGAAATGATAGAAACAACATGGGTCAACCGCCATATTGATCAACAGAGAATACAGTGATTTCATCATCTGACCACAATACAATCCCACCAGCTGGATGAACAAGCACATAATAAAAAATGTACGTGAATTTAAAACGACAGGCAGACCAAGGAAATCGATTTTGACATTACCCAACATTGCTCCAATTCAGGCCTTCTAGCTCAATGCTATACGGTTGTGGGGCGTAGACATCAACACGCAAAGCCAGAACAAGATTGAGGCAGCCGAGATGTGGTTTCTAAGAAGAGTGTTGAGAGTTCCATGGATAGCAAAGAAAACAAACGAGAAGTCTTGATGGAGGCAGACACAAGTAGATCATTGATAAGGAAGATTAGGAAAAGACTAGCAACATTTATAGGCCATTTCATGAGGAAAGGGGAATTAGAGCACCTGGTCACAACAGGAAAGCTGGAGGGAAAGAGAACACCAGGTAGACCCAAGGAGAGAATATTGGATGGACTTGCAGGGTGACTGAGGACAGAGAGGGTGTGGAAGATGTGTTTGCAGTAATAAGGAACAGATAATATAGAGGGCCATGATCGCCAACGTCATGCAGCAGGGCACTTGATGATGATAATGAGCTCACTGTTGATCGTCAGATCTTCCTCACCACGACTCCCATGATAATACAAGTGGACGAGTAGAAGAAGAAGAAGGAGGAGGAGGAGGAGATTGTATGAAAATTTACAACTTTGGTCGGGTTTATGGCTTCATACCTGAAAGCAGCGTTGTGATAATCAGTTCTGTGTTGTTTGTTAGAAAAAGAGTGCTTCTTGGTCAGTAATATTGTATTCATATGGTTATATTTGTATGGCACTGACCAAGATAAATATACACGAACAGACAGCGAGAGACAGATACATAGATGAGAAGGGGAGAGAGAGAGAGAGGAGAGAGAGAGAGAGAGAGAGAGAGAGAGAGAGAGAACTGGAAAAAAAGACTTTTTTCGAAGGTAGTGGCATAAATTCAAAATAGTTCATCTCCAGCCCTCGCCGATGGAGGATCTACATTAATATGCACGAGAGATAAAGAGGAGAGAAAGACACAGAGAGAGAGAGGGGGGGGGAGAGGGAGAGAGAGGGTCCAGACAGATAGACAGACAGACAGACAGAAACAAAGAGACAGAGCGATATATACAGCTGAAAACACTACTTACAGAGAAGATTCTTATCTTGTACTGAATTTATATCTTGGACTGAATTTATTCAGGATGTATCTTTAAGACAATAACTGACCTCCTCTTCATCACTGTAACAAACATCCGGGACTTTCCTTTTCTGACCCAGATTGTGTACTGCTCCTGTGTCGCTAACCCCATGTTGGCTGTCTAATACGCCTGTAAATCCCCGACACTGACGTCACCATGAGAGCTGGACATGAAGGGAGACAGAATGTGGGACTTTTTTTCACAATACAATGTGACAGGAGAGGGTGGAGGACATAGTTTGACCTCATGGCCTTGGAAACTTGTTGAATGGGCACAGATGAATGAGTTCATAGAAGGAAACACCTGGTTTGAGCAGTTTAACAGAAGAAAATGGACATGGATTAAGTCCAGGATATAATACTAAAAATCAAATTGATTACATCCTGATAAATAAAATTTTGATTTAGACAAACTTTACTAATGCAACAATACTACCAGGCGTAGACTGCAACAGTGACCAAATGAGAAGATTTAGGCTAAAACTAAAGAAAAGAAAACAGACCAAAAGTAACATCAAACTAAATCTTTGACTCTTACACACAGATGAAACCACCCTTAAAAAATTAATGTACATGTTCAAAACAAATTCAGTGCTCTGAAGTACGTTGGTGACATTGAGGAACAATGACAAAAGTTGGGAAAGTCGATAAATGAAGCTTGAGAAGAAATCCTTAGAGTTGAAAGAAGAGCAAAAAAGAACTGGATGACAAAGGCAAATGTAGTTTTGATGGAAGAACGGAGGAAGGCAAAGGGAAAAGAGGAAAACTGCAGGAGGATAAACAGAGAAATTGGGAATAGGTGGAATGAAGCTAAGGAAGCTTGGCTGGAGACAAGAGTGCAAAGAGTTGGCGGACCGACACAAAACAGATTCTCAGAGTGTGTAAAGAAAAATTGAAAAAATTGCCCAGAGGAAAAAGACATGCACATTGACTGGATGCTTGGAATCGGAAGGGGGTACGCTTATCGTAATAAGGGACAAAATATTAGATTAGTACATTGGAGACCTTTTTGGCGATGACAGAAACGAAGAACATATTATAAGAAGGAGCATTGAAGCCATAATGAAAGATGAAGTTAGAACAGCATTGAAAAAGATGAAGCCAGGAAAAGCCCCAGGACTAGACAATATTACAACAGAAATGATAGAGGCCCTAGAAGATTTCTATATTGAAAAAAATGACAGTCCTCCTAAATGAAATATGTGACACCGAAAGATCCCAAAAGAGATGTCAAAATCAATTTCCATTGCACTTCCAGACAGGGCTGAGCTATAGAATGCGAACTCCATCGTACAATCAGCTTGATGAGTCATGTAACAAAAATCCTATTAAGAATAATCATGATGAGGACAAGGAATAGAATCAAAAGAGAAACACCAGAACAGTGTGGATTTGTCGAGGGGAAAGGAAGTATTAATGCCATATACATCCTAGGAGCTATCATAGAGAGGTCAATCGAGTTGAATAAGGATTTATATTTATGCTTTGTTGATTGTGTCAATGCTTTTGGTCGCGTGAGACACGAAGAATTGATCAATCAACTAGAAAGACTCAGTACTGATGGAAAAGGTCTACGAATAATCAGAAATATGTATTGGGAACAAACAGCAGGAATGAAAATAGAAAACGATATAAGCTCTTTCAAAAACATCAAGAAGGATTAGGCAGGGTTGTGTTCTGTCACCAGATTTGTTTTCAGTTTTCAGCGAAACCATCATAAGAAACCTAGAGGAGTGCCCTGGGATGAAGGTCGGAGGAAAACAGAAAATGAAAAGACCTACAAAATCTTGTGGATATGGTAGAGACTAAAAAGCAAAAATAAAGGGCTGGAGCTGGGTGGCGGGAAAACTGAGGTCATGATGGTCAGTAAAAAACATGAAATCCCCTCATGCCGGATTAGAGCGGATGGTACAACTTTGAGACAGGTTGGTGGGTTTCGATGTCTGGGAACGGTCATCTCCCGAGACGGTAGATGCACATCAGAAATGGCCAGAAAAATCGGCCAAGCCGGGGCGGCATTCAAGAAGATGAAAAGCGTTCTTACCAATAAATGCCTATTGGTTCTTGAATGCTATATGGAACCGATGCTGTTGTGCTGTCGTGAGGTGTGGACGGCCACACGCAGTCAGAACAAGATTGTGGCGACTGGAATGTGGTCTCTAAGAAGAATGTTGAGAGTTCTAAGGACAACAAAGAAAACAGACGAGACAGTCTTGAAAATGGCAGACACAAGAAGATCAATAACAAAGAGAATTACGAAAGAACAAGCAACGTTTGTGGGACATGTTGTGAGGAGGGGGGAATTGGAGCATCTGGTCACGACAGGAGAGCTGGAGGGAAAGAGAGCGCCAGGCGGACCCAGGGAGAAAGTATTGGACGGACTTGCAGGGTGGCTGAAGACAGAGAAAGTTGGTGATGTACTTGCAGCGACAAGGGATAGATTTATGTGGAGGGCCATGATCGCCAGTCCTATGCGGCAGGGCGCATGATGATGGCAATGGGTATGAGAATGGGGTTGATAGGAACGACATTACAGATTTCCATTTCAGCTTAAACTGCATGGTAGAGCTGTACTCTACGCTTATTACTATTAAGTCTCGTGGACAAGGTCTCGTGTGTGTGTGGGCGAGAGAGAAGATCCGTTGTCCAATCATGAATTGAATGTTCTCATCCTACGCCAGCTTATCTACTAGGCCACCACTTTACTATTCTACTGATAACCGACTGACATGATTCAGCTCTATGTCATCATCTACATCAGGTGATGTGGCAGTCGGGGATAATCATCCCAGGGGACTATGTCATTAGAGCAACAACTCTGTAAAGATGGAACAATAAGAAGGCCTTATATAGCGAACTATGATCTACAGGGAAATTGTCCTTATCGTGCTAGAATCATTGGCCTGATGTGGTCGACTGACAGAGGAAAAGCTGCGGTAGTGACCACCCAGCCACGCATCAGCCTTCATGTGCCGCTGTTGTGCCAAGGACTGTTTCTCAAAGATTGGCTTATTCAGCCACAGCTAACGCTGTTCCACATTCAACCGTGTCTTCAGCCGGGCTCATCCAATGTCTAATCAGAGAAACAGAGCTATCACGAATGGCGTAACGCGATAAAAGCCTGTAATTGGCCAGTGAGAATTGTACACAAGCAACATCTCATGACAACTAGTGACAGTAGCAAAGTGAAAACGTAACCGAACACTCTTTGGGAGGTCGGGGTTCAAACCACTTTCGATTAACAAGATTATTGTGTGATTTTGGGGCCCTGACCAGCTTCTATCCAGACTTGTGTGTTCTATGGGCTCCTTGGGAAGACTGGGACCACACAGTCGAGTATCGTCCACCTTGTGGACGCGTGCAGCTCAAATTTCCTTATCAACACTGCAAGTGTCTGTATATCTTGAGCCTAGATGACACTGTGATTGTAGTATGATAACAAACGTACAGTATAACCCTGCCATGTAGTCTCAGTTGTAGATGAAATCTATACCATCATGATCAT
>JAPXFY010000024.1:41767423-41789923 GCA_030674185.1 Monoplex corrugatus
ATACAGACGGCCAGACAGCCAGTCAGACTGACAGCAGACATACAGACAGTCAGAAAGCCAGACAGCCGGCCAGCCAACCAGACAGTCAGACAATCAGGCAGACAGACAGCCTGCCGGAAAGATTCAGACAGACAGACAGCCAGACAGCCAAGTGGCTACCTGTTTATACATTCATCCTTCTATCTACGATCTTGTTGGCACACATTGCACGTTTTCGTATGAAATGTGTTATTCAAATGATTTTCCATCCACCGGACTACCCATCCATTCATCTATCTGTCCATCCATTTACCTGTCTCCCTTTCTCTCCATCCTCCTCATCCATTCATCCAATTATTTGTGCATTCATCTTTTCCAGTTTCCATCTCTCTAGGAATCATGGCACGTACTCGTAAAGTGTGTGTTATTCACACAAGTCTTTCCTCACAACCGTAAACTCGATCTGAGATCAATCAGTAATCAATAACAGTGCACAGAGAGAGAGACACTGAACCAGGTAACCAATCGATTGAGTCTTGAGCCAGGTTCTTGGTTCAAAAAGGACTTCCGTTCCCAAAAGATCCAGAGGTGACAATTACGCTATACAAATATGAACACGCACAGGTGTGCGTGTGCAGAGAGAGAGACAGAGACAGAGAGAGAGACAGACAGACAGACAGACACAGAGACAGAGAGACACAGAGAGAGACAGAGAGAGACAGAGATAGACAGAGAGAGACAGAGACAGGGACAGAGACAGAGACATATACACTTGCACATACACAGTCACAGACACATTCACACACGCACAGACAGACACCCATACACATGCACACACAGAGATACAGACACATACATGTACACACACGCGCACACATAGCGCACACACACACGCACTCCACAACCACGCAAACACACATACACACGCACACACGCGCATGCCCCCCCCCCCCCCACATACACACACAAGATTCCATATTTTCTAACCTGTCACCATGGATGGAGTCTCAGCTCTTTATGGATGATCTTTCGTGGAAAGTGTGGACTGTTGAGTGATCAGAGTTTGAAAGGTAATTCTCCGAGTTTAAATCCAACAAGACTCCAAAATGCTTGGTATCAGCTCTATTTGAGGAAGATGCATGCACAGCCTGATCAAATTATTCCAAGACGATATAAAGGCAGCCATCCAGTACGAGGGCAGCATATCCGAACCCTTTGATATCAAAAGAGGCGTCAAACAGGGCTGTGTCCAGCTCTCACCCTGTTCGGCATCTTCTTCTCCATGCCTTTGAAGCATGCTTTTGGGACTGCAACGGAAGCAGTGTACTACGCATCAGATCTGACGGGCGACTGTTAAACTCACAAGACTGAAAGCAAAGACAAAGGTACGCGAGGCCATTAACAGAGACCTGTTGTTACTTCACACATTGAGCAACAACTCCAGTGCCTTCTTGACAGACCTGCAAAGACTATGGTCTGACTATCAGTCTGAAAAAGTCGAACATGCTAAGCCAAGACATGGAAACGTCACCTGTCATCACTATCAACAACAACGGACTTGATGTTGTCCACCAGTTTACTACCTCGGGTCCATCATCAGCAACAATCTGTCCCTCGATGCCGAGATCAACAAGCACATTGAAATGGCTGCAGCAACCTCAGGCCGACTTACTGCTCACGTCTGGGAGAATCCAAAGCTGACAACTTCGACCAAGATGGCAGTGTACAACGCCTCCATCATCAGTACTCTGCTGTATGGCAGCGCAACATGGACAACATATGCCAAACAAGAACTAAAGCAGAACAGCTTTCACTTGCACTGCTTTCGTCACATCCTCGGCATATAGTGGATGGACAAAATAACAATCGCCCACGTCCTAGCATGCGCTGGTCTCCCTACCATGTATACATATTCAGACAACGCAGGCTGCGCTGGCTTGGCCATGTGCGTCGGATGGAAGATGGGCGTGTCTCAAAGGATATCCTTTATGGTGAACTAGTCTCTGATAAAAGATCTGTTGGCTGCCCCCAGCTACGATACAAAGATGTCTGCAAGCGCGATATGAAAGCTCTGGACATCATCTCAGACAGCTGGAAAGACAGAGCAACAGATGGCGCAGTGATCTCCAGAAACAACTCAGATCGGAGGAAAAAAGGATTCAGATCTTAGCTCCGGAAAACATAGTCAAGCGGAAAGCAGCAATCCCAAGGCCAGCATCTACACATGCATCCAATGTCGCAGATACTGCCTTTCCTGCATCAGCCTTTTCAGCCACAGCCGACTCTGATCCAGACGCCTCAACTCGACACTAATGTGCATCATCCATAGTCGACACTGACTGACTGAGGCCTTCCTACCTGTATGAACAAAACTTTTTCAGGAACTTCTGACAATATTCAAATGATGTTTTCAGTATTGTCACAGTCTACCAGTCTATTCAATGCACTTCAGATTTTATTTCAGTCGAACGTTTTTGAAGGTCATTCTAACTTAAAAAGTACAAATTCCGGATTTTCTATGGTAGATTTTGTATGAAAGGAGAGATTGTTAGAATGGTTTGATCATTTTGTTCTTTATCACGTTCTGCGTCAGTCTGTCTGTCTTCTTGAAAGAAAAAAGATGGGGATGATAAGTTGAACCAGAAAAGTGATTTCATTACTGAGACAAAAATAACATTAGAAAAGTGTAACCCTACATTAAACATAAACAAATTAATGAACATATTTCTTGAACAATACAATAAAACAGTAAAAAAAAAAATAGTAATGAACTAAAGGAAAGGATCACTCTTACCCCTCCCTATTTCACTTTTCCCAACACCTGTAGAGGCAGGTATTCATCCACAGCTGGAAACTGCACACATGTTTCTTTTTTTTATAAGGTACAGGTAGATCGAACCGTAGACAGAGTAGCGGAATACGTGTGCATTTCTGAGAAATGGAGTTCTTCTATGCCAACCAGGCTTTACGCCCTTCAATTTCTGACAAAATAACGATTATCTTAAAATTACATGTCAAAAATAAACTGTTGAAAGGGAGGAACTTTTTCCTTTCAAAACTAACAATCTTTGAGCCAAACTAAACAAAACCTCTTTTTTCATCTTAATCTGATCACCAATCACAGGCCTCCCACTCATTGAATTTCAGCCTGTTTCTTAATCTCTGATTGCAAGTGTCCTAAAAGAAATGTCATTCAAATCTTGCGAAGTTGACCCCATACCTACTTTTCTTTTTTCACAAACACTTCCTGAGCTTCTTCCATTTATAATGCATATCATCAACGCTTCTCTTCTCACTGCAACTGTCCCATTTTCTCTCAAAATAGGCATTGTTCGACCTCTGCTGAAAAAGAATAATCTCGACCCTAACATTCTCAAAAAAGAATCGTTGTGTCTCCGACTTGCCGTTTCTTTCCAAGTTCCTTAAGGAAGTGGTTTCGACCACAGATGAATAGTCATCTCTCAGTCAACAATCTTTACCATCCATTTCAGTCAGCTTACCGTTCTAACAGCAGCATCGAAACTGCTCTCGTTCACATTATGGAAGATTTGTTACTTTCAGCTAACTGTGGCCAAATTTCCCCACTTATTCTTTTAGATCTTTCTGCTGCTTTTGATACCATTTACCACCCCATCCTCCGATTTCGACTTTTGTAATACATATTCAGAGATCAAAGGAATGCTCTTTTGTGGTTTATGTCATATCTGTCTGACTGTTTTCAGTCGGTCGTGGTAAATGAAATCGCTGGCGGTTAAACTTGCATAATGATGAGGCCCTTCAAGGTTCTGTACATAGGCCAGTTCTCTTCACACTCTACATCTCATCATCATCATCAGGTGCCCTTCCGCATGGCGTTGGCGATTATGGACTTCCATCTGTCTCTATCTCTTGTTGCCTCAAACATCTCTTCCACCCTCCTTGTCCCCCAGCCATTCTGCAAGTCCGTCTAGTATCTTTTCCCTGGGTCTACCCGGTGCTCTCTTTCCCTCCAGCTTTCCCGTTGTGACCAGGTGCTCCAATTCCCCTTTCCTCATAAAATGGCCTATAAATGTTGCCTGTCTTTTTCTAATCTTCCCTATGAATGATCTACTTGCTCTACACCTCACCACTTACGAATGTCGTCAGTCAGCACAACATCAAATATAATTTCTATGCTGATGACTTCCAGCATCTCCTAAAAATCTTTCAATTCTTCTTTCTGAAGCCTCTGACTGTTGTGTTGAGATCCAGATCTAATTATACAAAATAAGCTACAGCTGAATGGAGATTAGACTGAGGCAATGTTCACTGGCACAAAATACAAGCTTTCCTCCCGAAAAAAATTGTACTTTCTAATTCATTCAAGAACTTTGGTATTGTTCTTGATTCTCAAATCTCTATGCAGAAAATCATCATCCTAACCTGTCAATGTTGTTACTGTCAACGTTGATGTTTCAGTTCTATTCCCCGTTTTCTTTCAACTTCTCAAAAAAATTCATAGAACATCAATACATTATGCTACAAGTGTATCAGCGGCACTGCACCTACTTATTTTTGTGAGCACCTCCAAATGTACACCACTGCCCAACATCTCCATTCTGCTTCTGATACTGGTTGCCTACAAATTCCCAGATGCAGATGTTCCACAGTCGGTCGAAGGTCCTTCTCTGTGTCTGGTCCATACTACTGGAATGATTCTCCCCCTCCCCCCCCCCCCCCCACGTGTATTCCACATCTCAACCCTGTCTTCCTTCATGTATACCTGTTTCTTCATGATTCAAGACATACCTCTTTGTCCAGCATGATTTCCCCCTCTACATGCCCACTCTTTGCCCTACTGCCCTCCTGTCCTCCCCCTCCCGGTTTGTGTGTGCATTGTGCCATGGAGATTTGATCGTTGTTGGGTAGTTGTTGGGGTGAACCATGAGAATGCGCGCTTTGGTTTGATTCTTGTATCTCGTGCCTTATGAATGTAAATATTTTGTTGTTGTTATTGTTATCATTATTATTAGTTGTAGTATTTTTCTTCTTCTTCTTCTTCTTCTTGTTATTATTACTATCATTATTATTATTCATGTGCCCTGCCGTATGGCGTTGGCGATCATGGCCCTCCATATGTATCTATAAATATATAATTTTTTTGTTATTGTTATCATTATTATTAGTTGTAGTATTTTTCTCCTTCTTCTTCTTCTTCTTCTTTTTTTTCTTCTTCTTATTATTGTTATTATTACTATCATTATTATTATTCATGTGCCCTGCCGTATGGCGTTGGCGATCTGCAAGCATATCTTCCACCCTCTCTGTCCTCAGCCACTCTGCAAGTCTGTCCAATATTTTCTCCCTGGGTCTACCTGGTGTTCTCTGTCCCTCCAGCTTTCCTGTTGTGACTAGGTGCTCTAATTCTCCTTTCTATATAAAACAGCCTATAAATTTTGGTCGTTGTTGATGACCTTGTGTCTGGCTCCATCAAGACTGCCTCGTTTGTTTTCTTTGCTGTCCGTGGAACTCTCAACATTCTTCTTAGAAGCCACATGTCGGCTGCCTCAATTTTGTTCTGGCTTTGTGTGTTGACTGTCCATACCTCACAACCGTATAACATTATCTGTTCTATATAACATTCAAGAACTTTCTTCCTGATGTTAATTGATAGGCATTTCTTGGTAAGAATGTTTTTTATCTTCTTGAATGCTGTTTTGGCTTGGCCTATTCTGCTGGCTATTTCTGATGTGCATCTGCTGTCTGGTGAGATGACCGTTCACAAATATTTAAACTTATCAACCTGTCTCAAAGTTGTGCCGTTTGCTGTTATTTTGCATGAAGGATTTCAGGTTTTTTACTGATTACCGTGACTTCCGTCTTCTTACTATTTAGCTCCAACCCTTTACTTTTGCTTTTTATTTCTATTATATTCACAAAGTTTTGTAGGTCCCTCTCATTTTCTGCAATTAGCACGGTGTCATCTGCGTAACAAATGTTGTTTTTATTATTTTTCCTCCAACCTCTTTAATCCAGGGCATTCTTCTAGGTTTTTCATGATGGTTTCGCTGTAAAGTGAAAACAAATCTGGTGACAGAATACTACCTTGCCTGACTCCTCTTTTGATATTTTGGAAAGAGCGTATATCGTTTTCTATTCTCATTGCTGCTGTTTGTTCCCAATACATATTTCTAATTATTCGTAGACTATTTCCATCAATTTTGAGTCTTTCTAGTTGGCTGATAATATTTCTAATTATTCGTAGACTATTTCCATCAATTTTGAGTCTTTCTAGTTGGCTGATCAATTCTTCATATCTTACTCGATCGAAAGCCTAGGTATAATCAACAAAGTATAAATATAAATCCTTATTCAACTCGACTGACCTCTCTATGATAGTTCTTATGATGTGTATGGCATTAATAGTTCCTTTCCCTTTGACAAATTCACACTGTCCTTCTGCTATTTCTCTTTTGATTCTATTCCTTGTCCTCAGCGTGATTATTCTTAACAGGATTTGTGTTACATGACTCATCAAGCTGATTGCACGATGGAGTTCGCATCCTATAGCCCGTGTCTTCTTTGGAAGTGCAATGAAAATTGATTTTGACATATCTTTGGGGATTTGTCCGGTGTCATAAATTTCATTTAGGAGGACTGTTATTTTTTCAATACCAAATTCCTCCAGGGTTTCAATCATCTCTGTAATAATGTTGTGTGGTCCTGGGGCTTTTCCTGGTTTCATTTTTTTCAATTCTTGTTCTAACTTCATCTTTCATTATGGGTGGTCTTTAACGTCCTTTCTTTTAATTTGTTCTTCGTTTCTGTCATCTTCAAAAAGTCTTTAATGCACTCTCCCCATCTGTCTAATACTTTGTCTTTTTTCCGTGACAAGCGTACGTCTTTCCATTTTAAGAAATCAGTTGAAGTGCATGTCTTTTTCCTGTAGACAATTTCTTCAATTCTTTTTTTTCCGTGATAAGCGTACCATTTTTCGATTTTAAGCAACCAGTTGATGTGCATGTCTTTTTCCTGTCCTGTAGACAATGTCTTCAATTCTTGTGTACATATCATGAGGATCTGTTTTATGTCGCTGTTCTGTTTCTTTGTGCTTTGTTTTCAGCCGGGCTTCCTTAGCTTCATTGCCCCTATTCCCGATTTGTTTGTTTATCTTCCTGTATCTTTCCTCTTTTCTCTTTGCCTTCGTCCGTTCTTCCATCAAGCCTAGAATTTCTTTTGTCATCCAGTTCTTTTTTGCTTTTCTATCTACTCTAGGGATTTCTTCACAAGCTTCATTTATCGAGTTTCTCAACTTTGTCCATTGTTCCTCACTGTCACCAACATCTTCCAGAGCACTGAATTTGCTTTGAATATGCATGTTTTTTTTACGTGTCGCTTCATTTGTCTTCAAGAGTCCAAGATTTAATTTGATGTTACTTTCGGTCTGTTTTCTTTTCCTTAGTTTCAGCCTAAGTCTTCCCATTACAGTATTGTGGTCACTGTTGCAGTCTGCGCCTGGTGGTGGGTTTACTGTCAGCAAAAAATTTCTAAATCTTTTATTGACCAGGATGTAGTCAATTGATTTTTGGTATTATCTCCTGGACTCATCCATGTCCATTTTCTTCTGTTAGGCTGCTCAAGCCAGGTGCCCATTCCACGGGTTTCCCTCCCCTTTCATTTTGTGTACCAAGGCCACGAGGTCTAACTATATCCTCTACCCTCTCCTGTCCCACTTTCGCATTAAAATCTCCCATTATTACTGTTATATCCCGTGATTGGCATTGAGCCTTGGCCATTTGTAATACTTCATAGAAGTTGTCAATTTCGTTCTGAGTACTTGCGGATGTTGGTGCAAACACCTGATGATGTTGTTATCGAATGGCTTGCCATCCAATGTAACCGGCAAAACTCGGTCTGACACTGCCCAGTATCCTCTAACTGCTTTTTATTTGTCCCTGTCAATTATGATTCCTACTCCTCTTTCATGTGTGTTTGCACCAGAATATATTGTATGCTCTCCTGATGCTATCATGCCTGCACCCTTCCGTCTCACTTCTCCTAGTCCTAAAATATTCATGTTAAGTCGTTGCATCTCAGTCTTGACATTCTCTACGTTTCCTTTTACAGCAATGTCCTCAAATTTTATGTTGCAATTTTAGTTTTTTTTATCAGTTTGATCGCAGTAGCTTGCCGACAGTCTGGGTGACACCATGCGCAGCATGAGGGTTCCTACCGGACGAAGGTGCTCTATAGGAGCCCCTATTTACGTCGTTATCCTCATTTTTCTTGTTTTGTCTGGCCATGATTTTTCTTGGGAAAATACGATGGTGGTTTCCCGTTGCCTTCCATCGGTTTGCGTATTGACTCTCCGCCAGCCTTTGTCGTTCCCACAACAACCTGCAAGGCAGTAGGGTGATTTTTCTTTCAGGGTTTACTCCATTAGCCTTATTCTCTCCCGAGATAACCACAAGGCAGTGGTGCTATTTACCTATAGCTGGGGGTCTGGTTCGTGGGCACCAGGGCATGTCCACACGCTGGTGGGCCTGCGTGCCGCACGTCTGGGGGCCAGACCTCCTCCGAGTCCCTCGCGTTGTAGCCTGAGTCCGTGAGGTGCTCAGTTACCGCATGTCGCCACGAGGAGGCATAACGTAGGGCTTGTTGATGGAGAGGCTATGTACTGACAAAGAGAGACTTACGCATTCTGCTCTCCTTTTCGCATAGCTGCAAGCAGCAGTGCTAGCCAGCGGTGCTGGCTGAAAGTGAGAGGTGACAACCACGCAGTCACTAGCCAACACACTAGATGCATCACATCAGCCATTTGACCTACAGCATTCTTCTTCTTCTTCTTCTTCTTGTTATCGTTATTATTTTTACTATCATTATCATTATCATTGTTATTATTTTTACTATCATTATCATTATTATAACCCTGAAAGCTGTGGACAGTTTTACGTACCTCGGAAGCACGATCTCAAGATCAGTGAACATAGACACTGAGGTAGACACACGCATTGCCAAAGCAAGTTCAGCTTTCGGACGCCTCAGGGTATCGGTATGGGACAGGAGAGGTATCAAACTGTCCACCAAGCTGAAGGTATACAAGGCAGCCGTTCTGCCAACCCTTCTGTATGCCTGTGAAACATGGACCGTATACGAGCGCCACGCCAAGAAACTCAACCGATTCCACATCAACAGCCTCAGACAGCTCCTGAAGATCACCTGGAAGGATAGAATACCTGACACAGATGTCCTCGATCAGGCCGGAATGACTAGCATTCACACCCTGCTCAGAAGAGCCCAACTCAGATGGGCCGGACACATCGTGCGTATGCAAGACACGCGTCTCCCGAAGAGACTGCTCTATGGTGAGCTAGCAGACGGCATACTCTCGCGAGGAAGGCCAAAGCTGCGCTTCAAGGACACGCTTAAAGCGTCCCTGAAAAACTTCGGCATCGACACCAAGACATGGGAGGCCCTTACACAAGACCACTCATCATGGACAAGCTACGTTGGCGACGGTGCCGCCTCCTACGAACAAAGCAGGATCAGTGGAGCACAAAAGAAACAAGTGCTGCGTAAATCCCGAGCCAACTCCAAAGTCCAGAATCTAGCAGAACACATGTGTCTCATCTGCGGCCGAGCCTTCCGTACAAGAATCGGCCTCATCAGTCACAGCTGGACGCATGAATCGTGATGATCCTAGGTCATCGTCGATCACGACGGACGAACAACAAAACAAGTAGTAGTATTGTTGTTATTGTTGTTGTGGTTGTTATTATTACTATTATTATTACTATCACAGGGTCCCCCTCAGACCGTATTGTTAGACGGGTAAGTAAGGTTTGCGAATGATCACGCCATCCATGATTGGACTGGTTACTCAACATTTTCCACCGACCTAGTCCCCCTCAGACCGTATCGTTACACGGGTACGTAAGGTTTGCGTAATGAAGATCACGCCATCCATGATTTAACTGGTTACTCAACATATTCCACTGAGCAGGATCCAACGCTCACATTGGTCTTATCCAACTATAGAGGATAGGTGTGACGTGTGTTGACAGTAAACAGCGTGCGGATAGCAGCACGGCATGATATTCGTTTAAATGATAACTGATTGCTGTTCACTGTGATATGTATATATACTGTAGTCAGTTGAGAATCAGACAGTGACGGGTAAAGACGAAGAAGCATTGCCCTGTCTTCCGAGTTGGCTGTAGAAAGAACGAAACATGGTGTCAGAATCGTGATTACGAACTCCAACAAAAATCCAGAATATTGAAGACTAAAGTTCAACCATGGAGGATGAACAAGATGAGAGAAGAGCCAGTCGACGACATGCCAAGATTCCCTTGCCTCCTAAACTTGATGTGAATGGAGGAAACCTGCAGAGCAGCTGGAGGAAATTCAAGAGGCTTTGGGACAGCTATGAAATTGTGACAACACAGACAGAAGAAGACTCAACATACAGAACAGCAGTTTTTCTTTCTTGCATCGGGCTGGATGCTATGGACATCTATGAAGGATTGGCATTTGCTAATGAAGCTGAAAGAAATGACATTGACACTGTTCTCCAGAAATTCGAAGAATACTGTGTGGGTTCAACCAATGAAACTTACGAAGCATTCAGATTCAACTGCAGACATCAAGCAGCAGGAGAATCTATCGAACAGTTTGTAGCAGAACTGCGGAGACTGATCAAGACCTGTAACTATGGTACACTGGAAGACCGACTGTTGAGAGATCAGATCGTACTGGGTGTACATGACGAGACTCTGCGATCAAAATTACTGGAAGTGCGACAGCTGACATTGACTGCATGTATTGATATGTGCAGAGCGCATGAATCAAGTCAACATCAAACCGTCCAAATGATGAGAAAAACGCAGGACACGCAGGAAGTCCAAGCTTTCAAAGAAAAGAAGACAGCAAAGCAGTATAGCAAAAAACCAGAGTACAGAGAGAAATGCGGATATTGTGGTGGAAAGCACCCAAGAGCAAAAGAGAAATGTCCAGCATTTGAAAGAAAATGCAAAGCTTGTGGAGGAAATAATCACTTTGCTTCATGCTGCAGAACACACAAGAAAAATCAAAAGAAAACAAGAGTTCGGCACTTCGAAGAAGAAGAGACTGACACTGAAAGCGATAGTGAAATCCTCGGGATCGAAGACAAAACCAGAAAAAAGGAGAGAAACATACGAGCAAAAATGCAGATAAATGAGATGCCGGTAACATTTCTTCTTGACACAGGTGCAACAACAAAGTGATGTCTGAGAGCCTGTACAGAGAAGTCACAGGAGATGAAAGAAAGTCTGACCTGCAAGAGACGAAGAAGAAGCTGGTGATGTTCAATGGAACAGAAATGAAGCCTGTGGGGGAGATAGTGCTGCGAGTGAAAAACCCAAAGAACAGAAGGAAATACAAAGTCAACTTCGCGATCACCAAAACGGACTGTAAGCCAGTACTGGGACTGAAAGCTGTACAGCACATGCAATTGTTGACGATCAATGAAGAGAACATTGCAACGATAGCAGCGAATCAGAAAGAGGAGGAAAATGCAAAAGATATGCTCACAAAGTACAACGATGTCTTTGAAGGAGAAGGAAAACTAGAAGGGAAATTACATCTAGAAACAGACCCCAGTATTGCTCCAGTGAAGATGCCTTGTAGAAAGTGGCCGATAGCAGTGCAAGAGAAAGTGAAGGACGAGCTGAAGAGGTTGAAAAAACTGGACGTGGTCACTAAAGTAGACACGCCAACGGAGTGGATAAGCAGTTTGGTCGTAACAACAAAGAGCAATGGGAAAGTCAGACTGTGCATCGACCCTAAGCCACTGAACAAAGCCCTCAGGAGAAACGAGTACCCCATGCCAACCATTGATGACATACTGCCTCTCCTCAAAGATGCAAAATACTTCACACACCTGGACGCGAAAAACGGGTTTTGGCACGTTGAACTGGACGAAGACAGCAGCTACCTGACAACATTTGAGACGCCTTTTGGCAAATACCGATGGAAACGAATGCCCTTTGGAATTTCACCAGCACCAGAAGAATTCCAGAGGGAGGATTGACATCGCTCTGGCAGGACTGCCAGGCGTGGTGGCGGTTCATGATGACATCTTTGTTTTTGGCAGAGGACCAACCGACGAAGCAGTAGCACAAGTTCATGATACCAACCTGAACCGTTTGCTACAACGATGCCGAGAGACTGGAATCAAACTCAACAAGGAGAAGGTTGAGATGAAACGAACAGAGATATCATATTTGGGACGCATCTTCTCAAGAGAAGGCTTGAAAGCCGACCCAAAGAAATTGGACGCTGTCCAACAACTCCCAGTGCCAGAAGACAAAGCAGCTGTGCAGAGACTACTCGGTGTAGTCGGATACCTTCAGAAATTTGCACCAAACCTGTCTGAGGCAGCAGCACCACTCAGAGAACTGGTAAAAAAAGACGTCCACTTCAGATGGGATGAAGACGTCCACGGAGAAGCCCTGAAGAAAGTGAAGAAGATACTCTCTGAGCCATCGGTACTTCGCTACTTTGACTCTTCAGGAAAGCGTACAACCACCCTTCAATGTGATGCTTCACAGTTTGGACTTGGAGCTTGTCTCATGCAGGATGGTCAACCGATTCAGTACGCATCACGAGCCTTGACTGAGACAGAAAAAAGCTATGCGCAAATAGAAAAGGAGATGTTGGCAATACTTTTCGGTCTGGAAAGGTTTGAGAGATACGTCTATGGAAGAGACATCCTGGTGGAGACCGACCACAAACCACTAGAGACCATTCACAAGAAGAACCTGCTCTCAGCACCTAAGAGGATTCAGAGGATGCTACTCAGAACTCAGAAGTTCAGGTACACGGTAGTGTACAAGCGTGGATCTGAGATGCACCTGGCTGACACCCTCAGCAGAGCAGTCTGTGGAAAAGCGGAACAGCAAGTCACCCACAAGGAAGCCGTTTTCCTCACAGACCTGGAGAAAACAGACTCATTACAAGAACTGGCCATCAGCCAAGAGAGACTGAACAGTCTGCAGCAAGCAACTCAGGAAGATGCAACCATGAAAAGCCTGAAAGCTGTCATTCTACAACTTTCATTACAATTACAAGAATACTTTCCTTTCAGGGAGGAACTGTCAGTCCAAAACGGACTTGTCTTCAAAAGCCACAGAGTAATTGTACCTGAAAGCGAAAGAGCAGACATTCTTGAGAAACTTCATGCAAGCCACTCAGGAATCCAGAGCTGCATAAGAAGAGCACGTGAGGTAGTCTACTGGCCCAGGATGAACATGGACATTGAAGATTTTGTCAAAACATGCAGCGCCTGTAACACATACCAACGTGGTCAGCAGAAGGAACCACTTATCAGTACAGAGATCCCTGACCTGCCCTGGCAACACATCGCTTGTGACATTTTTGAACATAATGGCAATGAATACCTGGTCACGGTCGATCACTACTCTGATTTCTTTGAGATTCCAAAGAGGTCATCATCTGTCTGAAGAGACACTTGGCAAGACACGGAATACCAGAACGCCTGACAACAGACTGTGGAACACAATTCACATCAAACCAGTTTGGAAAGTTCAGAAAAACATATGGGTTTGAACACGTAACAAGCTCACCACACTACCCTCAGTCCAATGGAAAAGCAGAGAGCGCGGTGAAGGCTGCAAAGACGTGCATGAAGAAAGCAGAACACAACAATCAAGATCCCTTCCTCGCTTTCCTTGATTTGAGAAACATCCCGACAGAGACTGTAAACAGTTGGCCTGCTCAGAGACTGTTCGGCAGAAGAACACGAACACAAGTGCCGACGTCAAAGACATTACTCCAACCTACAGTCGTACCTATCAAGAAAGAACTTGAGAAAAGGAAACTGAAGCAAGCGCACTACTACAACAGAAGCGCAGTAGAGCTGACAGAACTGAGTCCGGGTCAGATTGTGAAATTCCAACCTTCAGGATCCAAAAAGTGGATCAGCGCCAAAGTAGACCAACAGGTGAATATCCGGTCATACAACATTCACACAGAGGACGGACGTCAGTACAGAAGGAATCGTCGTCAGCTACGAGACACAACAGAAACGGAGCTTCAGCAGACAATCAACCCTCAACGACTTGTCCAGAGAAGAATGATTTCTGGAAGACATCAGGAAAGCGACACATCGGGCAAGCAACAGCAAATCATCATTCCATCAAAACAGATGCTGGAAGATAACAAGAAAACTGGAACTGGAACAGATGTCAGGACGCCAGCATCGTCTGTCCGTGAGTTCTCATCTGATCAGTCACCAGTCATCAAAATGTCTGAGACAACCAGCATCAAGGAGCCAGATGAAGTTATCAAACAAACAAGGACAGGACAACCCGAACCAGTTAGTTCTCCTTACAGAACAAGATCTGGAAGACAAAGCAAAAGGCCAGATTTCCTGAAATACGAATGAAACTGAAGACTCTACAACAATCAGATAAACTAAAAGCATTGCGAAATATGGACATGATGATGATGGATAGTATAATGATCAGAGATAAAATGAGGTGAATGAATGATTGGGCCCTGTGCGTGAGAGAAAGAATGAGTGTTTAAGTTAATGTTGTGATAAAGGTAGGAAACACATTTATTTTGTATGGACTGAAAGATAGGAAAAATGATTAATTGATTTTGTTTCCTTAAAGAAAGGGAGATGTGACGTGTGTTGACAGTAAACAGCGTGCGGATAGCAGCACGGCATGATATTCGTTTAAATGATAACTGATTGCTGTTCACTGTGATATGTATATATACTGTAGTCAGTTGAGAATCAGACAGTGACGAGTAAAGACGAAGAAGCATTGCCCTGTCTTCCGAGTTGGCTGTAGAAAGAACGAAACAGTAGGTTATCTAGTACACAAAAGGTTTCAGCGAAAAGCGAAAAGTCCAGAAAGTTGAATAACAACCAGGGCCGCCAGGTGCCAAAGATTGCTTGGTTATTCAAATTTCGATGTCCAATGAAAGACAGGTTAGCTATTCAAATTTCGATGTCCAATGAAAGACAGATGGGAAGGCTTGTGACAGAAACAACAGAAACGCAATGTATAAAAGCCAGAAAGTCAATCACTATAGCATTCACCCATTCGATTGCCACCCAGGGTGGATCAGAGAACCTTGAGAGAAGCAGAGAATCTTGAGTCAGCCATTGAGTCAGTGAACGAGAGACCTTCCAACCTATCTTAGAGGTATGTAATCCCACGTCTCATTTTATACTTTTATTAGGGTAGGGATAGAAGTAGGTAGTATGTTGGATTTTCCACAAAGCAAAGAATAGAGTAGGACATAAGAAAGTGTTCGACATTCTAGTGATATGCAAGTTCTGATGATTCGTAGTGCATCTTAGGATTTTAGGACTATTAGGACCCCGGACAGTAGGAATGGTGAATCACGTTTATGCTGAAGTTGACTGATTAAATAAATACGTCGTAGTTATTAATCTATGTGTGGACTGCTTGTGAGAATCATGCCTAGTGTGGTTAGCGCATTTCTTCTCGTCACTCTCCTTCCTTGTCTGTGATTTCTAAGTAGAGAAACAATTCTTTATAAACATCCCCAATTCATTTTCCTCTTATAGATGACGCAACCCAACTATTCTTCCCGCGATATTACTATAATCATCATCATCATCATCAATAACTGCAGCTTCATGGTGGCTGCTTTATGCCGTAAGAGTTCCACCCCTTATCAAATCTTGGTAACTATTTTTCTTGTCAGAATTTTTGCTGTTAAGTATAGGAAGCTTATATCTATGCATCGATATATTTTTTCCGAACGAATGTTTGGTTGTAAGCACCTGGGAAGCATGTGTGCTTTTTTTCAGAGTGTGTGTGTGTGTGTGTGTGTGTGTGTGTGTGTGTGTGTGTGTGTGAATGTATGTGAGTTTGTGTGAGTATGTGTGAGTGTGTGTGTGTGTGTGTATGAGAGTGTGTATATGTGTGTATGTGAGTTTGTGTATGTGTGTGTGCGTGCGTGTGCAAATGCATGTTTGTGTGTATATGTGTGTGTGTACGTGTGTGTGTATGTGTGTGTGTATGTGTGTGTATATATATATAAATGTATATATATATATATATATATATATATATATATAGATATGTGTGTGTGTGTGTGTGTGTACGCGTGTTTTGATGTGTGTTGTGTTTGCGTGTGTGCGTGTTTGTGTATCTTTGTGTGTGTGAGTGTATGTTTGTGAGTGTATGTGTGTGTGCATGCGTGTGTGTGTGTGTTTCGATTTCTTATCATCTCTTTCTCTCTCTTTTACATATATTTCAATATTCCTTTTCTTGTCATTTTTTTTCCACGTTTACTTCCTTTTTTTTTCCTATTTTCCCACATGTCAATATGATTATGTTCTATTTTACCTGATATTTTATATATGTCATTTTATTTTCCCTAGCAATCAGTTGTGAAACGAAGTGTTATAAAACGGGCGTACTTGGAGATGCAAAAGGCAATGTATATCATTGCTATGGCGACACACCAGACTGTTGCCAGAAGAACTCAGAATTTACCTGCTGTGAAACAAACACCTCTAAAATCTGGTAAGTGGTGTTTTCGACCTATGCTTTTGTTGTTGTTGTTGTGTTGTTTGTGTTGGTCACCGTCGTTACGGGTATGATGTAATGGGGTTGCTGTAGTCCTGGCGGTGGTAGTAGTGTGGTGGCGGTTGTTGTGAGATGATGATGGTAATGGTGGTGGTGGTGGTGGAGGTGATAATTGGCTGCTGCTTCTATTATTGATTTTGTTAGTGGCGTCATCCTGCCTCTCCTTATTTACAATAGTTGAAAAATTGAATTAAGCGCTAGTCGTAGAAGTAGCAGCAGCAGTAGTGGTAACAGCGGCATTAACAATACTAATAATATCATGGTCATAGCAGTAGTAGTAGTGGTGGTGGTGGGTGGTAGTGGTGAGAGGATAACATAGTAGTAGTAGCATTAATGGCTGTATTTGTGTATCTGTGTCAGTAGCAGGAATAGAGGGGCTAGTAGAAGTACGAGCTGTTGTTGTTGTTGTTAAAACTACCATCACCACCGCCATCACCACCACCACCAACAACAATAGAAACAACAAATCTAGTAAACAAGCATTGTCTTTTTCTTCTTCTTCTTCTTCTTCTTCTCTTCTTCTTCTTCTTCTTCTTCTTTTCTTCTTCTTCTCTTCTTCTTCCTCTTCTTGTCAATCAGCTTACCAACTCACCCAGTGACCAGTCGGATAAACGATCACTCTAACTGGATGTTATTTTTTCAGGAAGGAACAGGCGCAGCTATGGGGCACGGTGGCTGGTGTGGCGATTCTAATCGGTCTGGTGTTCTTCTGTTGCAAGAATGACACCACTTGCTGTAATGATGACCGTACTCTGGCCCAGCGCCTTGGACTGAGGTTAGAATTCTTGTCTGTCTGTTTAGCCGTCTGTCTTCCTGTATATCTGTCTGTCTGTGTTGCTTGTCCGTCTTTTTTCTCTCTGTCTGTCTGTTTCTGTGATTATCTGTGTCACCATCATCATGTGTCCTGCCGCATGGCGTTGGATATCACAGCCCTCAATACGAATCTATTTTTGTCGTTGCAAGTATATGTCCCACCCTCTCCGTCCCTAGCCACCCTGCAAGTCCGTCCAATATTTTCTCCCTGAGTCTATCTGGTGTTCTCTTTCCCTCCAGTTTTCCTGTTGTGACCAGGTGCTCTAATTTCTGTTTCCCCATAAAATGTCCTACAAATGTTGCTTGTCTTTTTTCTGATCTTCCTTATCAATGATCTTGTGTCTGTTTCCTTCGGGACTTTCTCGTTTGTTTATTTTTGCTGTCTATGGAACTTTAAACATTCTTCTTAGAAACCACATTTCAGTTCCCTCAATTTTGTTCTGACTTTGCGTTTTGGCTGTCCACGCCTCACAACCGTACAGTAGTATTCTCATCCTGATGTTAATTGATTGGTCACTACAGCAAACATTCTGCCACTTGGACAGTCCAAAGTCCTCAGATGCGTACATTGTATCTTCGCCAAATAAATGTGAGCCATTATATCATTGACTGTCGTACTTAAAAAGGAGAACTTAGAAGAAATGACCGAAAATTTACTATGAAGGAAAAAAGAAGAGCCAGCACCAATCAGACAGACACTGATGCTGCATCAAAAACAACATTGCGCAGACTCCTACAGTGTTAAATGGAAAGTGTTTAACGTTTGGACTTTTCTTGATCCTGGAAATAAGGAAATGTAAAGAAATGGGAAAGACAACTGGAGAACGGTGAAGGTTGTCACAGTGTTTGTTTCTTTATATGCACATTCTTTGTTGCCTGTTTTTTTTTGTGTATCTTTAAGTTTGTCATTGCATTATTTGCCTTTTGTTTTTTTTTCTTTTCTGTCTGTGCAGGTTGGTGAGTGTGGGTGTGTTTTTGTTGTGTTTTGTTTGTGTTTATGCAGGTTGGTGTGTGTGTTTTGTTTTGCTTTCTGTCTGTGCAGGTTGGTGAGTGTTTCGCTTTGTTTTGTTTTCCGTCTGTGCAGGTTGGTGTCTTCTGTTTTGTTTTGTTTTGTGTCTGTGCGAATTGATGTGTTTTGTTTTGTTTTGTGTCTGTGCGAATTGATGTTTCATTTTGTTTTGTTCTGCTTTCCTTTCTTTTGTGTCTGTGCGGGTTGGTGTGTGTACCTGCATGTGCGTGTTTTCTGTTGTTGTTCTTGTACGTGTTATTGTTGTCGTTACAATGTAGCAAAGGTTGTTTCAATGACAGACGGATACAAGTGTAAGATACAAAACACAGACTGACACAAATGTAAGATACAAAACACAGACTGACACAAATGTAAGATACAAAACACAGACTGACACAAATGTAAGATACAAAACACAGACTGACACAAATGTAAGATACAAAACACTGACACAAATGTAACATACAAAACACAGACTGACACAAACGTAAGATACAAAACACAGACTGACACAAATGTAAGATACAAAACACAGACTGACACAAATGTAAGATACAAAACACAGACTGACACAAATGTAAGGTACAAAACACTGACTGACACAAATGTAAGATACAAAACACAGACTGACACAAATGTAACATACAAAACACAGACTGACACAAATGTAAGATACAAAACACAGACTGACACAAATATAACATACAAAACACAGACTGACACAAATGTAAGATACAAAACACAGACTGACACAAATGTAAGATACAAAACACTGACACAAATGTAACATACAAAACACAGACTGACACAAATGTAACATACAAAACACAGACTGACACAAATGTAAAATTCAAAACCTATCCGCCAGGTTGGATCTCAGGATCTGGCTAGCTCATGGGGCTTGTGTGCAGGCTTAAGGTTTGAGCCATGATCGTTTTGGATCTTCTCCATAACATGGCACCAGTGTATATGGAATTCATTCCGAGCGCGGAGACATCTTCTGAAACTGAAACTAATACAACGATGGCTAAATTCCATAAATCTAGAGTGTTGTTCTTCTGCATATGACTATTGTCCCCCCCCCCCCCCCACGCCCCATCATACTGCTGGCACTGTCATGGGTGTCGTGGGGAGAAATGTTGACGGTGAGTGGCCAGCTGGAGGGCCTGAAATAGATAAATGTTGTGTGATGTCAATGTCTCTTTTGGGCCATCGATCCTGGTCTGTCTGCCTCTCGCTTTGAATCCAGCCATTGTTTGGATATTTGTCCATTTAGACAGCCGGTGGGATTGTGTTCTGGTCAAATGACTGAACCACTGAATTCTCTGCGGATGGTTATGATGGTGGACAGGTATTGCTCCAGTCATTTCTCTAATTTTGGTGTTTTTGATCATGATGCCTCTGGTCATGTTGACAGCTCTTCTCATACAACGAATCTCAGATGGTGATGTTGTGCTATAGGAGCTTGGTTAGTATGGCTGTTGTTGCTGCTTGTTTATGACCACTTCATGCTACCTATTGATGATGATCTATTGTAAGGATACGGTCCAACATACGAGGTACCTAACAACACTGATGACTGACTACAATCGATGGAGAAGATATTCTTTGACAGAGTTCTGTACCACTGAGACTTCAATTGCCAAGGCACAGAGAATGATTTTGTGTCTGTGTAAAGACACTTTCTCTTAAGCTGTTTCCGGCTGGGGTGCTAAACGTTTGTCGGCGGTTTTCATCGTCGTGGAGGGTCAAACCACCGCTCTGACACATCGCTCTCGATTGTCGTTTTTCTTGTTCTTGAAATTTATTTATTTATCTATCTATCTATTTATTTATAAGTTTACTTGATACAAGTTTATTTATTTAGAAGTTTATCCATTTGTTTATTTAGACGTCTATATATTTATTTAGAAGTTGTTTGTTTATTTATAAGTTTATTTAGCAGCTTATTTATTGGTCTGCCTGTTCATCTATTCTATTGTTATTTACACTGTTGATGTTTTATATTTTGCTGACCCATTTTCAGTGCCGTTTCAGTGATATTGACTCCACTCAGCTCATTCCGGCTCTTCAACACGCTACCAACACCAGCTTCACTCAGTTAAAATGTCAATATCAGCACAGACTTGTGTATAATTATATGCCTGTCTGTTGGTCTCTCTTCATTGCCTCTGGCTGTCTGTGTTCCTATTTGTACATGTTTTATATCTATATGTTGACCGAATGACAAGATCTATTGTCAATATACACGAACTCTGTCCCATTAATTTATGCTTTTCATTCGACATGTCTGTTTTGTTTCCTGTCTCTTTTTGTAAACTGCTTTTTATTTAAATATTTTTTCTACGTCAGAGCGTCATCTGTTTTATTTGTTCACAGAAAGAAAACAGAACCAAAGTTGACAGATCTCGGCCTACCCCAACCAGGAAATGTCTGCCAGCCCAGAAACCGCAACTCTTACACTGGCAATTTGCCTCCCCTACCTCCTATGACGCTATACCCGGACACATACAAGTATGGCCGACTGGAGGAGTTGTCCCCCTCGCTCGACAAGATGAAGGGAAAATACAACCCCGGGTACATGGGCCATGCTGATTACGAGTATCATTACTAAGTGGTGGGAGTATCATTACTAAGTGGTGGGAGTATCATTACAAAGTGGTGGGAGTAAAATTGATTACGTACATTTGTTGTTTTCCGTTTGTCGGCTGCTCTTTCTGAATCTCCTTTTCATTTAAACAGTTTTTTTTTGTTTAAAAAAGACATTATTTCATATCAACTGCAGGCAGTCATGTGTGTGTGTATGTGGGGGGGAGTGCGTGTGGGTGCATTGTGTGTGTTCGTTTGCTTGCGTATGTGTGTGTGTCTGCGTGCGTGTGTAAGTGTGTGTGAACGTGTGTGCGTGCATGCGTGCGTGCGCGCGCGTGCGTATGTGTACGTGTGTGTGTATGTTTGTGTGTGTGTGTGTGTGTGTGTGTGTGTGTGGTGTTTGTGTTTGCGCACGCCCGCGCGCCGCGCAACTGTCTCTTTATATGTCTGGGCACATGTCCTCAGTTCTCTATGGGTTGATGTTTATCATATATTTCAGTCAAAGGTGAGGACCATTGAAGGTGTCAGTTTAAAAGGTAAAGTCACACAGACCACAGCCAGTGCCTGAACTCAGCTTTTTTCCCAAGACTACGTGTAAACAGCATTTTTTCCCCAGAAAGTTCTGACTCTAGTTAAAAGTCTTTTTTCGCTGTTCTAAGTCTGCCATCGCCTTCAATGCACGTTAAGTTTGTTTCATATAAAGGTGCTTCAAGGTCATGGTGACAGATGTCATAAATGATCTGTATCTTCATGATTATGTTATCTCAAACATATTGTGTCAAATATTTACGGAATCGACTTTCTTTACAAGCTCTAGAACTAAAGTAGTTTTACATAATTATACCTAACTTCCTTCATCAATATGTAAGCAAAACAAACAAAACAAAAAGAGAAAAGAAAAGAAAAACAAAGATCAGAAGAGAAACAAAAAGGTCAAACCATCTTTTTTCTAATAAAAAGCAAGAACAGTCATACATAAGGGATGCTAAGCAGTCAGACAGACATTTGCATCCCTTGCATCAGTTGCTTTCTTGACAATTGTATCATGATCAATACATGCACTGGGATATGTCATGAAATAGGTGGAGACGCTGACTACATTAAAATGATTAAAACATTAAGGTGGACAGCCAGTAAGCCAAGTTTTATGTCACAGGCAAGGATTAAACTCGAGATCAAGAGTCCTATCACCCACGTCGCAACCGACCATTCGGTTCTATCTTTGATGCTCCACAGCAAGGACTGTTTAAAACACCCGCTGAGCGCTTGCATCATCGCTGTTTGTGCAACCGTAGTCCGCGCAGTGTGTGGACGTATCTACGCATCAGAGGTTGGGCTGCGTGTTTGTCAGTTATTAGTTGTTTAAAGTATCTCTTTTATACGTAGTTTTTTGTTGTTGCTGTTGTTGAAATTACTGCATCTTGATTTTTTTCAGCGGTTCGTGGTCTCTACGAGATTTTTGTTTGTTTCGTTTGTTTTTTGCTTTTTGTTGTTGTCGCTTTGTAAGAAAGC
>JAPXFY010000024.1:41794923-41844923 GCA_030674185.1 Monoplex corrugatus
ACATCGACATTCAATTTCAGTTCGCCAAATGAAGCAAATCCACCGCTCTACCTTAATTTCTTCAAGAATTGTCATTCGTAGTATCCAGTCCATGGAATTACCAAACGTTTCATTTTCGTTGTAACACATTCTTGAGCAAAGTGGACCCTACGTTTTGTTGATCTGATCCATGTAAGAGTCAGACATATTGCTAACGTCGGCATCAAACTCTGCATCACCCGCCATACTGCGTGACGTCATATCCTCTTGGTCGGGAGAGACGGAAGCGACGGTTGAGGAGTATTCCCATTTGTACTCGCCAGTCTTCTCTTGAGACTTAGCGACATGCATCAGCATCGTCTCGTACGCTTTCGCGTGCGTTTCATGCCCGTCAGGCTGGTTTCGCTGACTGGGGGAACAACTGGGTTGACCTGGCTGCTGGGTGGCGGCCACAGGCGTGCGAATCGGCGCCATTGTGTCGTCTGCACCTTTTGGGTCATATGTCTGAGTTGCGTCCCTTGCTTGCGCGTGCAGCCTTATCTTTTCTTCCGCTTCCTATTTGACAAATACGCACAAAATATTCACCAATTTTAGTAAGTGGTTTTGCTTTGGTATATAATGGTAAATGGTCGAGAGCAGCAAACAATGAAAACAGAATACCAAAAACAACAAGCGAAATGTTTTCTTTGCAAACAAAAGATAACAACTCGTAATATTCAACAGTGGATTGGTTATCAAAGGTTCTGCATCAGTTGTTAATTATAGAATTTAACAAGCTTATTATTGAACTAATTAGTTCAGGTTAGTCATTGTATTTTGTTTCATTATCCCCTCTCCTCTTTAAGCTGAAATTTCCTTCCAGGGTTTTCAATATTTTTGTGGACAAGTATACTCGTAGATTCTCGATTCCCTTCCCTGACTCCCTCCATCAACTCATCCTTTTTAGGATCTCTTTGCTTAGTGAAAGAAACATTAAATCAATGACCAGCCTATCAAGCATCCAGCCACCGACTGGCACAGTGTCTAAGTTGGTCTGTCTTGAGTTCTCATAGCAAATCAATGTTCTAACTTTACTTTTAAGTTCTTGATCACTCCCAACCCAACATGCAGCCTGACAATACTTGCCATCAGGATTCGTTGAGAACGTTGTAGACTAGAGTGGACTTCATCCTGACTCAGGTATTCCTGCTCCATTTCATCTGAAAGTCTGAAGAAGTGCAATCACAGTTAAGGTTTCAGTATGGACTTTGTGGCTTAATGGATAAAGCAACACCCTAGATCTCAAACCTGCATTCAATTCCCAGCCATAGAGGGATTTTTCTCTCCCATACCCCCCTCCCCTATCACTATACCTTGACTGAAAATCTAGGCGCTAGTTTTGATGTGTGATCACCATCATCATCAATATCCCATGCCGCGTGGCGTTGGCGATCATGGCCCTCATTATGAATGTATCCCCTGTCGCTGCAAGTACATCTCCAACCCTCTCTGTCTTAAGCCACCCTGCAAGTCCATCAAATATTTTCTCTGGGTCTTCCCAGTGTTCTCTTCCCTTTCCAGCTTTCCTGTTGTGACCAGGTGCTCTAATTCCCCTTTCCTCATAAAATGTTCTGTAACTTTTGCTTGTCTTTTCCTAATCTTTATTAATGATATTCTTGTGTCTGCCTCCTCCAAGACTGTCTCGTTTGTTTTCTTTGCTGTCCATGGAACTGTCAACATTCTTCTTAGAGACCACATTTCAGTTGCCTCAATTTTGTTCTGACTTTGCGTGTTGACTGTCCATGCGTTACAACCACACAACAGTATCGGTTCCATATAACATTAAAAAACTCTCTACCTGGTGTGAATTGATAGGCATTTGTTGGTAAGAATGCTTTTCATCTTCTTGAATGTTGTTTTGGCTTGGCCGATTCCGCTGGCTATTTCAGATGTGCATCTACCGTCCGGTGAGATGACTGTTCTCAGATATTTGAACTTATCAACTTTTCTCAGAGTTGTGCCATTTGCTGTTATTTTGCATGAGGGGATATGTCTGTTTGTTTTTTCATTTTTTTAATTGATTACCATGATTTCAGTCTTCTTCGTTCTTTCGTTCTTTGATTTAACGTCTTTTCACTAAGAGTGATAGACGGTCTTTTCGCTATTTAGCTCCAGCCGTTTATTTTTGCTTTATATTTCTATTATATTCACAAGGTTTTGTAGGTATTTTCAATTTCTGCAACAAGGACGGTGTCATCTACGTAACGAATGATAAAAAAAACTTGAATCCCGTGCCCGGCATGCGTTTAGCATAGGCCATAAATCACATGGCATGAAACCAGTTGTTTTTAGCAAATACTGTGTAGAATGGTCCACTGTCTGCGGTAAACAAAAATAGGCTTATGTGACTTCTCTCCTTCCCTTACTTCTTTCACCCCTTCTCTTTCTACAGTATTCATACACACACATACACACAGATACATCTCTCTCTCTCTCTTTCTTTCTTTCCTTCTCTCTCTCTCTCTCTCTCTACACGCAAACTATACACACCAAACCAAAACTAAGCACAGATTTTCTGACCTGTCCAGGGACAGTCTCCGATGACCACAGCCTCTCTCTCTCTCTCTCTTTCTTTCTTTCTTTCCTTCTCTCTCTCTCTCTACACGCAAACTATACACACCAAACCAAAACTAAGCACATATTTTCTGACCTGTCCAGGGACAGTCTCCGATGACCACGCCTACTGCTGTCAGACAGGGAATCCACCTCTGCTTGTCCTTGACCCTGATCTTCCGAGCAGTGACCTCTGACACCGTTGGTACGATCCCGGTGACGAGACTGAGAAAACAGGTTGAAGTGTGCCAGGTAATCTGTATCCTCATGAAGGTTACACATGGAGTGGAATGGCTTTAGGAAGGAGGGCGCGATGAAGTCTTTGGATTTTTTTCGTTCTTTGACAGGATATGCCATGTGCTCTTCCATGATACCTTGCCGCCAGCGGTAAGGGTTCTTGCGTGGAGATGCAGACGGATGTAAAACACGTTGGTGATGGAATAAAGACTTCGTAGGATCTAGCCCGCTATCCATTGATCCTGAAGACATCTTGCTGAGAGGCATTTCGGACAACATTGGCTGACGAGTCAAGGAGTCTAGACCATCTTCGTGAGATCTCCAAGCGACCAGTTTGCTGGAGACATCGTGTGGTTTGGACAGATGAGCTGCGTCCAGTCCACCTTCGTGCGATTTGGTCAACGAGTCAGTGGCCCTTTTTCTCCATGGGCGATCCTGATCAGGTAATACGAGTTGTGCCTCCTGCTGTTGAGATTTGGAAGTGCTGTTGACGCTGACCACCTTAGGAACAGGTCCAATTACATCGCAGTGTGAACGATTAGCGTATACACGTGGCTGATTTGAGGGTTGAAGACTACGTGGACGATCGGGCTGTGGATTCTTTTGTCTAATATTGGTGGAAAAGTCCTCAGGACCGCTGAAGTGGTCGATCTCGTCGAGGTCCATCAGAGAACGAGCCAAGCGATGACGCATTCGAGCGACAGCCATTGACGGTTTTTCAAGTTCATTCAGGCGCAGTTTGTCGAGATGATCCGCACGGTCAGTGGCAGTTGTCCATCTGTCAGGCATAGCTCCTCTGTTGTAAAGGCCAGTCTGAGTGGTGGAGGTAAGCATTCTGTCCTGACCATGTCTGTGGTATGGTCTCACATCTTCACGGGCAATGGCAAAACTTTGATGACGATGAACATCGGGATCCTGGGATAAACCAATGCGGTGTTGAAACTGATCGAAACCCACATCTTTCCCCGAGACTCCTTCACTTCGGTTTTGTTGTTGCAAGTTCTGAATTGGATAGCTAGACGTCTCTTTTTGTCGAGTTGAAGGATCTGCTACCTTTGATCGTGACAACAGATGTGACATGCACTGGATCTTGACGTCACTGGGCAGATTACTGTTGGATACAGCTTTGATTCTGTCAATGATGGAATCCCAGGGGTCGTCTGTCTCGGCCACTTCAATACCAGATTCTGACCCTGTCTGAGCGTCATGGAATCTAAAGGCAAGTTCTTCACTGTCAAAACTGTCGTCTGTGCTGTTGGATCTACGTGAGTTGGATGAAGCGGATGGCGAGAACGTCAAACGTATAAACCTTTCCTCTTCAGGAGTTGGCTGACTAACTCTTTTCTGGTCAGAACTCGCCGAGCGGTCTGATGTTCTATACTCTGGACAATTACTGTTATTGCTGTCTGACTCATGATGGGATGTCATGATTTTAATGTCGACTTTTGGAGGATTCTGGTATCGAACGATATCTTCAGATAATTTCCCTTTCAATGGTTTGGCGGGAGGTTTATCATGGAGGTCAGTCGGAAGAACGCTAAAAGAATCTGTCAGACCCGTTCCTGGGTGGTCAAGAAAAGTCATGTTGAAGTAGTCTGAATCCCCAGCATCGGAACTGGAAAGACTGCTGACGGAAGTCATGGTGTCGAAAGTTCTGACAGGTTTAGGGGGCGGCACACTCGGGTCAGGTCTGTGTGTGGTGGTGAGGACAGAAACCTCTTCTCTCGTGTTGACCACACGTTTGGGGCTTTTGGGCTGAGGGGTACTGCCGGCGCTGCTGCTGCTGTTCATCACCTCAGCCCTCCACCTGAAAATGGTGGATAAGAGTTTCACTGGAAGGCGTCGGCTGTAGAGGAGTCTTTGCAGCAGCCGTAGTCTGAAACACACAACGAGTCTCGTGATATCTTCTGAAAATATATTGATTGTGTTGGAAAAAAATCTGTCATTCACTGGTCAGATTCGTTTAGTACATTGAAACGAGATACGCAGCTCTAGAAGTTTCCATAGTGATCTGAAATTCTTAATGTTTTCATGCGGCAAAAGATACATGTGAAATCAAGTCTCAGTCCGTATCTTTTTTTCTTAACTGAACTGAATGTGAGGTCCATAACTGATAAAAAGAATTGGAAATCTCAATACAAAAAAAAACAAGAAAAAAAACAAGAAAATAAGTGTACTGAAAAGTATCGTAAAAAAAAAGAAAAAAGAAACATTTCAATTTAATAATCATCTACTGTCAACTAAACTAATACCGTACTGACAAAACACCACAGAGAGACACTTGCGAACACACACACACACACACACACACACACACACACACACCCATTTACCTCTTCTTTCCCTCGTGCACTAGATTACCCAATTCCAAGAAAAACAAACTGGCATTGCCGCCAGCACTACTGCTATCAATATCAATAAACCACCACCAAAAACTTAAGACAACATTGAGGACGGAAAACAGTTAACCAGGTATAACACTGACGATAATTACAATTATTCCTGTCAATACTGCCACAACATGACTGCTATGGCATTCCACCAAAAGTAACAACGGCCATAGAGATCATTTAGACAAACACAAGATGCTGTGACTAAACCAAAGGTGATCTAAGCGACTGATTTGAAATGTTGACGAGAATTTGTCACCGTTCCTCTTTGCACTGGCCATCGCCTGAATGCTGAAAGGAAAGGAAAGGCATCCAGTGGCATGAGGGAGAGCACCTGTTCGATTTGTACTTCCAGCAGAGGACATTACCACACTAGTGGTGACACTCATGATCTCCAGTAAAAATGTGAACAGCACTAGACTTACCACCAGTGTCAAGAAAACAATAACAAAATGTTTGTTGGACAACACCCATCAGCATCAGGGTTATTCATAGGACAGCACGAGGTTGACGTCGTCCAGGAGTTCAGCTTCCTGTGCAGTTCAATCAACAATTCAAGCGACAAGACTAAACAACTGAACTGTCGCATGGGCAAAGGAATGGCAACAAACAACAAACTATCAACAGTAAAAAAAAAACAACAACAACAACAACAAGTGGAACCGCAAGAAAATCTCCCTTGAACTAAACTTATAATTCTCATGTTCTGTCAACTTTGCTGCACAGCTGTGAAACATGGCACCAAAACACAAACCAGGAGAAGAAGCTTGACTCCTTTCAGCGAAAATGCCCATGCAGGAACTTGACCATCAAACAGAAAGATTTTGTGACAAATGATGAAGTAACGTCAAGAAGTAAACAGACCCCAGTGAGCATTATCATCCGCAAGCCTCGACTGAGTTGGTTGGGCCATGCCACTAGACTGCCATCTTCCAGACCTGCCAACCAAGTCCTGAACTGGAACCCAGTAAGACAGCGAAGGAAGGAAACATCAAAAATGAGCTGGCACCAGACGGGTGACGAAGACCTACAACTGGTAGATAGACGCTGGAGTGATGCCCTCACATTCTCTGCCAACCAATCGTGTTGGAGCGCTCTGGCTGCCTCACGTGTCCTACAACGCGGGTCGTCAAAGTAAAAGCAAATAAACCACGGAACACTGACATGGCTAACAGGATCGTTAACGCGCGTGTTTGACACTGTAAGTGTGTACAACAGATAGTGGGCTCAGGCGCTTAGTAGCTCTATACGTATGTTGACTTGGAAGATGGAAAAAGTGAACATCTGTTCCTCAGACACGATCGGGGTTCGACGTCATAACCACTCGATCATCACACCCGCCTCTACTACTACTACTATTACTACTACCACCATCACCATACTACTATTACTACTACTACTACTACTAATGTCATCATCGCCATACTACTGCTACTACTACTATTACAGCTACCACTAGCATCACCCTACCAACACCACAACAACTACTACTACTACTACTACTACTAGTACTACTGTCACTAGCATCACCCCACCAACACAACTACTACTACTACTACTACCACCACAACCACCATTACCATCACCAACAGCTACTACTACTACAACTACAATTACAACTACTAGAACCACCACAACCATTACTACTACTACTACTACCGCCACCATCACCATTACCACAGCTACTATTACTACTACTAGTACCACCACAACCATTACCGTAACTACTACTACTATTACTACTACTACCACCATTACCACCACTACTATTACTACTACCACTACAGGTACCACCACTACTACTACTATAACTACTACTACCACTATTACTACTACTACCATATCTCTACCACCACCACTACTAATACTATAACTACTACTACCACTACTATTACTACTACTACTACTATATCTCTACCACCACCACTACTACTTCTATAACTACTACAGCTACCATAACTACCACAACCACCATACTACTACTACTATTACTACCACCACAAGCACCACCCCACTACTACTACTAGTACCACCACAACTATTACTATAAGTACTACTACTACTACCTCCAGCACTACCGTTACCATCACCACAGCTACTACTACTATTACTACTACTACCACTACCACCACTACTGCTGCTATAACTACTACTACTATTACTACCACCACTAGCAACACCATCACCTCACTACTACTACTACTACCACCACCACAACTATTGATATGTCTACTACTACTACTACCGTCGCTACCACCATAACCACCACCACCACTAGCAACACCATCACCGCACTACTACTACTACTACTGCTACTACTACTACTACTACGATTACTACTAGTACCACCACAACTATTACTATATCTACTACTACTACAACTACCATTACCACCTGCACTACTACTACTTCTACTAGTACCACCATAACTATTACTATATCTACTACTACTACTACCGCCACCACCAACATTACGATCACCACAGCTAATACTACTATTACTACTACTATCACTATCACCACTACTGCTGCTATAACTACTACTACTACTTCTATTACTACTACTACCACCACTAGCACCACCATCACCGCACTACTACTACTACTACTACTACTACTATTATTATCACTGCTGAATGTGGGGCAGCTGTTACTACAATGACAGCAATAACAACACAAACCAAACCTCAGAGCCAAAGAGCGGGCTTGAACCTTCAACCGCTTCTCCACCTGGGGAGGGATCTCGGTATCCAGGCGGGCCAGGTGATGTTCACGGGGCGGAGGATGCTTGTTGAGGAAACTCTGCACGGCCATCTGCCATTCCACAGGCATCTGCACCACCTTGGAGGTGCCACTGCTGGATCTGCTGCTAGAAGTAACATTGTTGGAGCTGTTGGCCATGCATGTGTGAGTTGTCTCCTCTGGGGCAAATTGCTCTTCCTTAGACTCTGCACGGGTCTCCAGCCCCTCTGGAAGGAATTTGAGGACCTTCCTGTACCATGTCAACGCCTGTGGCAAAATAGAAAGGTGTTAGTCAACTTGGTTAGCGCACCTCTGACAGGGAGGTCGGGATTTCAACCCCCATCCGTTACCAAAAACAAAGCAACAAACAAAAAAATTATTGTAGGATTTATCGTCCCCGATTGGCTTCTATCAGAAGTTGAAGATGATATCGGCTGATTTGGAAGGCTCGGGACCACAGTCTAGTCTCATCCACTTTAAGATGTCACTGAGGACGTTGGACACATTTCCTGACCGATACCGCAGGGTTCTGTATCTGTCATGTCCGGTTGCCACCATGATATGAGGCCCTGTCACGTAATCCCATTCGATAATGGAGTCTTATAGCATCATTTCTATCACAACAGAGTTGTTTGCAGGTGTACTGAAAAGCCGAAACAATCGGCGCTATTGTAGTGATACAGGGATACGGTTAGGACATGTTAATGTGCCAGGCTTTCAGCTACCATGCACAAGGGATCATACAAGAAGGAATGGGGATAATGGAGTAGGGATTGGATGCTTTGCGACATGGAAACCAGACCATGGCAGTTTGATATACTTAGTTCATGTACATCATCATGTGTATTTCACAGTAGACCCTTACAAATAATTATGACAGGAACAGTGGATCGTTGTCAGAAACAATTTGACGTTGGATCAAAACGTTTATCTTTTTTACCAGCGTGTATATCGGACTCTATATCTCCATCTTCACAGCGATTCCAGTGATTCCATCTGTTATACGACTTAGCAACAGATTCTCGCAGATTTGAGCAGACGTCTGGAGGTACTTTTGTGCATAATTCCTCTTTTGCCTTCAGTGTTATGTTGAACTGTGGTAAGTTGTACAGCGGTGTGTTGTCATTGTGTCACAGTGTCGTCACCATCACCAGACACATCATGTCAACAACACTGCTGTCTTTGGTGTTACCTACAGTCATTCGTTCGTTCGTTCGTGTGTATTGGTGTGTGTGTGTGTGTGTGTGTGTGTGTGTATGTGTGTGTGTGAAAGAGAGAGAGAGAGAGAGAGAGAGACAGACAGACAGACAGACAGACAACACACAGAGAGACAGAGACGAGGACAGATAGAAAGACACAGACAGAGAGACAGAGACAGACAGACCAACAGACAATGTCTCCAACCTTTTGGAACAGGAGATGGAAGATGTGTACAGCCACGTAAATGTCCTGCAGAGATTGCAGTCTGTGAGTGAAAGGCTGCAGGGCTACCGTCAATCGCGCCAGGATATCGGTGACATCGCACTGAGGAGTACTATGCACACTCAAGCGCTCCCGTAGTCTCTGTACGTCCTCCAGTATCTCAGTGGCTTGGCTCAGGAGCTCCTGGGTTTGATACAATAGACAACAAATTAAAAAAAACATGAAAAACGAAACAGAACGGAACAGAACAGAACAAAACAAAACAAAAAACAACCCCCCTCAAAATGGTCCAGCCGTTGAAGCAGTCTCCATTTTTATGCAAAAATGCTAAAGAAACTCCTCCTTCTTATTTGTTATAAGTGCTGTTCGTGAGTAAACCTTTATCCATTTTGAGGAGCAGGAAAACAGCCTATCTAAACGAACTCCATTTTTTTTATTTCGATATATGTATTAATACATAGTTCATCAATAAAAAAAAAAAACAGTGTGTGTATGTGTGCGCGCTCGCAAATGCGTGTGTGTGGATGCATGCACTGGTGTGCGTGTGTATTTGTGAACACTTACGTGTGCATATGTGTGTGTGTGCGTGTGTGTGTCTGTGTGTGTATGTGTAAGGCCAGAAGATCACGTGCTGTCAAAAAAGTACGAACGACAAAATTTACTGCAAGATTCAATACGATATTGACCGAATTATGCCCCTTGGAACACTTAACGTTCTTTGAGAGTACATGTTCAACGGTCGTCGACAACCAAGAATCTGAGCAAGCAAGCAAGCAAACAAGCAAGCAAGCAAACAGCAAACAAACAAACAAACATACAAACAAACAAACAAACAAACAAAAAATTGCCTTTGCACATAAAAGCACTTTCATGTATTCAATTGCCTAGAATCGACCGTTTTATATCTTTGCTTTTCTTCTGTCATACGCCGAGCAATGCGTCCCTCTGTCCCCACCCCCATCCTTTTCTCTCTGTCTCTCCCCCTCTCTCTCTGGTAAGTGTATGCACGCTAGTTTATATATATATATATATATATATATATATATATATATATATATACATTATATATATATATATATATATGTTGTTGTGTGTGTGTGTGTGTGTGTGTGTGTGTGTGTGTATGCGCACGCGTGTGTGTGTGCAAGTGGCTTTCTGTCATTGCACAGTGTGCATACTATGCCTTCAGAGGGTATGCATGATGGGTGTTCTTAATGAGTCACCTAATTCAGAGATGGCTTATACGATTTTAACGTGCGCTTGTTGATGATTTGCGTGTGGGGGGGGGGGGGGGACGGAGAGCAAGGGGTAGTGTAGGGTTCAGCCAATTAACACATCTGCACATATGCTGACCCAGGAAATCGGACAACTGTCCACCACAACGACTTGAGGCAGATAATTTACACCTGTTCGCCACAATGACTTGAGGAAGATAATTTTCAACTGTCCATCACAATGACTTAAGCAAGATGATTTGTAACTGCTCACCACAATGACTTCATCATCATCATCATCATCATCATCATCATCAAGTGCCTTGCCACATCAGCCACTCTGCAAGTCCGTCCAATAATTATTTCCCTTGGCCTGCTGCATGGCGTTAGCGATCATGGCCCTCCATACGCATCTATCCCTTGTCGCCGTAAGCACATCTTCCACTCTCTCTGTCCTCAGCCACCCTGCAAGTCCGTCCAATATTTTCACCCCGGGTCTACCTGGTGCTCTCTTTCCTTCTAGCTTTCCTGTTGTAACCAGGTGTTCTGATTCCCCGTTCCTCATAAAATGGCCTAAAAATGTTGCCTAATCTTCCTTATCAATGATCTTCTTGTATCTACCTCCATCAAGACTGTTTCGTTTGTTTTCTTTGCTGTCCATGGAACTCATCATTCTTCTTAGAAACCACATCTGGGCTACCTCAATCTTGTTCGTCCACGCCTCACAATAGTATAACATTATCGGTTCTGTATAACATTCAAGAACTCTCTTTCTGATGTTAATTGATAGGGATTTGTTGGTAAGAACGCTTTTCATCTTCTTGAATGCTGTTTTGACTTGGTCGATTCTGCTGGTTATTTCTGATGTGCATCTGCCGTCTGGTGAAATGATCGTTCCCAGATATTTATACGTATTAACCTGTCTCAAGGTTGTGCTGCTTGCTGTTATTTTGCATGAGGGAATTTCATGTTTTTTTACTGATTACCATGACTTCAGTCTTCTTATTGTTTAGCTCCAACCCCTTACCTTTGCTTTCTATTTCTAGTGTATTCACAAGGTTTTGTAGGTTCCTTTCATTTTCTGCAATTAGCATGGTGTCATCTGCGTACCAAATGTTGTTTATCATTTCTCCTCCAACCTTTAATCCAGGGTATTCCTCCAGGTTTCTCATGATGTTTTCACAGTAAACCACAGTGACTTAAGGAAGATCATTTTTAACTGTCCACCACAATGACTTGAGAAAGATGATTTACAAATGCATGTTAAAAAATGCATCAATGACTGCCTGCCTGTTATCGAGAAATGTGCAAGGTTCTTCCATCACTTTTACAATGATACTCCCATTGAAGATGATGACACTGAAATGTGTACTCATTAACCGTCATGTCAAGCTATCACAACCAGTCTGTGACTTACAGTTCGTGTTTTCCACCAATACAAACTTTGTTGTCATTAAAGTCTAACTTAGAAAACATAAACGAACACAGAAAACTTAAAAGTATAACCGGACCGCCTATTTGATGTAAAAAAAAAACAAGATGGCCGCATATTTTCGGCGAACTGCCCCTTATGAAGCGTATAGAAAACACAAAAAAGAATAAAGGCACAACACACACACACACACACACACACACACACACACACACACACACACACACACACACACACACACACACACACACACACACAGTTAGACAACTTCCCAAACGTGGCGTTCTCTAGGTTGTTGTCTTTTGCAAACGCTTGACAAAGGCCAGTTGGAGGAAAATTGAGCTGATCTTGTTTTGATACACGCATTCTAGTTCTACGTTTGTGTTTTTCTGGTTTGTATTTGCTTGAACGCTGGCACTCATTTTCGTTCGGTTTTCATTTTCAGAAGTCATACCTTTTGTTCAGATGATGATTTAACCCTTCTTATTCCCAACCCCTGTCATCATCTTTCTTCCCCTTAAATATGCTTGTGCTTTGCCATGTATTCTGCTTTTGCCATTGTGAGTTGCATGTATTTATGAATAAGTAGAGTGTGTCCTTTGATTTTTTTTGTACTGTAAGATTTAGTGCTAAATCACCGTTATCATTGTCTTCTTCTTCATTATCGTCGTCATTATCATCGTTATTATTATTATTATTATTATTGTATTATTATTATTATTATCATCATCATCATTATTATTATTATCGTTGTTGTTATTATTGTTGTTGTTGTTTCTGCTGCTGCTGTTAGTGGTGTTACTGTTGATGTTACTGTCGTCGTCGTTGTCGTTGTTGTCGTCTTCGTCATTAGCATCATCATCATCATCATCATCATCATCATCATCATCATCATTTCCCCCTGTGGGGCCCCATGCCGGGGGCTCTTTCAGTAGAAATAGTATCCCCACCATCTGTAAATTTCCTCTTTTCTGCCACACTCTTTGTTTCTTTCTTGTTCCTTTGCTTTCTGTCATTTCTATCTTACGTTTTCTGCCTTGCTGGTCCATTCACCTGTATGTGTTCGATAAAGTCTTACGTACTTTTTCTTAGGATTCATAATTGGATACAAGTATTAAGTGCATTTTTAGCTCTAGGGAGGTGAGATATAGCAAAGCAATTTTGGGTAATTTATGCCTGTTTTTGTATATGTTTTTGGTGTCCTTATGTATGCTTTTTTGTATTCAGGTGTGTTTTTAAACCCCCTGTGCGATAAATTGGACGGAGTGATCAACGCCAGGGGCTTGTCCTTAGATTATGTGCGCGAATGCATTGATCTGTGTACTTAATTTTCTTTTCTTTCCTGTTGAAGTTTTGTATGTTTTGAAGAGATTATAGCCCTGATATGGCTCTACGCAGTCGGCTGGGCTTTAAACAACAATAACAATTACAATAACGATTATCGTCATTATCAGTATTATTGCCATAATTATTATGAGCACTAAACGTGCTGTGACAATGGAAGGTACTGACCTTGGACGGTTCGTAGAGAGTGGTGGTGAAGTGTGTTCTGTACAGCTCGGCTTGACTCAAAGTGTTGCCTACAGATGGGTGCTCTTGGAGCAGGGGCTCGTAGTGAGTCTTCATACGTTTCTCTATCTGATGTACACAGAAGAAATGTTGATGATAATGATCGTGATGGTGATGGTGAGGGTGATGATGATGATGATGGTGTTGGTGATGGTGATGATGATGGTGAGGGTGATGATGAGGGTGATGGTGATGGTGATGGTAATGGTGGTGGTGATGGTGATGGTGAGGGTGATGGTGATGACAACGACGATGATGATGCCGACGATGATGATGCCGACGATGATGGCGATAATGATATGAAGACGACGACGAAGATGATGATGATGACGATTATGATGACGAAGACGACGACAATGACCATGATGATGATGATGATCATGATGATTATGGTCGTGATAATGTCGATGACAATGACGACCACGACGACAACGACGATGATGATGATGACGACGACTATCACGTCATTCTAACACTTCTCCTTTTTATACAGATAAGAATGTAGAAAATTCAGATTTTGTACTTCTCAAAAGTCAATGTGATTTTGAAGAAGCAGAGATGAATAAATCTTCACTGAAGCAAAGACAACGGTATACTGTCATTACACTGACAAAAGGTTGCAGATACTGACAGATGTTTTGGAGAAAATGTTCTTCTGACATCTTCCTCGTCTGCTGCTCGTGTAGGCTCTGTTTGGTCCCTTGACTTTGACCTTAGCGCCACATATTTCACCACATATTTCACCACATATTTCACCACATATTTCACCACATATTTCACTCATGTATTTTGCAACTCATGATCATTGCACTTCTTTCATTCAAATTTCGTAAAGATTCATCCAGAAGCAGCTGACGCATCTTTCTCAATGACACACAGAATCAAAACCCTCCTCTTCCTCTCTGGTGGATATTAAACAATCTCGAAAGAGGGGAGATTGAATAACAATAAGAACAGCAATAACAATAGTAATGATAGGAATAAATAACAATAAGAACAGCAATAACAATAGTAATGATAGGAATGATGATGACGGTAGTAATAATAGTATTGAACTACCTCCTACAGAACTCCTTTCTCCATCCACAGATATCAATTTGATGCGTAATTCTAACGATGAGGTGATTATTTTGTTTTGTTTTTCCACAATATGGTCTAACGTCCGAGTCTGATTGCACACAAAGTTCTCTAAGAAAATCTGATCGATTGTGTAAATTATTTTTGATCCAAACAATAAAGATTTTTCCAAATTCATTGTGAAATATCTGGGATATGGATACTGATGACAATGGCGATAATGGTGAACCTATGTAATGAAATAGAATCAAATGTATATATATATATATATATGTGTGTGTGTGTGTGTGTGTGTGTGTGTGTGTGTGTGTGTGGTATGTGTGTGTATGTGGTGTGTGTATGTGTGTGTGTGTGTGTGCGCGCGTATGTATATGGTCGACTATCGTGGTCCATAGAGTCCAACCTAGCACTTTATTCATCTGTGTACCCACATGTGGGATCTCAGGCCAAAGTCTGATGTCCATAGGTGGCCGCATATTGAACATTCAATGGAACTCTCTGCAGAGTTGGTTTTGTCCTTTATTGCTGCAAGCTTTTCCACCTGGCTGCTTCGTCTTTCATTTTCATAAGCTTCTGTTCCCTTGTGATTAGCTTGCCTCCATTCAGACCCCATGATCTCCCGTTGTTCTTCATCAATATCACACTTCTGGAGGGATTCTTTCAGGGTGTCTTTGTAGCGAAGCTTTGGCCGTCCTCTTGGTCGATGGCCCTTTGTCAAGTTCACTATAGAAGAGCTGCTTAGGAAGCCTGTTATCCTGCATACGCACGAGATGTCCAGACCATCTTAGCTGAGACTGTGTAAACAGTGCATCTATGCTTGGCATCTGGGCTTGCAATAGTACATTCACGTTTGAGACTCTGATGTACCATTTGATGTTTAAGATACGTCGGAGGCAGCCCTGGTGAAACTGATCTAGTAGCTTAACATGCCTACGGTAGAGAGTCCAGGACTCGCATCCTTACAGCAATGCAGTCAGGACTACTGCTCTGTATGCTGCACACTTCGTCTTCAGTTTCAAGCTCCTTTTGTTCCATACTCGCTTGTGGAGTCTGCCATAGGAAGCACTTGCCTTAGCGATGCGGTTGGATACCTCCTTATCGAGACTGCTGGAAGAGAAGAGATTGTTACCAAGATAGGTGAAGGAGTCAACATTGTTAAGGACCTTGCTGTCGATCTTTATTTCAGGCATATTTGCTGTTGATCCTTTTGCAGGTTGAAACATAACTTCAGTCTTATTGATGCTTATTGTAAATCCAAAGCGCTTAGTGGCCGCAGACAGGGAATTTGTAAGTCTTTGAAGGCCATCCTCTGAGTGGGCAACGATAGCACGGTCATCAGCATACAGGAGGTCACGAACAAGTGATTTAGTGACTCCCGTCTTTGCCTTCAGGCGTTGAGTATTGAAGATACCTCCATCTATCCTGTATGTGATTTGGATGGTCTGTCATGTTCATCATGAGAGTGGTTGGCGCTAGGTGCAATGCGCATATGTAAGTTGCTGTTGTTTGCACAGAGCCTCAGCAACTCTCTCCACCTGCCTCCACAAGTCCAAGGCAATCCGAGGTAGACAGCTGTTCTCATAGGAAACACAGACATCTGAACAGTAGATGGCAAGTCGCAGCATATGGCCAAAACCACAAGCAGTGCTCTGGGGCAATGCCCTTTATACGGTACAGTATGCGGTTGCGGGATTTTCTGTCTGGGTTTACTCCCATAGCCTTTCCCCACCCAAGGGGTAACCCGCCAGGCAGCGGAGACAGGTGCAGATCATACAGTCTACTGTCATACATGTACTGTAGTAGAGACTTAGCTCTCACCTGACACAGGTGTGTATAGAAGAAATAGAAAGTCCCAGTTTTGTAAAAATGCACCAAAACGGGAAGATCTATTGCATTACACAACAATGCACCTGTTCTGAGGAACAATACCAACTGAGTCCGTGTGCGAAACGTCACAAATCTAGGTTAAATAAATTTGAAGACATTAAAACCGTTCTGAAGCTGTCATCAAAACAGTGCAAATTTATCATGCTGTGACGGTTGCTCAGGCTGAGAGCCTGCTAGTAGGGTTGACATGATTAAAACACTGACCTCTGCCGCTCGTTCTCGATGTCTCTGAATCTGCAGGTGCACAGTCAGGCTGTCTTCAGTACCTCGCCACAATTCCTCCAGCCGTAACCTCTCACCTTCCAGGTGTGTGTACAGTTGTCGCACGCGCTCCGTGGCTTGCTTCACGTGTGGTGCATGCACCCGTGTCAACCACTGCTCGCTGGCCTCCGTGCTGTCCAAAACCAGCAACGTCTGCTTGAGATGGTCCAGGGTCTCTTGAAAACGCGCCTCGCTATATAGAGGAAAAAAGGAATCAATGATGTCCGTGAAATCAGTGGAAAGTGAAACAATAAGTAAACGAAGGGACAAATCGAAAAGACAACACCAGCGTGCAAGTGTACAACACACACACACACACACACACACACACACACACACACACACACACACACACACACACACAGACACACACACACACACACACAGACACACACACACACACACACACACACACACACACACACACACACACACACACACACACACACACACACATACACGAGCGTGCGAGCATATTCCTTCCAGAAAATACGAAATAATCTTCCACCTCTACCTGTAAAAATTGATACACAAGTTGGGCACGAAGTGAACTGATTGGATTACAATAAAAGCAAAATGAATGTCATAGGCTCGTTCACCTGATGGTATGTTGGTAAGACTCAGCCAGTTCGTTCAACAGTTGCTGGATGCCTGTAACAGTGCTGGTGTGGATGTCGTAATCCTGCAGCAGTTCCACGCGATCCTTCAAGTCTGGCATCTTCCTCACTACATTCTCTGCCTCCCTGATACATGGTGCTACAGTCTGCACATTGGAGTTGTTCGAAAGAGAGTGAAAGGAATGAATGAGGGATACACATGCGTACGATTTATTCATCAAAGACCATGGTCTCTCATAAAGGGATGAAATGAACATACATCCTATAAACGTAAAGCGATAGCGTAACCCACAAGCTTGAAAAGAAAAACACAATACTTTACAAACAGGTCCTATGTACATGCAGATTTGGAAGCTTTGTATGAATAACTCACACGAAAGAGGAGTAGGCATCATAATAGAAAGGGACACTTCAAAAGCAGTTAGAGAATACTGGGCTGTGTCAGACCGAGTTTTGCCGGTTACATTGGATGGCAAGCCATTTGATAACAACATCATCCAGGTGTATGCACCAACATCCGCAAGTACTCAGGACGAAATTAACAACTTCTATGAAGTATTAGAGATGGCCAAGGCTCAATGCAAGTCACATGAAGTTACAATAATAATGGGAGATTTTAATGCTAAAGTGGGACAGGAGAGGGTGGAGGATATAGTTGGACCTCATGGCCTTGGTACACAAAATGAAAGAGGAGGGAAACATGTGGAATGGGCACAGATGAATGAGCTCACTGTAGGAAACACCTGGTTTGAGCAGCCTAACAGAAGAAAATGGACATGGATGAGTCAGGAGATATTGCCAAAATTCAAATTGACTACATCCTGATCAATAAAAGATTTAGAAATTCTTTGCTGACAGTAAACCCACCACCAAGCGCAGACTAACAACAGTGACCACAATCCTGTAATGGGGAGATGTAGGCTGAAACTAAGGAAAAGAAAACAGACCAAAACTAACATCAAACTAAATCTTGGACCCTTAAATACAGATAAAGCGACACGTAAAAAATGTAATGTGCATGTTCAAAACAAATTCAGTGCTCTTGAAGACTTTGGTGACAGTGAGGAACAATGGACAAAGTTTGGAACTCGATAAATGAAGCTTGTGAAGAAATCCATAGAGTAGATAGAAAAGCAAAAAAGAACTGGATGACAAAAGAAATTCTAAGCTTGATGGAAGAACGCACGAAGGCAAAGGGAAAAGAGGAAAGATACAGGAAGATAAACAAAGAAAACAGGAACAGGTGCAATGAAGCTAAGGAAGCTTGGATGAAAACAAAGTGCAAAGAAATAGAAGACCGACACAAAACCTCAGGGTATGTACAGAAGAATTGAAGAAACTGTCCACAGGAAAAGACATGCACATCAATTGGCTGCTTAAAATAAAAAAAATGGTACGCTTAGCATGGAAAAAGACAAAATAATAGATAGATGAGGAAAGAACATTAAAGACCTTTTTGATGGTGACACATTATTAGAAGAACGTTGAAGAACCACCCATAATGGAAAACGAAGTCAGAGCAGCATTGATAAAGATGAAACCAGGAAAAGTCCCAGGACCAGACAGATATTACTACAGAGATGATTGAAGCCCTGGAGGAATTTGGTACTGAAAAATAACAGTCTTCCTAAATGAAATTTATGGCACTGGAAAAATCCCCAAAGATATGTCAAAATCAATTTTCATTGCACTTACAAAGAAAACAGGGGCTATAGAATGCCAAATCTATCGTACAATCAGCTTGATGAGTCATTTAACAAAAAATATATTAAGAATAATCATTATGAGGGCAAGGAATAGAATCAAAAGAGAAATAGCAGAAGAACAGTTTGGATTTGTCAAAGGGAAAGGAACTATTAATGCCATATACATCCTAATAACTATCATAGAGAGGCCAATCGTGTTGAATAAGGATTTATATTTATGCTTTGTTGATTATACCATGGCCTTCGATCGGGTTAGAGATGAAAAACTGATCAACCAACTAGAAAGACTCAATATTGATGGAAAAGATCTACGAATAATGAGAAATATATATTGGGAACAAACAGCAGCAATGAAAACAGAAAACTATATAAGCTCTTTCCAAAATATGAAAAAAAGTCAGGCAAGGTTGTGTTCTGTCACCGATTTTGTTTTCACTTTACAGCCAAACCATCATGAAAAACCTAGAAGAATGCCCTGGATTAAAGAGGTTGGAAGAAAAATGATAAACAACATTCGTTACGCAGGTGGCATCGTGCTAATTGCTGAAGGTACCCAGAAAACTTTGTGAATATAGTAGAAATAGAAAGCAAAATAAATGATTGGAGCTAAATAGCAAGAAGACAGAAGTCATGATAATCAGTAAAAACATGAAATCCCCTCATGCAAAATAACAGCAAACGGCACAATCTTCAGACGGGTTGATAAGTTTAAATATCTGGAAACGGTCATCTCACCAGACGGCAGATGCACATCAAAAATAGCCAGCAGAATCGGCCAAGCCAATACAGCATTCAAGAAGATGAAAAGCATTCTTACCAACAAATGCATGTCAATTAACACCAGGAAGAGAGTTCTTGAATGTTATATAGAACCGATAAGGTTATACGGTTGTGAGGCGTGGTCAGTCAACACGCAAAGCCAGAACAAGATTGCCTCAGCCAAGATGTGGTTTCTAAGAAGAATGTTGAGAATTCCATGGACAGGAAAGAGAACAAACGAAACAGTCTTGATGGAGCTGACACATTGATAAGGAAGATTAGGAAAAGACAGGCAACATTTATAGGCCATTTTATGAGGAAAGGGGAATCGGAGCACCTGGTTATAACAGGAAAGCTGGAGGGAAAGAGAGCACCAGGTAGACCCGGGGTGAAAATATTGGACGGACTTGCAGGGTGGCTGAGGACAGAGAGAGTGGAAGATGTGCTTACGGCGACAAAGGATAGATGCATATGGAGGGCCATGACCGCTAACGCCATGCAGCAGGGCACAGGACGATGATGATGTATGAATAAATGGGAAGCCGTCATTAAGTTTGTCAGTAGGAGGCCCCATAAATAAGTTAGGTACAAATGAAAGTGAATGAATGGGCGAGTGACTGAGTAAGGGGTGGGTGAATGTATGTTTTAGTGAGTCAGGAGGACAGATATTAACTAAAACTGAAACGTGTGTTGGAAGAGAGATGTTTAAACAGAGACCTTCACACTAAAATTGAAACAGACGACGAGCGACCGTTTATAATGAATAATGACATAATTGTTTGGAAGATAGACACGTATAAACAAAAATAAACAGAGATGTTCACACTGAAACTCAAAACATTTGAAGTCACTGATATACGCTCACAGTTATGTGCGACAATAGATGAATCTGAAGATGAAATAAATGTACTGGAAAATTGGCTGGCGGATGCTGAAATGAAAACGTGAAGACACACGCATATACACTAAAAAGAAACAATGGCTGACAAAATGTATGTAGTGATGGTGAAAACAAACTGGATCAAATCAAAAGTAAACAAACAGACACAAGAAAAACAGCATGTATTATTATAGCAACAATTAATAACCTCCATGACGCAATATTATTAGAAAATAGATAAACAAAAGCAAATACAAGAGCAAGAACACGACCTAGCAATCTCCTTTTCCTCCTTCTCCTCCTCCTCTTCCTCTAACCGATGATGATGATGATGATGATGATGATGATGATGATGATGATGATGATGATGATGATGATGATGATGATGATGATCTACATGTAACTGCAATGGCTCCCGCTCACAAACCTCATGGAATCTCAACCACGCCAGATGATCATAGGTCAAAGTCCCACCGAAGTCCGAGGTCAGCTGGCAAAGGTCAATCTGGTTAAACATTTCCTGGTGATTTTTCATGAGGACAACCTGCACGTGAGGTCAGAAATGAAGGTTACTATTCGATTAAGCCCCATTCAGTTCAATTCAGGTCATTTCATTCTAATTCAATTCAATTCCTGTCATTGCAGTCTACCTCTGTTCAGTTAATATTGGATGGATTAAATATATCGGATTAGTCCAGATCAGCTGCGTTCACGTCAAGTAAGGTCAGGACCAGAAAAGCGTTGTAATCAAAACTACTGCACTGTTGTCTTATGTCCTTTTTGTATTGTCCACCACACACACGCACACATTTCACATTCAGACATACATACATATACACGAAGCGCCCTGACGAACAGAATAATATGAATAAATGATTTACATAGGTATCTGTCTGTCTGTCTGTCTGTCTGTCTCTCTCTCTCTCTCTCTCTCTCTCTGTCTTTCTCTCTTACTGTCTGTCTGTCTGTTTCTCAGGTCATTTGGATGTTATATTTATGTCTTCTCACAATGTGTAGTTCAGTTTCATTTCAGCCAAGAACAAGCTGAAATGAAGTGCTTCTCTTATTTTATCTTATCTTGTCTTGTCTCATCTTGTCTTATCTTGTCTGTCTCATCTTGTTTCATCTTGTCTCATCTTGTTTTGTCTGTCTCTGTATCTCTCTCTGGCTCTCTCTGTGTCTCTGTCTCAGTCTCTTTCTCTGTCTGTCTCTCTCTCTCTGTCCGTGTGTCTGTCTCTCTGTCTCTGTGTCTGTCTGTTTGTCTGTCTCTGTCTCTCTGTCTCTGTCTGTCACACACACACACACACACACACACACACACACACACACACACACACACACACACACACACACACACACACAGTATCACAGGAGATACTGGTCATTACATGGTTACCCACTAACCTTGAACAATGGTATCTTGGGATGTTTCTTGCTAGGTTTCAGTCCCAACAGTTTTTTTCAGCAGTTTGCACCTAGATTTGTTGAGGGGCTTCAGAAAGTAAACAGTGTTGACAGTACCTCGTGAACTGACCTGCCAGTTATAAAAAATAAACTGTCTGCCAGGCCTGTAGTGTCTAGAGGAATAAATGCAGCTACATGTAATCAGCCCTCAGAGAGGGAAAGCGGGTTATGTCGGCCAGCAATAAGAACAAACAAACAAACAAACAACAATCAGAAAAAGAGACCAACTAATAAAAACAAATACACTAATTAACTAATTAATCAATTAAAACTTTTAACAGGCTGAAATAACTCTCTCGTCTCTAACAACACAAACAAAAGTGAAACCTTCAAACAAGACATTGTTTTTAACATGGGGAATGAGGAGAAATTAAGGTCTTTGTTGGTCCTGCCAAAGGGCACCACCATGGCATGAACATGGGTGCATAGTATGACATTTCAAACTACTGATGGTGATGATGATGGTGGTGACTGATGTCCTTCAGTCCACACATCTATGGGGCTGTACCGCTGCATACATGCGTCCAGGGCACAACGTGAGACTGATGGTATGGAGAACCTCCTGCTGATTAAGCAACAAGCTCTCAGTGTTCGCGACACCGATGGTTCTAAAGGATATATCAAAAAGATAGGGAAGAAATGGGTGGTGCTCCATTGTGGCGACGCTTTTTCCGTGAGGCGAGCAGCGGGATTTTACATCGTAAATCAACTGTCACTAAATGAAATTAATACTAAAGTATAATACAAAGCCAACGCAGCTTGAAGCTAATGAAAGAAGATATTAGATATAAAATATCAAACTTTGGACATAAAGACTAGACAGAAACAAAGACAAACAGGTATGCGTTATGTGAAGTGTAGAATAACAGTCAGTACACACATGGACCAAGTACAAGATGGTGGTGGCACCCTGTCAACAGATCGGTCCGTGACGAGCGTGGTAATCAGGTGGGTAAACGGGGGACTTCCAGTCGGAAGGTCCCGGGTTTGATCCACCTAGTTACCTTCACCTAGTGGATAAAGGGTGGATATTTTCCGGTCTCCAAGGTCAACATATGTACATAGTTGCATATATCTGCAAGTGTATAAACCTGCGTGTGTATAGGCCTGCAGAATACAAAATCTGCACATTTAAGACCGTCTATGTCATATGACTTACTGGATTATAGAAACATGAAAATGTCTAGAGCAGACGACCACCCAAGAAGAAGAAAACAAACAGTGCAGGAACATGCTGATTGCATAGTGTGGACAAAACAAATAGTGCAGGAACATGCTGATTGCATAGTGTGGACAAAACAAACAGTGCAGGAACATGCTGATTGCATAGTGTGGACAAAACAAATAGTGCAGGAACATGCTGATTGCATAGTGTGGACAAAACAAATAGTGCAGGAACATGCTGATTGCATAGTGTGGACAAAACAAACAGTGCAGGAACATGCTGATTGCATAGTGTGGACAAAACAAACAGTGCAGGAACATGCTGATTGCATAGTGTGGACAAAACAAACAGTGCAGGAACATGCTGATTGCATAGTGTGGACAAAACAAACAGTGCAGGAACATGCTGATTGCCTAGTGTGGACAAAACAAACAGTGCAGGAACATGCTGATTGCATAGTGTGGACAAAACAAACAGTGCAGGAACATGCTGATTGCATAGTGTGGACAAAACAAACAGTGCAGGAACATGCTGATTGCCTAGTGTGGACAAAACAAATAGTGCAGGAACATGCTGATTGCATAGTGTGGACAAAACAAACAGTGCAGGAACATGCTGATTGCATAGTGTGGACAAAACAAACAGTGCAGGAACATGCTGATTGCATAGTGTGGACAAAACAAACAGTGCAGGAACATGCTGATTGCATAGTGTGGACAAAACAAACAGTGCAGGAACATGCTGATTGCATAGTGTGGACAAAACAAACAGTGCAGGAACATGCTGATTGCATAGTGTGGACAAAACAAATAGTGCAGGAACATGCTGATTGCATAGTGTGGACAAAACAAACAGTGCAGGAACATGCTGATTGCATAGTGTGGACAAATCAAACAGTGCAGGAACATGCTGATTGCATAGTGTGGACAAAACAAACAGTGCAGGAACATGCTGATTGCATAGTGTGGACAAAACAAACAGTGCAGGAACATGCTGATTGCATAGTGTGGACAAAACAAATAGTGCAGGAACATGCTGATTGCATAGTGTGGACAAAACAAACAGTGCAGGAACATGCTGATTGCATAGTGTGGACAAAACAAACAGTGCAGGAACATGCTGATTGCATAGTGTGGACAAAACAAATAGTGCAGGAACATGCTGATTGCATAGTGTGGACAAAACAAACAGTGCAGGAACATGCTGATTGCATAGTGTGGACAAAACAAACAGTGCAGGAACATGCTGATTGCATAGTGTGGACAAAACAAATAGTGCAGGAACATGCTGATTGCATAGTGTGGACAAAACAAACAGTGCAGGAACATGTGATTGCATAGTGTGGACAAACAAACAGTCAGGAAATGCTGATTGCATAGTGTGGACAAAACAAACAGTGCAGGAACATGCTGATTGCATAGTGGGACAAAAAAAAGTGAGAACATGCTGATTGCATAGTGTGGACAAAACAAAAGTGCAGGAACATGTGATTGCATTGTGAAAAAGTGACAACAAAGCAGACATGGCATGGGAAACAAAGTGCGGACATGGTTGCTGTGTGACAAAACAACTGCGACATGCGATTGATAGTGGGCAAACAAAGTGCAGGACATGTGATTGCATAGTGTGGCAAACAAGTAGAATGGATTGTGTGGCAAAAGGCGATGTGTGAGTGGGACAACAACAGTGCAGACATGTGATTGCATGGACAAAAAAGTGCGGAAATGCGTGCAAGTGTGGACAACAACGGCGAAGCTGATTGATATGTGACAAACAAAGTGAGAACATGCGATGCTGTGTGGACAACAACGGGATGTATGCTAGTGGCAACAAACAGTGCGACTGCATGCAGGGCAACACGTCAGGAACATGTGATGATGTTGGACAAAAAGAGGAACTGTGATGAGGTGACAAAAACGTGAGGAACATGTTGCATGTGGGACAACAAGTGCGAAATGCGTGCGTGTGGACAAAACAGTGCAGAAAGTGATGCTAGTGGGAAAACATGCAGGAACTCTGATGATGGGCAAAACAAGTGCAGGACTGGTGCTAGTTGACAAAACAAGGCAGGACAGCTGTTGCAGTGTGACAAAACAAACGTGCGGACTTGATTGCTAGGGAAAAAAAGTCAGAATGTGATGATAGTGTGACAACAACGTGCGGACAGTGATTGCATGTGTGGAAAAAAATCAGGAATCTATGAAGTTACAAACAACTCAAGTTTCATATTACAAACACACAAACAAAAGTGCAGGAACATGCTGATTGCATAGTGTGGACAAAACAAACAGTGCAGGAACATGCTGATTGCATAGTGTGGACAAAACAAACAGTGCAGGAACATGCTGATTGCATAGTGTGGACAAAACAAAAGTGCAGGAACATGCTGATTGCATAGTGTGGACAAAACAAACGTGCAGGAACATGCTGATTGCATAGTGTGGACAAAACAAACAGTGCAGGAACATGCTGATTGCATAGTGTGGACAAAACAAACAGTGCAGGAACATGCTGATTGCATAGTGTGGACAAAACAAACAGTGCAGGAACATGCTGATTGCATGTGTGGACAAAACAAACAGTGCAGGAACATGCTGATTGCATAGTGTGGACAAAACAAACAGTGCAGGAACATGCTGATTGCATAGTGTGGACAAACAAACAGTGCAGGAACATGCTGATTGCATAGTGTGGACAAACAAACAGTGCAGGAACATGCTGATTGCATAGTGTGGACAAAACAAACAGTGCAGGAACATGCTGATTGCATAGTGTGGACAAAACAAACAGTGCAGGAACATGCTGATTGCATAGTGTGGACAAACAAATAGTGCAGGAACATGCTGATTGCATAGTGTGGACAAAACAAACAGTGCAGGAACATGCTGATTGCATAGTGTGGACAAAACAAACAGTGCAGGAACATGCTGATTGCATAGTGTGGACAAAACAAACAGTGCAGGAACATGCTGATTGCATAGTGTGGACAAAACAAACAGTGCAGGAACATGCTGATTGCATAGTGTGGACAAAACAAACAGTGCAGGAACATGCTGATTGCATAGTGTGGACAAAACAAATAGTGCAGGAACATGCTGATTGCATAGTGTGGACAAAACAAATAGTGCAGGAACATGCTGATTGCATAGTGTGGACAAAACAAACAGTGCAGGAACATGCTGATTGCATAGTGTGGACAAAACAAACAGTGCAGGAACATGCTGATTGCATAGTGTGGACAAAACAAACAGTGCAGGAACATGCTGATTGCATAGTGTGGACAAAACAAACAGTGCAGGAACATGCTGATTGCATAGTGTGGACAAAAACAAACAGTGCAGGAACATGCTGATTGCATAGTGTGGACAAAACAAACAGTGCAGGAACATGCTGATTGCATAGTGTGGACAAAACAAACAGTGCAGGAACATGCTGATTGCATAGTGTGGACAAAACAAACAGTGCAGGAACATGCTGATTGCATAGTGTGGACAAAACAACAGTGCAGGAACATGCTGATTGCATAGTGTGGACAAAACAAACAGTGCAGGAAACATGCTGATTGCATAGTGTGGACAAAACAAATAGTGCAGGAACATGCTGATTGCATAGTGTGGACAAAACAAACAGTGCAGGAACATGCTGATTGCATAGTGTGGACAAAACAAACAGTGCAGGAACATGCTGATTGCATAGTGTGGACAAAACAAACAGTGCAGGAACATGCTGATTGCATAGTGTGGACAAAACAAACAGTGCAGGAACATGCTGATTGCATAGTGTGGACAAAACAAACAGTGCAGGAACATGCTGATTGCATAGTGTGGACAAAACAAACAGTGCAGGAACATGCTGATTGCATAGTGTGGACAAAACAAACAGTGCAGGAACATGCTGATTGCATAGTGTGGACAAAACAAACAGTGCATACACGCATCTGAGAAAAAAGTCGAACGCTAATCTATGCATACATACATACATACTAATACATACATACATACATACATTTAATACATGCATACATACATGCATACATACATGCATACATACATACATACATACATACATACATACATACATGCATACATACATGCATACATACATGCATACATACATGCATACATACATACATATATACAAACATACATATATACATACATATACAGTATATTGGGGGTGGGGAGATACTGTCATGGGAAAACTGCCATGCAAGTTTAATGTGAGAATTAGATGATGGTTAATCACAATTTTTGCTGAAAAACCAGGTTACAAGATTGGTTTAAATTGGATTGCACTAAATGAAGGTTTTAATCACAACCCAATTTGTCAGCATAAAAGAAGGGTCGCTCTCCCGGGGATGACACTTCGACATCGGACGGCACGAAACTTTTTTTTTTTCTTTTTCTTCTTTTGTTTTTGTTGTTTGTTGTTGCTGTTTTGCCGGTCACAGCACATTTGTTTAATGTGCGCTAGATGCATGCCGCCCACGGGATGTCTGTTTATCATCTATATCTCAATCAAAAGGATACCTCCCTCCTTTACAATGGAGAAGAAAACAGAAAAGATGTAGATAAAAATGAAATAATGACAACTACAGACGAGTGATGCAGAAGGACAGATAGACAAAAGACGGCAGACAAACAGTAAGACGGACATACTGAGGGAGAGGAAGTGGGAAATGACATGGACAGTAAATAAACTACTGGCGGAAATAGAAAACAAATAAAACAAAACAAACAAAACAAAATAAAACAAAACAAAAACAGAATTGCCGGGTTGCTGGTTTAAATCCATTGTGAAGGTTTTTGCACACAGCAGACTTGCAGAGTGTGCTATGGGGGTCACTGGAACTGGAAGAGACAGAACACAATCATAGCCGAGTCTCCTCCATTGGAAGGATGCACCTTTGACAGTGTTGATCACATTTCCTTCATCAACACTACAAAGTGTCTCCTGACTGCCCCTTCGTATGCTCGTATTATGACAGGAAGCATACAGTACAGCCTACAGTACAGGCTACAGTACAGCCTACAGTAGAGCATCATACAGTGTAAGCTACAGACAGCTACAGTAACATGTACAGCTTACAGTACAGCATCTACTACAGTACAGTACAGCCTACGTACAGCTACAGTCAGCTACAGTACAGCCTACAGTAGCTAAAGCATACAGTACAGCATACAGTACAGCTACAGTACAGCTACAGTAATCAGACTACAGTACAGTACAGACAGCCTACAGTACAGCGCTACAGTACAGCATACAGTACAGCTCAGTACAGCCTACAGTAGCTACAGTAAGCATACAGTACAGCTACAGTACAGCCTCAGTAAGCCTACAGTACAGCTACAGTACAGCATACAGTACAGCTACAGTATACAGCTCTACAGTAAGCATACGTCAGCTACAGTACAGCCTACATACAGCTACAGTACAGCACTACAGTCAGTACAGTACAGCTACAGTAAGCATACAGCTAAGCATACAGTACAGCTCAGTACAGCCTACAGTACAGCCTACAGTATAGCATACAGTACAGCCTACGTACAGCTACAGTAAGCCTACAAATACGCCTACAGTACATACAGTACAGCTAAGCAGTACAGCCTACAGTAAGCATACAGTACAGCATACAGTACAGCTACAGTACAGCATACAGTACAGCTACAGTACAGCATACAGTACAGCATACAGTACAGCATACAGTAATCAGCATACAGTACAGCATAATACAGTACAGTAGCATACAGTACAGCTACAGTATAGCATACAGTACAGCTACAGTATACAGCAGTACAGTACAGACATACAGTAAGCAGCTACAGTACAGCCTACAGTACAGCATACAGTACAGCCTACAGTACAGCTACAGTACAGCATACAGTACAGCATACAGTACAGCCTACAGTACAGCACATACTAGTACAGCCTACAGTACAGCATACAGTACAGCCTACAGTACAGCCTACAGTACAGCTACAGACAGCCTACAGTCAGCATACAGTACAGCTACAGTACAGCCTACAGTAAGCATACAGTACAGCATACATACACTACAGTACAGCATACGTTAGATAGTACACATAAGTACAGCTACATAAGCATACAGTAAGCTACAGTACAGCCTACAGTACGCATACAGTACGCATAGTACAGCATAACAGTTACAGCTACAGTAAGCCTACAGTCAGCTACGTACAGCATACAGTACAGCATACAGTACAGCATAGCTAAGTACAGCATACAGTATAGCATACAGTACATACAGTTACAGCTACAGTACGCTACAGTACATAACTACATACTACAGTACAGCTACAGTACAGCCTACAGTACAGCCTACAGTACAGCCTACAGTACAGCATACAGTACAGCATACAGTACAGTCATACAGTACATGCATACAGTACAGCCTACAGTACAGCATACAGTACAGCATACAGTACAGCATACAGTACAGCCTACAGTACAGCATACAGTACAGCCTACAGTAAGCATACAGTACAGCTCATACAGTACAGCATACAGTACAGCCTACAGTACAGCATACAGTAAGCTACAGTACAGCATACAGTACAGCATACAGTACAGCCTACAGTACAGCTACAGTACAGCATACAGTACAGCTACAGTACAGCCTACAGTACAGCTACAGTACAGCCTACAGTACAGCATACAGTACAGCATACAGTACAGCTACAGTACAGCTACAGCACAGCTACAGTATAGCATACAGTACAGCATACAATTACAGCATTACAGTACAGCCTACAGTACAGCCTACAGTACAGCCTACGTACAGCCTACATATAGCATACAGTACAGCATACAGTACAGCCTACAGTATAGCATACAGTACAGCATACAGTACATCATACAGTACAGCATACAGTAAGCATAGAGTACAACATAAAGTACAGCCTACATTACAGCATACAGTATAGCTACAGTACAGCCTACAGTACAGCATACAGTACAGCATGCAGTACAGCATACAGTACAGCATACAGTATAGCCTACAGTACAGCCTACAGTACAGCATACAGTACAGCATACAGTACAGCATACAGTTCAGCATACAGTATAGCATACAGTACAGCATACAGTATAGCATACAGTATAGCATACAGTACAGCCTACAGTACAGCCTACAGTACAGCCTACAGTACAGCCTACAGTACAGCCTACAGTATAGCCTACAGTACAGCATACAGTACATCATACAGTACAGCCTACAGTACAGCATACAGTACAGCCTACAGTACAGCCTACAGTATAGCATACAGTACAGCCTACAGTACAGCATACAGTACAGCATACAGTACATTCTACAGTACAGCATACAGTACAGCCTACAGTACAGCATACAGTACGGCATACAGTACATCCTACAGTACAGCATACAGTACAGCCTACAGTACAGCTTACAGTACAGCATACAGTACAGCCTGCAGTACAGCATACAGTACAGCATACAGTACAGCCTTCTCGGGCAGTCTGAATTCACAATGAATCCCATAACATCATGATTAGTATCCCAACCATCATGCACCATCAGAGCATCGTGAACATTTTCCTCAGATCCCACATTCTCTAGCAACTGTTGTGGCGTGAAAAAGTAAGACAACAATATACGCATAAAGATAAACAACAGCAACAACAATGGTAAGAAAATCATACGAATAACAATAACAGTGCTACTGCTACTAATACTACCAACAGTAGTAGTAGTACTAGTTCTAGTAGCACTAGTAGTAGTAATAGCAGTAGTAGTAGTAGTAGCAGTAGTGGTAGTAGTAATGTCTTTCAGATACTTAATGTCGAAGAGTCACTTTCCGATATCGTGAAACAAACCTATGTATAAAGTATATCGCTAAAACTATAACCGCTCCTGTTTCACACAAGAATGTCCACAACTTGATAACCAATATGAAACAAAGAAACAAACAAAGAAACAAACAAAGAAACAAACAGCGTCACCACATCATTAACATCTTAATAAAACATTCATCGATTCATCCATAAACTTTCATTGATGAGTTGTTGGGGGTGGGCGGGGATGATTATGTATTATCGAAAAAATAATTATTTGATAACAACGTCGTTCTCCACTGACCAATAATAATGATAAAAAATAATAATAATAATGACAATGATAATAATAATAATAATGATAATAATGATAATGATAACAATAAATAAGGATAATAATAATAATAATAACAATAATAGTAATAATAATGATGATAATGATATTAATAGCAATAATGATAATTATATTCTAATAACAATGATGATGATGATGATGATGATGAAATCACGTCTGTGTAATTGTCCTAGCACAAACGCCATAGCCATTTCACACGTTTAAGATTATGAAAGTGTCTATGTGCGGCTAGCCATTGTTAATATGGATTGATTTTGTGCACGTTTGAGAGTGCATGTATTCTGCTATGTGGATGTGTGTGGAGATGTGTGTGTGTGTGTGTGCGCGCGTGCGCACGCGCGTGTGATTATCAGGGAGAGAGAGAGACAGAGAGAGAGACAGAGAGAGAGACAGAGAGACAGACAGACAGCTAGATAGACAAACAGACAGACAGACAGTTAGACAGACACACAGACAGACACACATGGAGAGAGACGGGGGTTTCTGTATGTATTACACTGTGAGTTTGTCAGTGTGTGTGTGTGTGTGTGTGTGTGTGTGTGTGTGTGTGTGTGTGTGTGTGTGTGTGTGTGTGTGTGTGTGTGTGTGTGTGTGTGTGTGTGTGTTTCTCTCCATCTCTCTCTATCTCCCACACCCACTTCTTTCCATCCCACTCTCCTTTTTTTCCTACCTCCAATTTTTCCACGGCCTCAACGATGACGTTGATGACGTCTTTGGAAGCGTTCTGCAAGTCAGCGAGGCAGGCCACGGTGTGTGCCTCTGACGTCACTGCCAGCCATTGCACATAATGACGCAACAATTGCATCAGTCGCTCACTGCTCCAGAACTCCAGGTGTGGGTGTGCTGAGGTGGGGAAGGTGAGAAGGGTGTTGCTAGCGACGTCATGTCCTCCTGAGAATGATCATTATGACAATGTATAACTATGATAACTATCTCACATCTACTTCCATTACTACTATAATTACTTATGGTTATTAGATGTATATGTAGCAGTACCTAGCATTATGACTATTGTAGTAGTAGTAGTAGTAGTACTACCACTACTACCACCGCCACTACTACTTCTACTACCACTACTGCTGCTACTACTACTACTACAACTACTACGACTACTACTACTACTACTATTACTACTACTACTATTATAATTATCTCCATCCTCATCCCACTCACACACACACACACACACACACAAACACACACACACGCACGCGCGCGCGCACACACACACTCACACTCACACACACATACATACATACATAAATACACGCCGACATGCAGCTCAGGAACAATCAGAACACAACACATCGCTACAGACAGACAGACAGACAGACACACATGCACAGACAGACACACATGCACACATACACATACACACGTGCTTCCATCCACCCAGACGAGTTCCCATTAATGAGGCAGGAATCCACACACACACACATACACACACACACACACACACACACACACACACACACACACACACACACACACACACACACACATACATACATACACACGCGCCTACCCCCGCCTCCTCCCTTCCCCCCTTGAAAAATTCTGTCCAATGAATAAAAGAGGCAAAAATCTATTCAACTCACCTGTCAAACAGATCACCCCACAGGTGAGAATTTCCTGTGCAATATCTTCCATCGTGGGGGTCCTGGAACCCATCTCTCTCTGTCTCTCTTTCCTCACCTGTCTGTCGTCTGTCTCTGTGGCTGGCTACTTGACCGGCTGCCTGCCTTTCCCTTGTTGCTGTGACAACAAGAACACAGAGAGAAGATATGCACGTTGTTATGTGACGTCTAGTCGGTTTCAGTCTAATAACAACGATAGTAATAACGATTGTCTATATAGCGCTACATTCCGGGAAGCAAGCTTTTAAGAACTTTAGACCTGACAGAAATGTCACACAAAGACCTAAATCGATTACAAAGTACTATCACATTATGATCATCATAATCATCGTTATGTAATTATTACCTACATGCCGGCAACGTCCCGGGTCCACGTGTATACCGCAGACTCCACACCCACGCCCCTCATCCAAAAGTATTAACCCATTTATGCCCAAATTTTTTTTTCTTACCAAACATGTCTCAAAATTGTTTGTTTTTATGTCTTATTAACATATCTAACACTCATTTTGACACAAGTTTTGTAAATCTTGATTTTGAGCGTAAAATGTTAGCGTCCCTTTTTAGGGACAGCGGGCTCAAGTGGGTAGGGGTTTTTGAACAGCATCACACAGTAAATACAGGCACTTGTTTCTTTTCAGTTGTTTTTTTATTGTTTCAAAATGAACTTAACATACAAAATTAGTTTTTAAAATTCAAATGTTGACAAATTTTTCTCACCCCCCACCCACCCCAGCCTTTTCCAGTGCATCCCCCCCCCCGCCCCCTTAGTCCCCGTCCCCCCACCCCGACCCTGCACACATATACACAAACACACAGTATTGTGGCAAATTGGTGCACAACTCTAAAAACCACTAAACTAATCAAAAGACAAATTAACATGTACAAAACTAAAGGGAAATGAATATGTTTGAATCAAAGAAAAATGATTAAGTCTTTATCCTTTGTTCTCACACCTACATTACCTTGAATGCTAGAAATGACACAAGAGAAAACGCTTGGCATCGCTAGACAAAGGGAAACAAAACCTTCCTGGCCCATTCACTTTGCTGGAAACTCCCATTAGCGCGTATGAAACAAGCTGAAGCACTTGTGCACGCCTACCAGGCACTTCTGGCACCTGCGGTATGTCTTCTTTCCACAGTAGCCACATCTCAGTTGGGTCTTCCATGGCTGGATGATGTTGTCCACCCTGTCAAAGCAGACCTCAGGGGGCACCCGTTTGCTCACTTTCAGGGTGGGTTGTCTCGGACGACCAGCAGAAGATGCTTGTGTTGCTCTGAGCAGGTAGACCCTGGCTACGGAGCGCCTGATGGTGAGGAGATCCTTGCGGTCTGTAGTTGATGCTGGTGTGGCTCTGTACAGATGCCAAGCCTGCTGGACACTGACAACACAGAAAACAAACAGCGGCCACCATAATTCTTCGAACGGACTGAGATCCGGTATTTGTCGATGTTTTGATCCATCCGATCAACACCCCCAATGGTCTGGTTGTAGTGTTTGACCAAGAATGGCTGCGTTATGTCCACTCGCTGTCGTTCAGCTCTAGACCAACGCTTTGCTGTTTGGACTGGTTCAACTCCTACCTTGTTGGTCACTGTGTTGACTACGTTGTTGTCGTGCCAGCGAACAACAACCAAACCTGCCTTGGCATCCGTGGCATAGTCAAAGGATCCTCACTTGGTCTTCTCCATCTCCTTTACAGGCTTCAGTGGGCAGTCTTGCAGTCTGTTAGCGTGGATCGTTCCTGTGCAGGCAATGTTTTTCTTGGTGAGGTAGTCGACTAGCCGGAGGCTCGTAAACAAGTTGTCAAAGGTAGGGTGGAAGCAACGACCTTCCTCCTGCTGAAGCTCGGCTATCAAATCAACAACCACCGACCCTCCCATGCCAAGACCTGGAACTTCGGTTTGTCATCCTCTGGCACCTTGGTATGGCTCTGTCTGCAGGAGGTAGCCCATTGGTGTTGTCAGTGACAACATCTTGTAGCCGAAATGAATGGGCTTTCCACGAATGAATTGTTTAGCCACGGATTCATCTATGCTGAGGTTCTGAGTCTCCAGCTTCTTGAAGTAGAGCAAGAATCTTTCGTTCAACATTGTCAGCAGGTGTTGGACTTTGCTCATTTTGTCTGTAGGATCCACCCTGCTGTTGCCACACACATGAAGGTACCTCATGAGCTCCTCAAAGCGGGTTTTTTGTCATGGCTGCTTTGATGGCTGCATTGCAAACATTATCACAACTGCAGAACATCCTCCTCCTGGGAACAGGGCTGAAACCTGAAACAAGAAGTATGGCCAAGAAAACCTTCACTCTGAAGGAGAGGTGGAGAAGGTGGTGTTCCCCTTTGACCTAGCATACTCTTTTGACATTTCAACAATAAGTCCAGATTTTCTCGCACACCATTCCTCAGAAAAGTTACTGTTGCTCCAGCCATCAGCTGTCTGTTCAAGTTTGAAACAGTGCCTCCTCCGTCTTCTTCGCCACTGTCCTCGTCTGTATTGAACCCAACCTCCTCAGGCTAATTGTTGCTTCTTAAAAATCAGCATCATCCTCAAGCATGCTAATGACCTCATGAACTGTGTACTGTCTGAAAAAAACAAACAGGAGAACACCAAACTATGAAACAATATCATAATACATTGATGAAGTAAGGGAAAAAAACCCACCCCATTTGAGCCCGCTGTCCCTAAATAGGGACACATGTTTACAATACATAAAATAAACAATAATAATTTTCTGATAAAAACCAAAAATCCGTTTCTGTATCATACTATAACAAACACTTTCTCTTCATAAAGATGTATAAAAACTTTAAAAATAAGAAAACTGTATGCGTACCTTTGATGTTGACTCATTGCTGCAAGAAAAAGCACCTCATGAGATGCAAATGGCCGCCTCCAGCAAAAACAGCAAAGGTATTCACTGAAAACAACTGCTTCTTTGTGACAATGATTACTTCCATTGTTCGTCTAAAAACAAAAATCTGAACAATAACAGGAAAGTTACCGTGGGGATGGGTTTTATTCTCCGTCCCTAAAAAGGGACAGCGGGCTTAAATGGGTTAATCCTAAAAAAAAAAAAAAAAAAAAAAAGCAACAAAACAAAATAAAACAAAAAACAAAAAACAAACAAACAAATAAACAAACAAACAAAAAACAGACAAACAACAACAAACACAACAAAACGTGTTTCCAAACTGGTAGCACAGCATTTCTAACATTGCCAGTCTACCAGAGCAGGGTACTCACAATCCGTTATGATTGCAGATAAACCCTAAACATTCCCCTCCGCCACATAAAACAGACTTATGTAGAAATGTGTAGCCCCCCGCCCTAGTAGTCCTCATTAAAGGAAGCACAATGACATGAAAATAAAATAAACCAAGTATAAATGGACGAGGCATATCAAGTCCGTGCGACCAATCAAGGTACATGTAGACAAATCATGAACTACTGACTGATGGTCTATTGAAAACAATTACTGTGGGAGTTTAGGGTTCTGACAGGGTTCAGCATACGCGTTATGGGCTCGTTATTGTTGCTATTTAAAGCCCAACCTACTGCGCAGAGCCATATCTGGGCTATAGTCATCTCAAAAAGTACATCATACGTCTTTCGACAGGAAAAAAAATCAACAACTGGAAAAGGACTATAAGTACAAATTAGCAAGAAACACCACGAGGGTGCGGATGGGACCCACTGCACCAAGGTTTCGCCACTCTCAGGACACTCACCTCCCAAGGTCCTGACGCAGATTGACAGTCATTTCTTCAAACAAAGGGGGGCTGTCCATGCGTTACATGACCCAATCGGACCCAGTCATCAGTTACCTTGTTTACAAACCGAATGGTAAGGTGGGAAAGTGATAAACCCCGGGACAAAGCCACACAACGCACACCAACCAGGTCCAGCCTAGCCTCTGGACCAAAAGAAAATGGAAGACCCCTCTGTCGCCCCATTCTGGTCTTCATCTCTCTTTCGTGCATTCTCGCACATAATCTAATAGTACGTCCCAGGCGTTGACCACTCTGTCCAATTTATTACCAGGGGATACATAAAAAGCCTGAGTACTAATATAAACATAATCAAGGAAACTAAAGCATGTACAGAAACGAGTCTAAATTTCCTAAAACTGCTTCGGCACATCACATTTCCTTCGCGCAAAAAAAAAACGCATTTAATACATGCACCCAGGTGGCAATCCTAAGAGAAAATATAGATGGCTTTACACATGACATACAAGTGAATGGGCCAGCAAAGCAGGAAATGATAAGAAGAAATGGCGGAAAGCAAAGGAACAAGGCAGAAACAAAGACAGTCAGAGAAAAGAAGACATTTCTAGTATAGAATTCCCAGAAGTGGGAATACTATTTATGCTGAAAGAGACCCCAGCGTCCCCACGGGGCATTATGGGCTCGTTGGGAAATGTAATCACAAAATGCAGCCTCATTTACTTTAAGAATTCGTCATTGAGGGTGTTGCTGAAATTCACCTGCAAACACCACATGTGTCTGTATTATTTTGCAACTCTCTCTCTCTCTTTCTCTTCTCTCTCTAACACACACACACAACACACACACACACACACACACACACACACACACACACACACACACACACACACACACACACATACACACGCACACACATACATGTACATAATACAGGGTGTTTCAAAAAGAATACGCCAAAATCATTACGCAGTTTTTTCAGGTCTATAGCATTGTAGTGGACTGAATCAGTGGTTATTTGATAGAGTAGTTATCAAAGTTTGATTGGGTGTCAGTTTCACCGCTGTCGTTAGTATAACTTCCGGTGCAGCGGAATTGTGGGAAGATCAATCAAAATGGCGACTCCTCAGCAGAAGGCGTTTTGCGTGCTTGAGTTCGCGAAAACAAACGCCATTGTCACGGTGCAACGTGCTTTCAGAACAGAATTCGGCATTGATCCGCCCCATCGTGAGAGCATTCGACGGTGGGTTAGACAGTTTAAAGAGAGTGGGTGTCTGTGCAAAGGAAAGAGTCCTGGAAGACCACGTGTTACAGAGGAAGCAAGTGGAGAGGATTCATGATGCATTTGAGAGCAGCCCACGTAAGTCCGTACGTCGAGCAAGTCTTCAGCTTGCCATCCCTCATACCACTGTCTGGCGTGTGTTAAAGAGACGATTACACATGAAACCATACAAACTAAGCCTCGTCCAAGCACTTACTAATGATGACAAGGTGATGCGGAGGACATTCTGTGAGTCAATGCTGGAGATGGAGGAAGGTGATGAAACTCTCTTTTCACGTTTAGTTTTTAGTGACGAAGCGACTTTCCATTTGAGCGGCACAGTCAATCGTCACAATGTGCGCATTTGGGGAACAGATCACCCACATGAAACTGTTGAGCATGAAAGAGATTCCCCTAAAGTGAACGTCTTCTGTGCTGTGTCTCAAGACAAGGTCTATGGTCCCTTTTTCTTTGAAGGAAACACCGTTACAGGACAAACCTATCTCGAAATGCTCCAAAACTGGCTATTCACTTTACTGCAAGCAGATTCGAATGACTTCATTTTTCAGCAAGATGGAGCACCACCCCATTGGCATCTCGGGGTTAGAGCTTATCTGAATGAAAACGTGCCTCAGCGATGGATTGGGAGGAGAGGTGCAAAAGACCTTGCTCTCTGTGCTTGGCCTGCCAGATCCCTGGACCTCACTGTGTGTGACTTTTTCTTGTGGGGGTATGTTAAAGACCAAGTTTATGTTCCACCACTTCCAGCAAGTATCGATGACTTGAAAGATCGAATAACAGCTGCAATCAACACGGTGGACCGTGACATGCTGAGGCGCGTTTGGGAGGAATTCTCATATCGGCTTGATGTTGTCCGCGCTGCCGGTGGTGGCCACATTGAGCACTTATAAAACATGAAATGAAACTTGAATGTATATACAACACATGTGTTCATGCTAGAGGTTTGTAATTTTTTTCGTTTTTGACACATCACGTGATGATTTTGGCGTATTCTGTTTGAAACACCCTGTATTAGTGGTGTAATGGTGGTGGATATTGATTTAATTCTATTCACTTAAGCAATTTTAGACAAATATTTAGAGAGGTGTGTGTGTGTGTGTGTGTGTGTGTGTGTGTGTGTGTGTGTGTGTGTGTGTGTGTGCGTGTGTGTGTGCGTGTGTGTGTATATGTGTGCATGTATGTGTGCGTGTGTGTGTACACGTGAGCACGCGCACTGTAACTGTAGCTTTTGATTCGAGGCAAACGTGAGTATATTGTGACAGCCGGCAAAGAAGGAAAGCAAGGCTCACTCCACTGAACAGTAGGAAGACATAAAAACAAAAGGCTCTCTCCACTGAACAGTAGGAAGACACAAAAACAAAAGGCTCACTCCACTGAACAGTAGGAAGACACAAAAACAAAAGGCTCACTCCACTGAACAGTAGGAAGACACAAAAACAAAAGGCTCACTCCACTGAACAGTAGGAAGACACAAAAACAAAAGACTCACTCCACTGAACAGTAGGAAGACATAAAAACAAAAGGCTCACTCCACTGAACAGTAGGAAGACACAAAAACAAAAGGCTCACTCCACTGAACAGTAGGAAGACACAAAAACAAAAGGCTCACTCCACTGAACAGTAGGAAGACACAAAAACAAAAGGCTCACTCCACTGAACAGTAGGAAGACATAAAAACAAAAGACTCACTCCACTGAACAGTAGGAAGACACAAAAACAAAAGGCTCACTCCACTGAACAGTAGGAAGACACAAAAACAAAAGGCTCACTCCACTGAACAGTAGGAAGACACAAAAACAAAAGACTCTCTCCACTGAACAGTAGGAAGACATAAAAACAAAAGGCTCACTCCACTGAACAGTAGGAAGACACAAAAACAAAAGGCTCACTCCACTGAACAGTAGGAAGACACAAAAACAAAAGGCTCACTCCACTGAACAGTAGGAAGACACAAAAACAAAAGACTCACTCCACTGAACAGTAGGAAGACACAAAAACAAAAGGCTCACTCCACTGAACGGTAGGAAGACACAAAAACAAAAGGCTCACTCCACTGAACAGTAGGAAGACACAAAAACAAAAGACTCTCTCCACTGAACAGTAGGAAGACACAAAAACAAAAGACTCACTCCACTGAACAGTAGGAAGACACAAAAACAAAAGACTCACTCCACTGAACAGTAGGAAGACACAAAAACAAAAGACTCACTCCACTGAACGGTAGGAAGACACAAAACAAAAGACTCACTCCATGAACAGTAGGAAGACACAAAACAAAGGCTCACTCCACTGAACAGTAGGAAGACACAAAAACAAAAGGCTCACTCCACTGAACGGTAGGAAGACACAAAAACAAAAGGCTCACTCCACTGAACAGTAGGAAGACACAAAAACAAAAGGCTCACTCCACTGAACAGTAGGAAGACACAAAAACAAAAGGCTCACTCCACTGAACAGTAGGAAGACACAAAAACAAAAGGCTCACTCCACTGAACAGTAGGAAGACACAAAAACAAAAGGCTCACTCCACTGAACAGTAGGAAGACACAAAAACAAAAGGCTCACTCCACTGAACAGTAGGAAGACACAAAAACAAAAAGACTCACTCCACTGAACAGTAGGAAGACATAAAAACAAAAGGCTCACTCCACTGAACAGTAGGAAGACACAAAAACAAAAGGCTCACTCCACTGAACAGTAGGAAGACACAAAAACAAAAGGCTCACTCCACTGAACAGTAGGAAGACACAAAAACAAAAGACTCTCTCCACTGAACAGTAGGAAGACACAAAAACAAAAGGCTCTCTCCACTGAACAGTAGGAAGACACAAAAACAAAAGGCTCTCTCCACTGAACAGTAGGAAGACACAAAAACACAAGGCTCACTCCACTGAACAGTAGGAAGACACGAAAACAAACAAACAATACAGATCTTTTACTCACAGAACGAACTGTCTGGTCTATAATACAACAGAAATCTTTCAGAAAGACAAAGCAATAAATGAATTAAAAAAACATGTCTGATCTAAGATACAGTACGAAACAAAAGCCTTCGAGGAAGAGAATGTGACACTATATATATGGTCGACTATCGTAGTTGATAAAGTCCAGCCTAGCACTTCATTTGTGTACTCTCATGTGGGATTTCAGGCCAAAGTCTGATGCACACAGGTGGCCGCATACTGGACACTCAATGGAACGCTCTGCAGAGTTGGTTCTGGTCTTCATTGCTGCACGCTTTTCCACTTGGCTGCATCATCTTTCATTTTCATAAGCTTCTGTTCCCTTGCGAATAGCTTGCCTCCATTCAGATCTGTTTTGTGACCATGAATACGCATTGTTCTTCATCAATGTCACATTTCTGGAGGGATTTTTTCAGGGTGTCTTTGTAGCAAAGTTTTGACCGTGTCCTCTTGGTCGATGGCCCTTTGTCAGTTCACCATAGAAGAGCTATTTCGGAAGCCTGTTATCCTGCATGCGCACATGATGTCCAGACCATCTTAACAGACACTGTGTTAGCAGTGCATCTATGCTTGGCATCTGGGCTTGCAAAATTACATTCACGTTTGAGAACACCTAACAGAGAACCTGGTGAAGGCAAAAGAAAGAATATGGAAGAGAATTATACAGAATACATATTCCTTTAGTCTAGGGAAGCAGTCCTGTGTGGCTCAATTTGAATGAAAAAGAGAATGACTACTACGGACCGTATTGTCAAGTAAAGTAAATGTGAGTGTGTTGTGACATCCTGACGAGAGGGACAGCAAGGTGATTTCCCTTGTAAAGGTGGTACCATACAAAAACAGACAAAGCAGACCTGCGTGGTCTGAAATACAAAACAAAACATACATCTTTCAGGAATTTACAGCAATAAATCTGTTAATTAAAAATGATGACAACAACACGGGAAGAACGAGAAAGATGTTGGAGGGTTGGGAGCAGTCCAGAAGACCCACGCAGAGCACTCCGTCAGTATTTAGGTCCTTCCGTGAGACAAGTCTTATGCTTCCAGAACAGGTGACGTGTTTCGGCCTGTAGTGAAATCGCCAGACCTGCTGTCTGGGCTACTCCTCCTCCTACCACTACTACCACTTCTACTACTACTACTGATGATGATGATGATGATGATGATGATGATGATGATGATGATGATGATGATGATGATAACAACAATAACAATAATGATAATAATATTAATAATGATAATAATAAATAATAACAACAATAATGATGATGATGACGATGATAATGATGATGATTCCAGAAATCAAACCAAGGCGCACTCTCTCATCATTTAGCAACAACGACCAATCATGAGGTCACAGAGCGTACCACCCAGCCCTAAGGAGCAGTATTGCACAAAGTGTAGATAGAGACAGTCTTGCTGTTCCTCCCTTCAGTTTGTAGCAGTATGCACACATTTACTTTACTTGACAATGCGGTTCTCGGCAGTCATTCTCTTTTTCATAACCACTTTAATTTCTTTAGAATTAAATCAATGAATAAATAGTGTGTGTGTGTATGTATGTGTGTGTGCGTGTGCGTGTGTGCGCGCGCATGTTTGTGTGTGTGTGTGCGCGCGCGCGCGCGTGCATGGATTTTTTTCGTGTGTATTGTCATGTGTTGAAAACAGATGGAGAAACAAACCTTCAGAGGAAGGCAGATACATAGAGACACACAGATATACAAACAGACACACAGACACACAGATAAAAACACGCGCACGGAGTATACAGATTTATCATAAGGTCACTGGCCCGAACGCAAAGGAACATTTGTCATGACCACCAATTAAACGACATATACTCGTACGTCCACCCATAAAATAGTGATGGGACGTTATCATGACAGTACTTTGTGTATTAGTGTAGACACACTGGTGACAGAAGGGTTCTGGTTAATGTTACACTGTGTGTTGTTGTTGCGGGTATTGCTATGTTATTTTGCTGTTGCAAATGTTATCTGTGGTGGTCTCTTGATAGTTGTGATCAGTGGCGGGGTTTTGTGTGTATCTCTTTCCCTTGTTTGTCCATCACTGTGCTAATGTAGTTTTTTTTTTTTCTTGTTCAATCATCAACGCTGTGGTTGTTGTAGTCTGTTGTTGTTGTGGAACTCAACATCCTATAGGTGTGTGTGTGTGTGTGTGTGTGTGTGTGTGTGTGTGTGTGTGTGTGTGTGTGTGTGTGTGTGTGTGTGTGTGTGTGTGTGAGTGTGTGTGTGTGTGTTTGTGTGTGTGAGTGTGTGTGTATGTGTGAGAGAGAGAGAGAGAGAGAGACAGAGACAGAGACAGAGAGAGAGCGTGCGCGCACGCGCTCACATGCGCATATGTAAGTGTGTGTGTATACGTGTGAATGTGTAGGTGGAACAGACAGAATGACAATTGCTTGTGTGTGTGTATGTGTGTGTGCGTGCACACGATCACACACACATACACACACACACACAGATCTCTCTCTCTCTCTCTGTATATATATATGCGTATATATATATAATATATATATATATATATATATGTGTGTGTGTGTGTGTGTGTATGTATGTATGTATATATACACAGACAGAGAGAGAGACAGAGAGACAGAGACACAGAGAGAGAGAGACAGAGAGAGAGACAGAGAGAGAGATGCATAGAGGCAGCCCTAACAATTCATCCACACATGCATTGACACCCACGTACACCTTGTCTCTAAACAAGGGAGACAGACATCAATATACATGCCTTTCATGTGACACATGACACTTTGAATAATGAGTCATCTGGACACCAAAAACACCTGTTGCCAGAAAGTGGAGAGAAAGTGTGTATGTGTGTGTGGTGTGTGTGTGTGTGTGTGTGGTGTGTGTGTGTGTGTGTGTGAGAGAGAGAGAGAGAGAGAGAGAGAGAGACAGACAGACAGACAGACAGACAGGCAGGCAGACAGACAGACAGAGAGAGAGAAAGAGAGACAGACAGACAGAGAGAGGGGGGAGGGAGGGAGCAATGAAAACACAAAAATTGTAAAACATGCCGCCAACAAACTGATACAATGTCAACTAGGAAGTATGATTCCAAACGACAGCTATCTCGGTGGCTTAAATGCCAACCCTAAAACATGTACAATCCACGTAGGATAGTGTCTGTTCTGATCCATCTTACAGAGGACAGTGTCTGTTCTGATCCATCTTACAGAGGACAGTGTCTGTTCTGATCCATCTTACAGAGGCCAGTGTTCTGATCCATCTTACAGAGGACAGTGTCTGTTCTGATCCATCTTACAGAGGACAGTGTTCTGATCCATCTTACAGAGGACAGTGTCTGTTCTGATCCATCTTACAGAGGACAGTGTCTGTTCTGATCCATCTTACAGAGGACAGTGTCTGTTCTGATCCATCTTACAGAGGACAGTGTTCTGATCCATCTTACAGAGGACAGTGTCTGTTCTGATCCATCTTACAGAGGACAGTGTCTGTTCTGATCCATCTTACAGAGGACAGTGTCTATTCTGATCCATCTTACAGAGGACAGTGTTCTGATCCATCTTACAGAGGACAGTGTCTATTCTGATCCATCTTACAGAGGACAGTGTTCTGATCCATCTTACAGAGGACAGTGTTCTGATCCATCTTACAGAGGACAGTGTTTCTGATCCATCTTACAGAGGACAGTGTTCTGATCCATCTTACAGAGGACAGTGTCTGTTCTGATCCATCTTACAGAGGACAGTGTCTGTTCTGATCCATCTTACAGAGGACAGTGTCTGTTCTGATCCATCTTATGGAGGACAGTGTTCTGATCCATCTTACAGAGGACAGTGTTCTGGTCCATCTTACAGAGGACAGTGTCTGTGCTGATCCATCTTACAGAGGACAGTGTCTGTTCTGATCCATCTTACAGAGGACAGTGTTCTGATCCATCTTACAGAGGACAGTGTCTGTTCTGATCCATCTTACAGAGGACAGTGTCTGTTCTGATCCATCTTACAGAGGACAGTGTTTCTGATCCATCTTACAGAGGACAGTGTCTGTTCTGATCCATCTTACAGAGGACAATGTCTGTTCTGATCCATCTTACAGAGGACAGTGTCTGTTCTGATCCATCTTACAGAGGACAGTGTTCTGATCCATCTTACAGAGGACAGTGTCTATTCTGATCCATCTTACAGAGGACAGTGTTCTGATCCATCTTACAGAGGACAGTGTTCTGATCCATCTTACAGAGGACAGTGTTCTGATCCATCTTACAGAGGACAGTGTTCTGATCCATCTTACAGAGGACAGTGTCTGTTCTGATCCATCTTACAGAGGACAGTGTCTGTTCTGATCCATCTTACAGAGGACAGTGTCTGTTCTGATCCATCTTATGGAGGACAGTGTTCTGATCCATCTTACAGAGGACAGTGTTCTGTCCATCTTACAGAGGACAGTGTCTGTTCTGATCCATCTTACAGAGGACAGTGTCTGTTCTGATCCATCTTACAGAGGACAGTGTTCTGATCCATCTTGCAGAGGACAGTGTCTGTTCTGATCCATCTTACAGAGGACAGTGTTCTGATCCATCTTACAGAGGACAGTGTTCTGATCCATCTTACAGAGGACAGTGTCTGTTCTGATCCATCTTACAGAGGACAGTGTCTGTTCTGATCCATCTTACAGAGGACAGTGTCTGTTCTGATCCATCTTACAGAGGACAGTGTCTGTTCTGATCCATCTTACAGAGGACAATGTTCTGATCCATCTTACAGAGGACAGTGTTCTGATCCATCTTACAGAGGACAGTGTTCTGATCCATCTTACAGAGGACAATGTTCTGATCCATCTTACAGAGGACAGTGTTCTGATCCATCTTACAGAGGACAGTGTTCTGATCCATCTTACAGAGGACAGTGTTCTGATCCATCTTACAGAGGACAATGTCTGTTCTGATCCATCTTACAGAGGACAGTGTCTGTTCTGATCCATCTTACAGAGGACAGTGTTCTGATCCATCTTGCAGAGGACAGTGTCTGTTCTGATCCATCTTACAGAGGACAGTGTTCTGATCCATCTTACAGAGGACAGTGTTCTGATCCATCTTACAGAGGACAGTGTCTGTTCTGATCCATCTTACAGAGGACAGTGTCTGTTCTGATCCATCTTACAGAAACAGTGTCTGTTCTGATCCATCTTACAGAGGACAGTGTTCTGATCCATCTTAGGGGGACAATGTCTGTTCTGATACCATCTTACAGAGGACAGTGTTCTGATCCATCTTACAGAGGACAGTGTCTGTTCTGATCCATCTTATGGAGGACAATGTTCTGATCCATCTTACAAGGACAGTGTCTGTTCTGATCCATCTTACAGAGGACAGTGTCTGTTCTGATCCATCTTACAGAGGACAATGTTCTGATCCATCTTACAGAGAGGACAATGTTCTGATCCATCTTACAGAGGACAGTGTTCTGATCCATCTTACAGAGGACAGTGTCTGTTCTGATCCATCTTATGGAGACAGTGTCTATTCTGATCCATCTTACAGAGGACAGTGTCTATTCTGATCCATCTTACAGAGGACAGTGTCTATTCTGATCCATCTTACAGAGGACAGTGTCTGTTCTAATCCATCTTACAGAGGACAGTGTCTGTTCTGATCCATCTTACAGAGGACAGTGTTCTGATCCATCTTGCAGACTACAATGTTCTGATCCATCTTATGGAGGACAGTGTCTGTTCTGATCCATCTTACAGAAGACAGTGTTCTGATCCATCTTACAGACTACAATGTTCTGATCCATCTTACAGAGGACAGTGTTCTGATCCATCTTACAGAGGACAGTGTTCTGATCCATCTTACAGAGGACAGTGTTCTGATCCATCTTACAGAGGACAGTGTCTGTTCTGATCCATCTTACAGAGGACAGTGTTCTGATCCATCTTACAGACTAGAATGTTCTGATCCATCTTACAGAGGACAGTGTCTGTTCTGATCCATCTTACAGAGGACAGTGTTCTGATCCATCTTACAGAGAGGACAATGTTCTGATCCATCTTACAGAGGACAGTGTTCTGATCAATCTTACAGAGGACAGTGTCTCTTCTGATCCATCTTACAGAGAGGAAATTGTTCTGATCCATCTTACAGAGGACAGTGTTCTGATCCATCTTACAGAGGACAGTGTTCTGATCCATCTTACAGAGGACAGTGTTCTGATCCATCTTACAGAGGACAGTGTTTTGATCCATCTTACAGAGAGGACAATGTTCTGATCCATCTTGCAGAGGACAGTGTTCTGATCCATCTTACAGAGGACTGTGTTCTGATCCATCTTATAGAGGACAGTGGCTACAAAGCCACCTAGTAACGGAAATAAGTGCTCAATCGCAGAAAGAGTAATGATTCTGTCGTGGAGCCGGACCAAATAAGATACCCTCTCCCCTCGCCCCCATCCCCCCCCGCCCCCCCCCCCCCCCCCCCCCCATCGCCCTCTCCGGGAATGGCTCGATTCATCTGCTAGGAGAAAAATGGCAGAATGGATCAGACGTTCGTCTGCCAATAATTAAATTCAAGATTACAGGGTTCCTTTCCGTTGAGGCCTCGACTTTTCTCCTCTGCTTGACCAGAAAATTCGAACTGAACGTCGAATCCTTCGAGGGTTAACAAAAAACGAGTCGGACCCGTGTGCCTTCTGGCCTTCGCACACTAGACGATCGCGGGGCATCGGATATCGTGTAGAGCAGGGCATTTGTGCATAATGTATTATCTAGATAGGGTCATTTCTCAGGTCCCTCTCGTTGAAGGACAAACAGCCTTCTTGCCTGTCTGAAGTGTTGGAAAAAAAAAAGTAGGTGTCGCCGCACCGCAGTGACGCGCTGTCAACGGGGACAGTAGGCCGAGTTCAATATAATTCAGCACCAAACAGTATCGTCTTTTTAGTTAATCAACATGGACCAACACGACTGTCTATGGTCATGAAACGCTTTAAACACGTACATTATACAAAACATACACCAAGCAGCTCATTCAGATTTTAATTCAGCCATAAATGAAAAGAGAGATTGACAACACATTGTGTCACATTGTGTGAACTGTCTGAACAGATCACCAACAAGACACGGGAGTGTTTAGTGTTTAAAATGTTGCTGAGTCATCTAATTAGATTCAGTTCAAATGTGTGGCAAGTTTCTACTGTTAGGAGAAAGAAAACAGAAAAGCTGAAAGGGAAGTTGACAAATAAAATGTCCAATATTTAAACAAAAAGAGAAGAGATCTGAAAAATGGCTCCCATTTTGTCAAAAATAATGGAATGTATCACTTTATGAATACCATAGTATTCACAAGCAACAGTCTTTAGCAGGTCTCAGCGTTGTTTTGCGACTGAAGGCTGATAACAATGGTGGAAATTGACGCTAAGGCCAATAGTGGTCGTGAGCGGTATGATAGCAATTCCACGTTACTATTCACATCAATCAATCAAACTTACAATGAATCCACCGTTAAATTAATGATCACTACCCACAACTTCATCACCTTTAAGTAAATGCATTAGTAAACTTGGTCTGTGCTCATGTACAGTTGCTTGACGAAGGACGTGGTGACGAGTAGCTTGGTGTGATTATCGTACACCCTCATGGTGTGGGGATGTGATGATGACGTCTGATGATTGTCTACATTAAGCGTTGTTGTAAAAGAACAGTTTGTCTTAGATGATCGAAAGAGGCCTACATACCTACCAACCTATCTAACTCACCATCTAAGTAACTGACTAACTAGGCTAACCGCCTATCAGGAGAATGAACCAGCACCATACTGACTAACAAATTAACTAACTATAACTATCTCAATTCCAGCGCCATTTTATTAATTATACTCTGTGTGTGCGTACGTGCGTGCGTGCGTGCGTGTGTATATATGTGTGTGTGTGTGTGTGTGTGTGTGCGTGCGCGCGCGTGTTTGTGTCTGTGTGTTTGTGTGTGCGTGCGTGTGTTTGTGTGTGTGTGATTGTGTGTGTTAGTGTGTGTGTGTGTGTGTGTGTGTGTGAGCGCGGGCGCGTGTATATCTCTGTGTGCGCGCATGTGTGTGTGTGTGTGTGTGTGTGTGTGTGTGTGTGTGTGTGTGTGTGTGTGTGTGTGTGTGAGTGTGTGTGTGTGGTGTGTGTGTGTGCGTGCGTGCGTGCGTGTGTGTGTGTGTGTGTGTGTATGTGTGTGTGTGTGTGTGTGTGTGTGTGTGTGTATGACCGCTTGTATGTGATCGATAATAGAATTTCTCTTGTGTTCTTGTCCCCCTTTTTCACTGCTGCCCGTTGCTTGACATGGCCTGGATTGTATCCTTCAGAAAAACGCACACAACTAAACATTGTCTCAGATTCAGCGACTTGAGTTTAGTGAAGAAGAAAGTCTGCAATCGTATAACTTTTTCCAGAAATAAAGTCCTATTTCAATGTAGACTAATACTGAAGCTTCACGTTTGTTTTTGAATAAAGCCCTGGATTAGATTTCATCTCTCTCTCTCTCTCTCTCTCTCTCTCTCTCATTCTCTCTCTCTCTCAGATGCTTGTGTTTATTAGTTTATCAGTCTTCTGGCCCAATGAAAATGTAATTCAAATTTTAATTCTTCCTAAAAATATTGGGAACAAGTACTAACTGGATTAAATAAATCGGCCATGTCATCTTGAAAAACCTGCGGTAAGGGTATTTTTTACCAACAAGGGTATTGCGATTCCAGCCGACAAGACAGCTAGTTTCAGAAGGAAAATCGCATGACAACTGAGGTACGGGCAGAAATGTCAACAACGTTTCGTGCAATACAAGTGCAGCAGAACAGTTGTCAGTGATT